>JBAMJR010000327.1:727500-827500 GCA_038501785.1 Myoxocephalus aenaeus
TATGACTGGTGTTTTATTGTGAAAGGCCTCTTTTTATTTAGATTTTTTTTTTTTTACTTTTTTAACTGCACTTTATTACAGATTTATTATTATATATACATGTTACACATATACATATAGGTATGCTAATAAATGTATTATATCTTAATTTTTTTTGGTTGGGATAATTTGTATCAATGAATGACGTACACACTTTTTAAAAGACCTCTGGTCGGCGTTGACAAGCTGCATGTGTTGATGTGCTGCAGGATCATGTTCAGCTGGCAGCGCTGTGACCTGTGATGATTGCCTGCAGCTCAGTTCTCACTGTGCCTGGTGCACACAGGAGGTAAGCAGCCAGGGGTATGACAACAGATGGTCATGATGCATTTTTTTTTTTTTTTAATGCATGGTATCTGGGCACAGGTGAGCAGAGTGTCATTGCTTGTTTGGATTTTGCACCTGATAATAAAACGAATATTTTATGGCCTACCATAAAACAGTCTCAGTCATCCATCCGCAAACAGCACGACATGTGACTCTTTCCTTCACCGTTCAGAATTTCACAGACTGGTTTTCAGTCAGCGAAAGATGTGACACGCTGGATATCTTACTGGAAAGGGGATGTGCCCGGGACCAGCTGGAGTTCCCTGTTTCCAAAGGCCAGATCCTGCAGGATCGACCACTCGGGAAGAAGACAGGCAACGTCAACAGCACACAGATCTCCCCACAGAAAATGACACTGGAGCTGCGACCTGGTACGCGGCTCATTTGATTCAATGTGCTTTTTCCTCGTTTTCAGACGAGAAAATAAGGTGTTGGTTTTGTTGTTGCACAGGCAGTCCGGTGACTTTCCAGGTCAAAATTCAACACACGGAGGACTATCCTGTGGACATCTACTACCTGATGGACCTCTCGGCATCCATGATCGACGATCTGGCGATGATCAAAGACTTGGGGTCCTCTTTATCGAAAGAGATGGCCAAGCTCACCAGTAAATTCCGAATGGGCTTTGGCTCCTTTGTGGAGAAACCCGTCCTGCCCTTCATCAGAATCACAGAGGAAGAGCTGGCCAACCCCTGCAGGTATACAACAGTTATTCAAATATGACCTTCAACAACATCCTCTTTTCTCATGCTCGAAATTTCAGTCATTTGGTATCTGATGGAAGCTTTCTTCTTTCGCTTCTGCTGTGCTGCAGCAGCGTAGCCTCAACCTGCCTGCCAACGTTTGGCTACAAACACGTCTTGTCTCTGACGAGCAGCACCGACAAGTTCAACGAGATCATCGCAAGGCAGCGGGTCTCTGCAAATATTGACGTGCCAGAGTGCGGCTTTGACGCCGTCATGCAGGCAGCTGTTTGTGGGGTAAGGTTTGGATTTTAAATATCGAAAAGATATGAACCGAGATGTCAGTTTGTGACAGTTGATGATGTGAAAAGGAGGATGAACAACCCAATGTGTCTCCTGATAGGACAAGATAGGCTGGAGGAAGGATTCCATGCGTTTGCTGGTGTTTGTGAGTGATGCTGACTCGCACTTTGGGATGGACAGTAAGATGGCCGGCATCGTGGTTCCCAACGATGGACAGTGTCACCTGGACGGCAACAACGAATACTCCATGTCCACAGTGCAGGTACGTCTACAGAGGCACAGGTGACTTTTTGGGGGTTTTATCTTTTGCATGAAGTTGTAATAGATTTTTTTGTAATCTTTTTTTTTCTTCATTTAAAGCCAATATTACCTCAATTTCACGAGTCATCATCCCGGCCTTAAAGCACATTCACTTCTGACATTTCATCATGCTTCTTCTAGGAGTATCCAACTCTTGGTCAGCTGATTGATAAGGTGGTGGAGAACAACATCTTGCTGATATTTGCTGTGACCGAAGGACAAAAACACAACTATAAGGTAACACTATGTTCATTTCCAGGTGCGAATGTTTTGTGCGAATGTTTTGTTTTGGGCCTCGATGAAATACAAAATCCTGTATTAGGTTATTTCAATGAATACAAAGTAAAGCGTGATTTGTATGCTTGCTGCATCTGCAAAGGTCACAAGTGTCCGCATGACCAAAGTGACGTGTGTGTGTGTGTGTGTGTGTGTGTGTGTGTGTGTGTGTGCACGATGTTTACTGAGGGCAACATATTTATTCATGGAGCTGCATTCTCATTCAACCTGTTCTAACTAGCCCTCTTTTCTTCCCCGGCCCTTTTCTGAGCTTTGGTTTCGGGACCACGAGCCAAAATCTGCCCACATTTCTCACGGAGACTTTAATGTTTATCTGTTCTTTTGTTTGTTTTTCTTCCAGAACTATGCAAATTTCATACCTGGTGCCACCGTTGGAGTCCTGGCGGCAGATTCGCGGAACATCCTGGAACTGATTGTAACGGCATACAAAGTAAATAAAACAGTCTTCGTGATTTGGAGTTAATAAAATCCAGTCATTTGACATGTAAATGTTTCAAGCAAAAACACACATAAATGAGCATAAAGCATGCTCTGTACATCTTCTTTTTTTTCTCACCGCCAGCAGTCGGTATCTCTGGCTTCTCAATTCATTCTCACTCTCTTGCTCTTCTCCTTTCATTCTTTTACGTTTTTTCTTCCCCTCAATGCAGCCGGTGCGTTGCATCAGCATGTTTACCGCAAGTCTCTGCTTGTCCCAGCTGTTTGATCTCCTCGTCCCTCCTGACTTGCTCTTTCTTCCCCCCTCTCTCTCTATCTTTCTCTCTCTGACTACTTATTGCACTCTCTTTCTGCTCAATCCCCCCTTGACGGAGGGGACTCTGGCGGCACGTCCTCTAATTAATTCATCAGTTATGTTGTTTACACCCGCCTTCATTCTCTGAAGAGGGGAGTCCTTTTTCATCGCACTGACTGAAAATAGTTGAGGTTCTTAACAAACAGAGGGATTTACACTTGCCTGCAATTTGGATTCATGTTTGCAGCTCAGTGGATAGACATTTTAGCCACCCAGCTTTAAGTACCCTGCAACATATTTACTCAATAACAGTAAAGTCTTTTGAATTGTTTTTTCTTTACTTTAATCCATCTTCAATTGGGTGTATCCCACAAACGTGCTTGTGTTTTCTCCTCCTTAGCAACCCTGAGGGCACAGTATACAATTAAAGGCCTACAGGAAACACACAATTTCCCCTCTGTTAGCACCCAGACGGTCCGTCACAGAGTTCATTAGTCAGTCAAACACAGTCTTTCCTCCGGCTGAGGTTAGCTCTCTCCCTTTCCTCGGGTGCTTTTGTGTAGCGGCCCAGCACACCTGGGAGGATGACTCACCCAAAAAGAGAGAGCGAGATAGGTGCATTTGAATTGTATCTGCACGCTACAGGTCAGCGCAGGGTGAAAGTGTAATTCCACTCAAAGCCCACTTCATGATAATATAAGTCAGTATGCTCATGACTGTGTTGAGACCAGCGCTGCCGATTGTATTTCCATCCAAGGTGCTGAAATATATTTGTGCTGTTCCTCAGGAGCTGCGTTCGGAGATCGAACTGGAGGTCCTTGGAGACACAGAGGAGCTCCAGATGTCTTTTACAGCCATTTGCCCAAATGGGGTTGTTCTCCCTGATCAAAAATGTTGCTCCAACATCAAACCCGGAGAGACGGTGAGTTGTTTTTGCTCTAATCTGCTCTTTTGTTTTGTATTCGTGGAGCACCTTTCATATAGGCCAGTGCAGTTCAAAGTGCTTTACAGGTGACTGACAAGCTGATAAGAGTGTTAAGAAACGTAGAAAGATAGAAACAGGAAAATACTTTGACACACTCTAAAAATAGCATATAGGATGTTATGAAATGTAAATACAAAATCAAATTGAATAAATAAAAATGCTAAAGTAAATTAAACGAAAGATGGAAATAACATGATAATCGTAAAGCAGTCCAAGCAAATGCCAGGCTAAAAATGGAATCTCTGGTTTCTTAAACAGCTGGGCAATGTCGTTTTTAGTAAAAGTCACTCAAAGAGGAATAGATTATGCATTTGTTAGGGAATATTTTCAGAGGTGGATCAGTGAATACACATTGTGTGCGTATTTCTGGCAAGGATGGTATTTTAAAACAGTGCCCTCATCTTCACAATGAAGGAACGTGTCACCCAGGGCAGCAGTGTGTTTTTAATACATGTTGGACAACAGTGGAGCCCTAGAAAGGAATAAGTAACTTGCATTGCATAACTGCATAACATGCATAGTTATGCATAAAATGCATAACTTGCATTGCTAAGTTGAAAGTACTTATTTGGTCAAGTGAACAGAATGCATGATGATAAATTGTATATCTTTTGAACTTGCATTGCTAAGTTGAATAAACATGTACTCTTTTAAGACTGGCCTAAAAACCTTTTTATTCAGGAAGGCATTTTTTACCGCGTGTTGATTCATTGTCAGCTATTATTATAATTTGTTTTATTTTTATTAGGGGTTGCTTTAACTATGTTTTTATTTGTTTTTACTATATATTGGCTCTGTGGCACTCTGAGTTTCTTTTGAAAGAAAAGTGCGTTTAAAAATAAAATGTATTATTATTATTATTATGTAATATACAGCCATGTTAACTTACAGAGAGCCGGCAAACTAATGTAAACTAAAAAGCATGAGTTGTAGCACATTGTAAATCCAATTTGACTCTACTTGAAAGTTTAAGGCAGCAATTGAACTTAGGTTTTCAAGTTAAACCACATGGTTTTTTATTACAGTGTACTTGGTTACACAGGCAAAACTTCCTATGATGAATTAACTGTTAGTTCCGCTCTTTTCGCGACCTTCCTCTCTGCTCCTCAGGTCGTGTTCAACGTGTCCGTGGAGCTCCCAGGGTGCGTGTCGGGACCTCGGCACTTCTCCCTGAAACCGGTGGGTTTACAGGACAGTCTGGAGGTGGAACTGAAGTCTCTTTGCTCGTGTGACTGCCGGCAGCCTCCCGAAGCAAACAGCAGCCAGTGCGTCGAGGGCCAAGGGACTTTCCAGTGCGGCGTGTGTGTGTGCCAGCCGGGCTTCCTGGGAGCGGAGTGCGAATGCAATTCGGAAAGCGCTTTGTTGAGCAACTGCCTCGCCAACAATGAGTCGGAGATATGCAGCGGCCAGGGTCAGTGCTACTGCGGACAGTGCGCGTGCCACCCATCCAGCTTCGGACGCATCTACGGACTTTACTGCGAGTGTGACAATTACTCCTGTGTTCGCTCCCGCGGGGAGCTCTGCGGAGGTGAGCAATTACGCATGACGCATTTACGCGCCTGCTCATGAGTGTCGAGCCCGTTGCGCGCTTAACCAATTTCTGTGTTTTTGTGTAGGCCACGGGGTGTGTGACTGCGGGGAGTGTCACTGCGAAAGCGGCTGGACGGGGGCGTATTGTAACTGTAGCACCGGCACCGAGGCCTGCGCGTCAGAGGATGGCGCTCTCTGCAGCGGGCGGGGGAGATGCGAGTGCGGCCACTGCGTCTGCTCCGTACCTGGAGCGTCTGGGGACAGGTGTGAGAAGTGCCCGACATGCGGAGACGCCTGCAGCTCTGCAAGGTGAGAACACGTCGGTGCCATCAGCTCTTTCCGCTGTGATTGTAAGATGTTGTCTCCCTGCGCCACACGATCCGTCTGCTCTGCCGGAGTACAGGCCTATCGGGTTCTGGTCCCCTTGTTCACATGTGTCTACACCTTCCATGTGACATCAAAAGACGGCCACCACACAACACAGCACTAAGAGATTTCCTTGAGCCATTATAAAGCAGCTGTCAGGGCCTAGTGCTATTTGATACCACTGTTACAGGGAGAAGGGTGATAGAGAGCGAGCGAAGCCTTGGGAAAACTGTGATAAGTGACTGACACTGTGATTTCTTTGTACTTACTGTGTCAGAGATTGAGGCCTCATTAAACTGTCTGTATTATCTCTCGGGAAAACGTGACCTTTTGTTTTTCCCTACTTGTTTTGACACCAGGAGCTGTGTAGCGTGCCATCTGCAGGATAAGGACGATGCCGAGTTGTGTGATCAAATGTGCAGCGTCCCTAAAATTTCCATCAACACAACAGCAGGTAAAGGACTCCACAATCCACCAGTTTCCGCATCTGAGATCCACCGACCGCTTACCCTAAAAATTAAGCTTCTCTTCTGCACGTATCTTATCGCTCGTGTGAGGGCAGTATAATATGGTTCACATGTTTATTTCACAATGTGTTAATGCATGTGAAATCAAACAGCTGGGCTGTTATGCAGAACAAAAGCTTTGCATCCGTCATCGTCAAACTTCAATCACCAATTTGGTCTAATTTGCATTGGAGCTTGCTCCGAATCATCAAGTTGGAAAAACCCAAATGACACGACAAGGTCCAATGATCGATGAAATTTGATAAACGGTAATATTGAATTATCTCCCAGCTCTTGTCTAGAATATGTAACAATTGTCAAATTAAGAATTTCTGGAGAAGGTTTGATAATTTGTTCAACCATAGAAGAAGGATTCAGGTGTTCAAATGAAGTACTTCATTTGAACACCTTGAACAAAGCCTGCCGTATGTTTTTAGATTGACTTGATACCTCACCGAGCAGGTCATGTCAGTACAAAGGAAAAATCAACCCGGCTATGATATTTGAGACTTGCTTCACATGGAATATTTGGTTCCCTTCATGTAACATAAATATCTAATGCCGTTTGGGTGTTGCCGTTTTTTTCTTTTTTTAATTATTATTATGCTTGTGTGCTGGTGCCTCCAAGAGCTTGTGGGAATTTGAAACTGAAGCCAGCAACAAGTCATTGTTATAAAAAAAAGAGCGCCCATGTTTGCTCAATGTTGGTCGTCCAGGCTTGTTGATATCACACAGTATCTGAGGATTGCTTCGCTCTCTTGGCAGCAAAACTCGTTTGTCAGGGTTTTTATGGAAGAGATTAACAAGGAGGAATTTTCAAAACGGTCCCTGGCGATGATACAACAGTTGACAGCCAACAAGGTCACAAAATCCTCTCTGAAGGATTTCTGTTTCATGTGCTAGTTGATACATTCATATCACAGTTGCGTCAAATGAAATCAGTGGATACCTGGAAGAAAATTAATTATGTGATTTTGAAAAATATATAAAATGAATGAATCAAATTAGAAGCCTTGTTCTTTTTTAAATCAAAGAACAACACTCTTTACAGGATGTGCACCAACATTTGCGCGGTTTAAATGCACCGTCTGCCCTTTTAGCCCAATCACTTAGGTGTGCTGTAAATGCTTGTTGTTGCTGGAGTTTGTGTTTTTGATAGTGGTATCAACACAGGGGCATGCTAAGTTCCCCCATGGGTCAGAGATTTGGAGGAAT
Source organism: Myoxocephalus aenaeus (assembly GCA_038501785.1). NCBI lineage: Eukaryota > Metazoa > Chordata > Actinopteri > Perciformes > Cottidae > Myoxocephalus > Myoxocephalus aenaeus. The sequence continues at coordinate 734,785 of JBAMJR010000327.1, forward strand.
GCTGACCTGCATCGACTCAGGTGTCTTTCTGAAGCCTGTACCCCCCTTCTCTCTAACACAACACCATCCATGTCCATTCAGGCAGCACCGGACAATGGAGAACATATTATTTACCTTGTCGTACAGGCAGAGCTATTGTAGTGCATGTGAATGGCCAAAGGACCCCGTCTTCCTTTATAGAAGAGATTATTTTAAACCCGCCATACTTGTGCAAGCTGAGAGGTATATCTGATTATCACAGAGGATTTTCAGGCTTCAGATGTGAAATACAATGGCGCGGTCCACACACACCAGATTGTAGTCTTTGATATGGAAATCACACTGACAGCACAACAGAGGCGAGTGTATCCTTTTACATTCTCGGCACAATGTCGAATGGGAAGATGATATACGATGGATTCATGCCTTCCTTATGGATATGTATGTTCACATTTCCCCTCAGATTATGACAAGAGCCCTTCTATGCAATGCACGCTGATGATGGAGAATGAGTGCTGGATCTCGTTCGGTGTGGTAGGAGGTGAGACGGGGACCATTGCATACGATCTCCAGATGTACGGTAAGCGTTACATTAATGTAGGAAACAGATGACACAGATGGAAAAATGGGGATTCCTGGTGTGAGGCTCATGGCGTCCTCTTTCCCGTGCCAGGTTGCCCCGAGCCTCCCAACATCCCCATGATTATCCTGGGCGTCTCCCTTTCCATCGTGTGCATCGGCCTGATCCTGCTGGCTGTGTGGAAGGTGCTGGTGTCGGTCCACGACCGCAAAGAGGTAGCCAAGTTTGAGGCTGAGAGGGCAAAGGCAAAATGGCAGACGGTAAGATATGTCTGGTGATATTCATATTTTCCATATTGTCAACAAATCCCATGAAAACACAGAAACCGACAATGAATTGACCCGACTCACAAGTCTGAGTGAGAAGCCAAAGCGAGATGTAGCTTATTCCTCTGTGCCATAAACTTCCATTGTTTTTCAAAAACAAACGTGCCCCTAACCCATCTACTCTAAATATATTCATGGGTTTTTTCCCCTCATTATTATTTGTCTTACTTTGATTTTGGTGGATAATCATGCTAACCAAATGTTTTGGAACTACAGTTCCCATAATGCTTTGAGAGCTGTAAACAGGAAGTATCATGTTGCCATGTAGGCATTTATGAAGCTGTTGGCTACAACTTTTCCGTTTTTTCTTTGGCTCATAATTGTTTACATTTTGGCAAATAAGCACCATTAAAAGTATGCAGAATTAGCTATTAGCAGTTCCTGGTTGCTATATACTCATGGATCACTGGATTACTTTAAGACTGAAGAAAACGTAAAAGCATGAGGATTCTTAGACAAGTTCTGGAGTTGTAAGGAGTGTTGGTTTTCTATTATTTCAAGACGTTTAACCCCAATTACACTGGAGATAATGATATCCAAGAGAATAAAAGATATCACACCGAATCTAAAGTCTGAGCGTTCAGATTTATTACTCTGGGAAGAAGTAAGACACAAAGGGTTTTAAAGTTAATCCATAAACTTGATTGCCTTTCACCTTATCCACAGCAAAAAGTAGTCCCCAACAAAAGCGCTGTTTACTTCTTTTTATATGTAATGGTTGCTAATGCCCAGCTGATTTAAGAAATGAATTCCACTTTCGGAATAAAAGTGTGTATTTCTGACCTCCTTTATGTTTTCAATGGGAACAATAGGAAAAACAGGCTGGTATTTAGGGGAGGACGAACAAATGGTTGATTTTGGTCGTTGACAATACAAAATATAGAATATCCTATCCTTCATGTTCTGGTGACAACATTGTAATGATCTGTGATTTGATCTTTTTTAATTCAAAGGGCTTCTGAATGTTAATTGGTGTTTTTTCTTTGTCTCTCTCCAGGGGACCAACCCTCTGTTCAAAAGCTCAACGTCGACATTCAAAAATGTAACTTATAAGAACACAGAGAGAGAAAAGATCATTACACTGGATCACTTCTGATGATAACTACTGGAGGCAAACCAACATCTGAATGCACTTAAGTGTGTGTGCGTGTGTGCGTGTGTGTGTGTGTGTGTGTGTGTGTGTGTGTGTCTGTGTGCACGCGTGTGTGTGAGACAGAGAAAAATGTACTTTTTTTTAACGAATCTGTGTTGATTCAGAGATGTTATGACACAGTAGACAACGCTGTGACCAGACGAACACTAGATGATGAATTTGCTGCTGTAAAGGTGCACTGTCGATGTACTGTTAAACACTGCACTTCCCTGATGCATGATCCTACAAACTTCAATGTTTGTGTACTGTAACATGCAGCTTGGAAAGGAGGAGTCTACACTACGAGTGGTCTACTACTGAAAATGATCTTTGTATATTCTAATGAATGTAAATATACAGGTGGATTATTATGATTTTTGTTTTAGTTTTATATTGTGTTTGGTTGTTTTTTTTAAATGAGGCTGAGCCTTTGATGTTGGTAATTGAGCTTTTTAGTGGCATGGCACATAAATAAAGTTGAATTCTGACTTGATACTGAATGATACTTTTACGACATGCAGACAGGCAGATATTGATTAGATTTTGCACCAAGAAACACAATTTAAAGTGTATTTTGTTTACAGTGGGGCAGTTTTGTTGTTGTTGTATTGGGTCATTTGATAATTTTGAATTTTGCACCACTAAAGTTGTATATTAGCTGTGTCCTGCATTATTAAACCCTCTGGTGGCCCTGTGTAGAAGGGATCTGTGTTATAGGCCTATGTTGTGTTCTTATTGTGAATTTTGCTAAATAAAGTTGTGTTTCATCAGATGACTCTAGAGAAAAAGGCTGATAGTTTTCTGATGTAGGAGTGCTAGTTGGTTTCTGGTGCTCTGTGCAAAATATAATACAGCTGTCAGTGCTGGAGGCAACCGCCTGTGAAAACCTCCCATCATCAGAATCATCACAGATTGGGCTGTAGAGGTGTGACTGTGTGTGCATTCAGAGGGACAAAGGCTGCAATGAAGATCCATGTGCATTATGGGAAATGGTAAGATCCAGTGTGGTCTATCAGTCTCAGTCTTCTGAATTCCAACCTAGAGTCTATGATCCCAACCCAACTTTATTGAAGTGCAACACTAAATTGCTGTAGCAATCCCAGATTGCAAAAACACTTCACTTGCACTCCTGCATTGAAAATAGTACTTGAGTAAAAACATGTACAATGAGTATTATGAGCAGCATTACAGTACTCGATGCAGAAACATTGACCTGTGAGTGTTACACGATTATATACAGCATTTTTGACTGTTTTTGTGTAAGTAGAGTGTACCATATTTATTAATCAAGCTCATTACATAATTTAAAAGCCCTGCATTCAGAATGTTACTTCGGTTAAAGTATAAAGTATTATCATCAGAATAAACTTAAAGGACCAAAAGTAGAAGTACCATTTATGAAGAATGGCCCATTTCAGAATACTGTCTATATTGGATTATAATTATTGATGCATTCACGTGTTCATCACTTCATGGTTGCAGCTGGTATTCAGGTTTATTCTGCTTTGAAGTTAAATCCTTATCTCATCCTGTTATAGTAGAATGCATGTGAAAATGATTCTGCAAAGAAACTAGTTTGAAAATGGATCTATATCTGTCTAGCTCCGTAACTATATATATATATATATATATATATATATATATATATATATATATATATATATATATATATATATATATATAGAGTTTAGTTTAGATTATTCTTCCGTTCACTCACTCCAGGCAGCAGGAATGCAGCCTCCCGACCGGAGAGCAGCAGCTGCTCCTCCGTCAGACGTGACGTCGCTGGTCCCCCGCTGAAAAACTTCACTCGGCACAAAGTTCTCTGAGGGGAAAAAACAGAAATACTCTCTCTCTCTCCCTCTCTCTCTCTGAACAGGAGCCTCGGAATGTGCGGACATTGGCGCTTCAGCACCGCATCCCGCCGTCGAAATGTTCACACGGTCGCTGCTTCGCTTCATCGACTCCGTGGCTGTCGTGGCGACTATTTGTGCGGCGGTGTTGCTGGCGAAAAGCTGCGTGTGTGTCAGCGAGGAAGACGATGAGGTCCTGTCGGAAAAACAGCTCACGGAGCTCCACAGTAAGTCGAGTCATCTTGGCTGCAGCTGCGGCTCGGTGGTCTTTTAGTCTAGAAGTAAAGCTTTACGGTCCATGTTCATGTCCTGTGCATGTAGCACGGCACATCATTATGTAGCCTGGACCCCGAGCTGGCCTCTGGACCAGAGTTGGAGCCCCACTGCTGCAGCCTGGCTCACATTACAAACCCGGATTTTGTATTATGTTAAAAAAAGAAGTTGTTATGAATAGTGCTGTCCATGTTTCTTTGTCCCAAAGATAAATTAAGTATTGACAGTAAACACTATAACGAGTAGATTGCAGATGGTTAACATGTCAAATGGCTTGCAATAGGGCTGAAACTTGATGATCATTGACAATTTAAAAATCCTATGAAGGAATAACATCAAGCATGCACTGATTCCAGCTTCTCACAGTTGAGGATATGCTGATTTTCTCTGTTTTACATCCCGAGTCAAGACGACTGCAATAGTGACATGAGGGGAGAGATCATTCCTCTCGCTGCTTTCATGTGTATATATTCACGATACATCCTCTTGTTTTGTTAGGGTATCCAGTTACACAGAGACCTTTATTCAAAGAAAACATCAAAGGTTCCCTCAGGCCTTCATTTAGCTTGACTATTGCTCTGTTTTGGTGCCGAAACATCTGAAGTCAAAGTGAAATATTTTTTGGGAATATTTGATTTTTCCCCAAATGTTTTCACACTGCAAGAGAACATGCAGAGCATACAGAGCACACTACATTAAACATTACAGAAAATTACAAAAAACAAGTAGATAAAATAAAACTAATTAAATAAATAAAGTGAATAGATAATTCCCCCCACCCAAATAAAAATAAAAATAAATAAAAGGTTGGTGCATAGGATGACACAGCACAGAGAGAGATACCGCAATGACACAAATGCATAATGTTATTCAGAGCTCCAAATAGTTACAGTCCTATGGTACTGTTAGTGTTGTATCCATGTACTGTAAAAGTGAAATATTAAAGCTGAAAGTAGGTGAAGTGAGAAGTAAGTGTTCTCACTTTACTCTCTGAACTGACTTTCTGAAAGCTCTTTTTGCCTCCCACTGCGTGGTTATGCCCTCATACATCTACAATTGTTCTGCTCTCACTAAATCCATCCTCCTCTCTCTTGTGTCACACATTCATTTCAATTCCCCACTTCCTTCCCCCCATATCTCTCCCCCCTCCCCCTCCCCTCCTCCTCATCTCTCTCCCACCTCAGAAAAGGGTCTGTTCATCCTGGAGAGCGAGCCGCTGAAGCGCTGCATCACAGTGAACCGCTCCAACCTGGTGCTGGAGGACTGCGAGCGGCCCACGCGCCGCATGCTGTGGAAGTGGGTCTCCCGACATCGCCTCTTCAACCTGGGCACCAGCACGTGCCTGGGCCTCAACGTCTCTGACGCGACGCAGCCGCTCGGCACGTTCGAGTGCGACGCGGCCCTCCCTGTGCTGTGGTGGCGCTGCAGCGGAAACGTACTGTACGGGGCGTCCCAGTGGAAGGTGGCCGTGGCCGGACGTTTGGTGGTGGTGAAGAAAAACTCCTATCATGAGTGGAAAAGGTACAGCACACCCAGAGAGGGGCCGTGCTCATATCCCTATGAAGGTAAACGCCGGAAATACCCTGCATGTCTTCTGACTCCCGATCTAACATTTGACACACAAAGATGTCTCAGCGACTCTCTGACTGGTCTGCACCGGATGTCTGTTATGTCAAATCATACAAGGCTTGTTTTCTATTTGCAGATATACACACTTTGTTGGGAAATGCACGTGGCATGCCCTGCGCTTTGCCCTTTAAATACAACAACAAATGGTACTATGAGTGCACGACTGAGGGGCGCGAGGACCACCTTCAGTGGTGCGCTACCACCACTCGTTACGACGAGGCCGAGAGATGGGGCTTCTGTCCCGTACAAGGTAAAGAAGAGTGCAACGGAGTAAGGACGGACTTGAGTAGATACACTGCACGGCCTGAAGTATGTGGACACCTCTTGTTTCAACAACGTAATGCCCAAAGCGAGGCCCGTGATTAAATGGTTTGGTGTGGAAGGGCCTGACTGATCTGCACAGAGCCCTCAGCTCAACCCCATCCAGCACCTTTGGGATGAACGAGGAGCGCTAGACGTTATCGCCCAACGTCAGGCCTCCCGTAGCGACGTGTTAATGGTTGTGAGAGGAAATGTTCGAGGATCACACGAAGGCGCAATGATTGGGTGTTCACTTACTTTTTTTGCCATAAATTACAAATCTATTTGTGTCACTGAAATTTGTTCAATTCAAAATCATAGTAAAACATACCTTTTAATATTTCAATCGCATACCATTTAGAATGAAAACATAGAAAACATTCCAACCAGACAATAATGAATATCTTTATAATTGTATCTTGACAAAAAAAATACAAAGGCGAGGCAAGGCAAGTTTATTTGTAGAGCACATTTCAACAACAAGGCGATTCAAAGTGCTTCACATAAAACCATCAAAAGCATCAAAACATAATGAAGAGAAAACAGGATTTAAAACAGTTAAGAAAACATTAAAACAGTCAAAAAGCTAAAGAAAAAATAGAAATTGAATAAAAGTTGCAGTGCAGTTTAAGAAATAAAATGCAGCAATTGAATCTGGATCAATTAAAGGCAACAGCAAACAAAAAAAGATAATTCAAACTCAATATAATATTAAAATGTCAGTGACTCCGACACACAGCTGGAAACTATCTGCATCTCATCTCACCTCTCTCCTTCTCAGCTTCTTGCTGCCTTTTTTTATTTAATTTTAATTTTTTCCCCGTAGATTTCAGTTGCGACCGTTTCTGGGAGTCAAACCAGGAGCTGCGTGCGTGTTACCAGTTCAACCTGTACACCATCCTAACCTGGAGTCAGGCGCTGTCAACCTGCCAGGCTCAAGGGGGAAATCTGCTCAGCATCACCAGCCTGGCAGAGCACAGGTATATCAGAGGTAGGCATTTGATGGAAAACACACGCAGGGACCAAAACACCGTGGAATGAAACATCCACCAAGTAACAAACGCCACACTGGAACTACACGACCTACAGATTCTTCATTCGCACTGCTTCTCATGAGGGTTTTAAGTCATTTCATGTCTCGTTCCAATAATCCACAATACTTTCCGTCTACTGTCCTGATTACTTTTATACCCCTCAGTGACACGTGAGACCGGCCAGATAGTTAACCGGTAATTTATTTCGAATAAGATTTGTTGACAATTCGTACAACATCGTCTTATGGTAGATCGACTTGCAAGTGTTGGAGCGATGGTGTGGATCGGGCTGAACCACCTGAAGGATGGACGGGGGTGGCAGTGGTCTGATGGAGGTCCTCTATCACTGGTCAATTTCACCACAGGTACTGATTATTTGTTTACTCCGTTTCATGGCATGAATAGCAAATTGAGTGCGCGATACTGAACATTTGTTTTTGTCAAGAGACAATCGTGGAGAGCTCATGCAATTTTGCGCACTCCAGAGTGTGCGTACAACAAAAAGTTGCTCTTGAGTTTAATGAACAGTGTGGAAACAGATTGTAAAATGTGTGCATGCCATAAATAAATTTATGAGCCAGAGAGACTACATCAGCTCCTTCTCTGACGCGTGGTGTTGGAGAACGTAGAGTGTTGATCGACATAAACCCGAGCGACTGATTGACTATTAAATCCATAAAAACAGCTCCTTGCCGATGGCTCAGTCCATTAGCCATGGGTACAATGCATTGTGTGCTCTGCTGGCACGTCAGTACAGCTTATGTCAAGGAAAATAAAATAAATCTCAATCACCTCAATATACTATTTATTCAGTGTACTGTATGTACTGGCATTTGTATTTGTGAAGCAAAACATGTTGTCTTTTTGTAGTTTTAACATTGAAAAGAAGTTTATACAGAACTGACAATGTTTTCTTTTTAAAATAAAATTGAAGTATAAAAGATTATTCTATATATTCTATGTGATTCTATTCTATATACATTTCATTTTAAACCAATAACCAAAAGAACAAGGACCAAAATATATATATTCTCACATAAAACATGAAATATACATTTATTTGATGTAATATCAAAGCTTTATAGTAATGTCACAGAATGTGCGAGCAGTCTGTGGTAAAATGAGAGGTTGACCCTTTAATACTTTTCTATATACAACAATGCAAATGAGGAAGTACAGGAAGTATAGATGAGGAAGAAAACACAATGGTTTTCAAAATAAAACTCCCATAACTGTGTTCCCATCAGCTCTGCCTGCCAGCCCGCTGCAGGACAACATGCAGTGTGGAGTGTACAACTCCGCCTATGAGGGCCACTGGCAGAGTCTGTCCTGTGAGTCAGCTCTGCCTTACATCTGTAAGAAGACGCCTAACGACACCCGGAGAGCAGAGCCACTGGGTGAGAGCACACGCTGAACACATTGCATTACAACCTGACATGCATGTATCTCCAGAGGTGTCCTACCTACTAGTGGTGGTGACTTATGAGACAAAGTGCAAAAATGCACAAGAAAAATTGGTTAGCTCTTGTAGCTTTTGGCCTCAACAGCTGCGCTGCACCTGGGGAGTTAACTTCTGACCTCTCTCTCTCTATCGGTGGCTAGACCAAAACAGTGTTTGCTGCGAATTTGTTTGCTTTTGTTTTTGGTCTGTCCTGTTGTGATTTCTCCTCCTCTCCCAATTCGTCATCTTCCCCCCACAGAGAACTGGCAGTATATCCACACAGAGTGTAGTAACGGCTGGTGGCCTCATAATGGTGTCTGCTATCGGCTGCTGTCGGAGACGGAGGCCGGAAGCTGGGAGGAGTCCTCCCGGGCCTGCGACTCTCAGGGGGCAAACCTCACCAGCCTCCACTCCCTGTCCGAGGTGGAAATGCTGCTCCAGCTCCTGACTAACTGTAAGCAAGCGTTTAATGGAGGCACTCTGGAGATATAACAAGGGGACACTAAATACTACTTTGTGTGTCCTCGTGTTTCCTAGTGTCTGGGGACAGCGCGGCGGTGTGGATCGGTCTCTGGAAACCGGCATCGTCGCCGACCGTAGAGTGGTCTGATGGCTCACCAGTGACTCTCACTCTCTGGCACCAGTATCACCCTCCTCACAACCTGACGGATGCAACACTCTGTGTCAAAGCTGACAGGAAGGTGGGAGGTGATTCTTTCATGTCAAAAAAAATCTTGCAAAAGCAACGTATCGCTCGTTTGACTTTGATCAAATGACCATTAATCAATGATCAAAATGCAGATTAATAAATGAATTGTCTAATCTTGTCAGCTCTAATCCCTTTTTTTAAATGTTTGTATACATTTATTGGATTCTGTCTTTTGAGAGTTATAGCGTTGACCTCTTTCACAGGACGGTAACTGGCTTTTAGCGTCATGTGATGAGCGACTGCCTGCTGTGTGTCGAAGAGAAATCCAGAAATCCGGTCATCAGCCTGGAGCCTGGGATGAAGATTGTCCTGAGGTACGAACATGAACGCACATGTGCATACATCCAGGTCAGCGTGTACCCAACAGCTGGTTGACTTTACTTATTTTTGTTATAGTAGCTCTAACTTTTCCCTAACCACACAAGTTGAAGAGGGTCAATAACGACACATTTCTACGTAACACTTCTTAATCTTCTTAATTTACCTCTTATAAGAATTGATCCATCATAGTTTCAGGTTGTTCCAGTAATTGTTTTTGTTTATGCTAATGTAGGTTCATGTCTTAAAAAGCAAAATGCATTGCCTAAGTCCAGCGAAAAATGGATCTGATTTATTGACCCGTGCAATGTATTCGGTTGACTTGATTGTGCGGAAGAAAAAAGAAAGTTGTCTATTTTCAACCGAAACTTGGCCAGGCGGATTACGTGCTGTGCAGCGTTACAATAGCCCCACACAGATCAGGACGTGCACCGGGCGGAGCCGGCCACCCGCTGCAGTTCAACTTGTGAGCGAGTTGCCCCTTCACAAGCACAATGAGCTGATTCACTCCACTACTGACGCATTGTCTGGCATTCGTGTTGCTCCTCGACTCTGTTTACAAGAATATCAGACTACTGAGTCATTGGGCAACTTCATGCCCTGAAACACAAAGCCAAAAAAATCCCCTGAAGGCGTAATATCAGTGGACATGCTAGAGCAGTCTCTGGTGATTCGGGCTTCAGCAACAAAACCACATATTCCACTTTAGTCTCGTTCTCTCCTGTGTTGTAAATGTCTACCGTTGTGTCATTTTGTTGTTAAAAAGGCGTCCAGACAGTTTGGATTTAAAGAAAGCTTTGGGTTTTGTCTTTGTGTAAATGTTTGTGTAGGCCTCTGGTCCCCAAGTATCGGGAGGATTGGGGGTAGATGGGATATAGGGGTTAAAGTGGGCGGGGGGGCAAATTGACACCACTTGTCAAAACACCCCCACCTCACAACTAACACACAGACGAGTATACACACACGGACGTGCATATAATTGCACACATATACACGAACGCATAGATTAACCTTCGCTCCAGATTAGGAATGTGTCGCTTTGAAAGATTTCAGTAGACGTGCCAATAACAATACCTGGGTTTTGGTCGTGATGCCAAAAGGAAACCGTTAAAACTTTGAGAAATATTTAAATCAATGTTACTTTAAGCATGTTAGCCTGATCAAGCACCGCTGTACCTAACTGCAGCCTCACAGAGCTGTTAGTGTGGCTGTGTTAGTCTTGTTATTACAACGTTCTCCAATATTAAATGTAAGCAGCCACAGAAGAACTTTGGAACAGGAAGATCAAAAATATCTTCAATCTGACTTAACATTTGATTCCTATTCTCAGTACTTGACGATTCAAAGCACCGGACACATTATGATCAGGACACAAGTTTATATTTTTCCTTCACTAACACAGTACTGTTTCTTAATTCTCATCATATGTGTGTTTTGATAATAATGCAGGTCCTCCGCACGCAAAGGTACAGTATTTAATGACGTCGTTGTAATAAGCTGCAGCTTGAAAAGGAACATAATGACACGCTGTGTGATAAGTTGCTTTTGTTTTGTTGATGTTGCAGGGCTGGAAGCGACATGGCCACTCCTGCTACACTGTGACTAGCCATGAACAGAGCCATGAAGACGCACTGATGGGATATTACTGCACTGCTCCTCTCCTTACTGTGGAAAACAGGTGCTTTATTCAGCTTATGGTCAGCTGTGTTGAATTTTTGGCAACACTGGAGCCTCACTCCTCATCCTCTGGTCTCCCTCGTGCTGGCAGGTTTGAGCAGGCGTTCGTCAACAGCTTGCTGAGCGAGAGAGGGACCAACAACAGCAGCAGGTATTACTGGATTGGCCTCATAGACCTGGAGAAGAGGGGAGAGTACAGCTGGCTCCTTTACAATAGCACCTCCATGCCTCTTACCTTCACAAACTGGAACAAACACCAGCCAGGTGAATTGGAAAACGTTTCTCTTTTTCTAATTATAAATAAGTACGCTGTGTTTTGGTCTCATGTCAATCTCCTTCCTCGTTTTCAACGGCTTCATCTTTTCATCTTTCCTCAGTCAGTGCTGGCGGCTGTGTTGCCATGTCAGGCGGCCCTGCGTTGGGTCACTGGGAAGTGAAAGACTGCAAGTCGCACAAGGCCTTATCGGTGTGTAAGCAGAGCATTAGCAGCTACCGCGATGTCCAGCTGCCAGAGCACCACATCAATGCCTCCGTCCCCTGTCCTCCAGGGTGGGAATCCCGCCCTGGGATGCTCTACTGTTTTAAGGTGGGATCATCCTCATCTTTTCTGTGTTCCTCCCTTTTCTCTGTCCTGACTCATGTTTCTGATTCACCTTCTATCCTTACCTCCTCTGTTTTGTAAAACCAGCAGTTCAAAAGATATTAAATTTACTACCATTAAAAACTAAACAGAAAATGTTCACAATAAAGAAGCGAGCATTTTTTGTTGTTGAACGACCGCCCACTTAATTAACTTATTCTTTCAGCTCTATAGACAGGGCTCACGGCGGGTTTGTGAGGTGACAGTACTGAACAAATAAGTTACTCAAAAATTATCTTTTGATTGGCGAAATGATTTGAGATGAAATTAACATTATGAGGTTCACACAAAATCCATTTACTGCAGGTTAATAATTTAGCTGTTCCTTGTTTGCCTCATGTATACATAATGATTTATAATGAATTTGACATTTTTACATGTTATTCTCATTCCGGACAGAAACATTTAGAAATTATATAAAAATAAAATAAAAATACAAACAGAAAACTAACTGTGTTGCTCTTCTAGGTGTTCCACAATGAGAAAGTGCTGATGAAGCGTTCCTGGGTGGAGGCAGACTTCTTCTGCCAGGCCCTCGGATCTCAGATGGCCAGTTTCTACCACTATGAGGAGCAGGTGTTTGTTAAGCATCTCCTCAGTACCATGTTTGAAGGGTTGGTACAGCCCTCTGGGCCTCGTCAGTGCAGGAATGTTATGGGAACTGATAATGCTTCAGGTTATTTTTATGTGCATAGAGCTGGGGGTGAAGGATTTTATGATTTAGTTTTGTAGATGAAATGTGGTTTAGGATTGTTTTGGACAGTGGCAGTGAAAAAACACAATAAGTCATGAAACCAAGTAAAGCATTTTAGAATATCAATGTGCTGCAATAATGAGATAATAAATAAGTTAGTCAAATAAGTAAGTTAGGTTTGTGGTGTTTGATGATACACTCAAGCATTAGTTATTTGAGTAAATCTTGCAACTCAATGAGCAGTGCTCTTTAATGACAGTATTGGATTTACAGTTTTTTTAAATAATAACAATGATATTTAAGTGTATGTGTGTAGCAAAACCAATGTTAAAAGGTTACTTTACACACAACAAACAATAATACAACGGAATAAAATCAGCAAGGCAAAAACTATTGACCCAGACCCATAATGGCAGCAATTCAAAAATCTTTAATGTATATTTCAGATGATAAACATTAACAACAAATTGAGGCTGGAATAAAAAAAACACCTGAATTGTTGTTAGGCAATGGCAACAAGATATTACTTGATCCGTGCATGCAGATGTTCTGGTTTTCAGAATTTAATTGAAGAAAACACATGTCTGTGTTTGATGTGACCATGGGGAAGCATACAAGAAAAATAAGAAGTCCAAAGGTCCTAGAATTGAACCCTCAGGCATTCCACATTTTCTTCTGGTTATACCACCTGTGCAAATATTCCCCAGAATGTCCTGCAAACTTTTAAAACAATATACACTATATTACAATGTATAATTACTTATAAACAAGTGCTAACTGATTTTGCTTACTTTGCTAACCATGACATAATCCAGACCACGATGATGTGGTAAAAATGTCTTCAATAAACAATCTCACATGTCAATGTCCTATTTTGTGGTCCAAGTCTACAACTAAATACAAGGACGAAATATATTATAAACCGTGTATTTACTCCTGTACAACTGTAAATATTTCTTCCACAATGTGCTAGTGAAGTACATGAGAGATCATTGTCAAAGCTCAAATGTTAAAATGTAAACACTTGCTCAGATGGACTTGTGTTGCATTGTGTTTATCTTTTTCAGAACAGAGGGCCGCTGGTTCTGGGTGGGTTTAAATAAGAGAGACCCTGAACATCCCGGAGCCTGGGAGTGGTCCGATGGTTCTCCCGTAAGTACAGAGTGGTTCACAAAGTGTCCGAGGGCCATTTAGGAACACAAGTAAATATTCAGCGGGTGTAACCATTCTGGTATTGTCTGGTGTGTCGGTGCAGGTGGTGACGTCCTTCATAGAAGACAAGAACGAGGAGGACGACAGGAGGGACTGTGCTGTGTACAGCGACCTGACCAACGCTCTCTTGCCGCAGCCCTGCGACACCAAACACGAGTGGATCTGCAAGCTGTCCAGAGGTAATCGCCCGCACGCCACCACTCTCCATCCACGCAGACATGCTGCTCATACACACGTCAGTGCTGCATTACTTAAACCAGACTCTGGTTTTTGGTTGCAGGTGACCAGCTGAAAAAACCCTACTGGTACACCGAGCGTAAGTATTTACTTCATTGCTTCTGGCAAACACAAGCTTTATAGACATTGATAGACATATATATATATATATATATATATATATATATATATATATATATATATATATACAGTATAAAATTGTCCGCCTGCCTCCCCCACAGAGAGCGAGCCGTGGGTTTTTTACCACGGAGCTGAGTACCTGCTGGCGAAGCAGCCCTTTAACTGGGACGCCGTCTCTCTGGCCTGTCAGATGATGGGAGCCTACCTGCTGTCCATCCACTCCAGAGAGGAGCTGCACTTTGTCAAGGAGCGCTTGCAGCGGGTTTGTTGTTAAACTTCTATTCACAAAATGTCAATGTCCTCGGACGGAGATATATCATTGTAAGATGGCATCTGTTTATAATCACTATAATCAACTGGTATCATACAGCACCACCGTAATGGTATTGTTCATTTCTCCGTCTCCGACTCATGAGAGTGAATTATCAGGGACAACACTCCCTACGGCATTTGGCAGATTCAGAATTTTGTGATAATAATTATGTCGGCTAAACTCATATTTACAGGACAAATGTGTACGATATTAGTGCGATAACCAAACCTCATTAAGATTGCAATCACTCTTTCATATCTTCGTGTCCTTGTAAAACATACACCACGGTACAATTGAATGTATTCATTTAAATAACAATTTCATTTCCCAAAATGATAGAGCTCATTCAAAAGGAAATATAACTATTTTAGCTAATTTTAAAAATAGAGAAATAACTACTCAATTGCACAAAATAATATCTGCAACCAATTTGCTATGAATAAATAGTATTATCTCTGTGCAGGTAAAGCATTTATTTTTGTGATTATATCCTTCCCACCTCTTCCCCGATCACTCCAACATTGACTTATTCCCTTTGCAAATACTGCCGCCATCTAATTGCTAGAACCAAAACGATGCCGGAGGCGTTGGGACAAAACTATTTCTTTGGGGGGTTTTCAGTGAGCAGGAGCACAATGTCACAGTAGTTCACAGCCAAAGCAATGTACTTTCTCCGTTGAATGGTCCAAATGGCCTCTCTCCCAACAGTTCACACACACACAAAGTGAAAAACAAACAAGTGCATGAACAAGTGTGAACACAATTGACACACTCATACAAAGTCAAGTGTTTACAGACACACATCGCCAAGTAAAACTTACCTCATGTGCTTTCATGCTCGAGTGCCCACACACACAGGGAATAAGAAAAAGGCCGGTTTTTTTTCCGACAGCTGCCTTTTGGACCACACTATAGAAGTCTCTTGTGGTGTTGAGGCTTGTGAGGGGATAAAGGGAACAAAACAAGGCGATGAAAGAGACGAAGCACGGGCTAAGGAGGCCGCCTGAATGGACGCTCATGTCAGAGAGGCTCTGAAAAAGCCGATCTTCTGGCCCAGTGAGGACTGGATTGCAAAGGAGGAGGGTAAAGTGAAGTAAGCCCCTTTTTCATCTCTGTTCCTTTCACTGTGTCTCCTCAGCTCTCCGTGGGCCCGACAGACTGGTGGATTGGCCTGTCCATTGGGCAGCTTGGAGAGGAGGCCAGGTGTGTGTGTGTGTTTTGGAGTTTGTTAAACATTTCCTGTTGCTGCCACTGCAACTGTCTATTAGAGCAGTCGACTCTTTGTTCAACAGCTCGAGTAAAGAAATGTTGACGTAGTTACAACCTAGGGGCCCAACTCACAAAAGCAATTTGCGATCACTGCATGCGGGCCTATTGCAAACGGTGGAAGCCACTCCCAAATTAAAGATACATCTGCAACAGGGCTTTGGAATGCTCATGCACGGTTTGCCGGAAGGGTTTTGATCAGTGAAGACGTAATAATCTCATATGTCGTAGCTTGCATGTTGCAAATTTGGGACATAAAGCCATTTGAAGTGCAAATCAGTTAAACTGAATACATATGATATGGAAGGGAAAGGGGCATGCAGGTGTTACCAAATGGAAAAGAGGAGTATAACAAAAGAATAACTCAGTTTCTGAGCACAATAGAGGCTTGTATGATATTAAAACCAGTGGTGTATAGTAATGAAGTAGAAATACTTTGTTACTGTACTTAAGTAGTTATTTGGGATATCTGTACTCTACTTTACTATTTATATTTCTGTTGACTTTTACTTTTACTTCACTACATTTTGCAAAGAAAACTGGTACTTTTACTCCGATACATTTCCCCTGAAACCTTCGTTACTCGCTACAAAATCACATCTATCTTTAGAAAAAAAAAAACATCCGGGACTGTGGTGGAACACAGACTCCACCAAGCAGGTTTTGCGAATCACAATATTATGCACTCCTCTACATCCTCTAGTAAAGCGCTCCCAAACCTTTATGCGTCACGGGCCGGTAACGTGAAGACAATATTTTCACTGACCGGGTCCGACCTCGGAGAGACGGGAGAAAACGACACCTGACGTGTGTTCGTTATGTCCAGTCTACTCCTAACTAAACCTTTAGTCCAGTCTACTGCTTAACTTATAACCCGCTGCACAAAGACAGGATGTTGAAATGGAAGCAGGTTTTTGTGCATTTTTGGCGATCTCAGGATACTTTTCCTTGGTTTTAATCCAGAACACCAGCAGAGTTGAAACAGACTTAAATTTCATTTTTAGAGTAACATGTGTCCATCTGTTGCGTGTGAGGTTACCACAGACGGATGTATACGGTCATTTTTCACAATAAAGCATCTTTCCGGCCTTGATTTTTTTAATTTTATTTTTATTTTTCATTCATTCTTTCTGTGCGGCCCGGTACCAAGGGCCCCACGGCCCGGTACCAAGGGACCCACGGCCCGGTACTGGGCGGAATGACCATACTTATAACCACACTGTTACAACTCCTTCATAGTGTCATATTGCTTTTTGGAGAATTATGATGATAAGTTCAGTGATGCAAAAGTATAATTAGGTACAATATATTTTGTTGAACATAATATATGTGGATGGATCACAGCCAACCCAGTTATTGTATCAACACAACTCCTGGTCCTTGGTCACGGTGACCACAGCAATTCTCAAAATTCTGAACCTTTGCTTTTTTATTAAAAGCATGTACTTGTACTTTTACTTTCAATACTTAAGTACATTTTATATCAGAAAAATACTTTTGATACTTAAGTACAGAACATATCAGATACTTTAAGACTTTTACTCAAGTAGTATTTTAATAGGTGACTTTTACTTTTACTGGAGTAATTTTCCAGTAAGGTACCTTTACTTTTACTCAAGTACGGCTTTTGGGTACACCACTGATTAAAACTAAGACATCAGTGAGGTCCGTTCATTTAATGTATTTGTTTGCAGGTGGAGCGACAGGACGGAGGTAGAATATCAGAACTGGGCCGAGAGGACTGCCAGTGGTGGCCCAGGGAGAAACGGCCTGTGTGTCACCATGTCCTCTTCATCAGGTAAACGCAACGCGCACTCAGAAACACTCACTGATGAACGTCTACGCGCTCTGTACTAGAATGTGTGGGCTGGTGTGTTGCAGGGAAGTGGTCGACGGGTAAATGCAGCGATCTCCACGGCTACGTGTGCAAGAGACAGACTGTGTCTGTGGTGGAGACTCCCAGGGAGCCGCACTACGTCGGGGGATGTCCGGAGAAATGGCTGTACTTTGGACACAAGGTGCAGACGCACACTTGGACACGCATACAAACACACACACATACGCACGCACGCACACACACATTCAATCAGCGGGGGGGGGGGGGGGCAAAGACACCTCAACAATACCTCTTATAGAACTTTAACTCAATGCATATTAGTCACATATTACTAAAAGTGGTAAAATGAGACCTTAATATCTAGTAGAATGAATTAAATAACTTCTGTACGTAACACTTTCCTTTAACCCCCTAGTCAGGCAGTATATCAACATTTATTAAAAGGTTGATAACTCCTTTGTAATGTAGTTTTAAGGCGATATAAGCATTTGTTAGTGTATTGGGAACAAGTATCAGAAGTGGAGGCTGGTGTGTAAACAGATAATGAATCACAATATAGTAAAACACTAATATTAAATATATATTCTTATGATGATAATTGTTGACATATACGGTTTACAGCCACATGATAGTTTTTTATAAACCGTTTATTAGATGTTTATTTAGTGTGTATAGATGCTGCAGATGAGAGCTTATAGTAAAGTGTTACCATTTTAAATGAGTATCCGCTTATATTGTTGTTATGTGCAAACTGCAACAACAACAAAAGTGTCTCATTATATCCTGTTCTCTTCCACAAATCAGTTCACTTCTCTAAATTCCCAGCTGCCTCTGGGGTAGAAGCAGGATGTTTGTGTTTTGCTCTTTGAGTGAGTCATGTTGACAACTTCAGAACCCCCCCCCCCCCCCCCCCCCCCCCCCCCCCCCCCCCCCCCCCCCCGCTGGTGATGCTCAGGCTGAGTCAACCTCCATAAAGAGCAAAACCAGCGAATCATCTATGAAATCATCTTGACTAGTACTAGATCGCAAAATGAAGTGTCTTTCAAATAAAGCACTGGATTGTTCAAGTAAAAATACAAGATTGGATGATACAAGAAAGATTTCCCTTGGGAACATGTGAAATCAAATTTTCCACCAAAACAGTATCTGAGAAAGATAGTTTAAAGACATGATAGTAACCAGACATTCATTACTGTTTGGTATTAAACGAGAGAGACCCAGTGACCTGGAACAGATTAATTGTTCTGCATATTAAACAGAATGGAAAGCCTTTTAGCAATGACTGTCCTTTTTCTCCTCGATCTCAAAATATGGAACAAAGAGTCATATTTTTTTCCTTTGCCTTTTTTAACCTATGTTAGGGCGATAACAGGAAACACGGTAAATGAGAGAGCTGGGAACAACATATAAAAAAATATATATATATACATGCCCATATGGTCTCAAACTGTGGTTCATGGTTGACACTTTAAAGGTGCACTGTGTAGGATTTGGCGGCATCCAGTGTTGAGGTTGTAGATTGCAACCTACCTAAACTTGAACCGTGTGCCCAGCGTGTTGGAGAAGTACGGTGGCCGATAGATCACTCTAAACGCACAAAATGTTCCTTTCAACCAATAGGCCACCAAAGCAACCCTTTCTAACTCGTTTTAAATATACCTGCACACACATCCCTTTTTCAAGGTTAACGTTATTGGATTTGAGTTAGTGCTTTGAGTAATGTTGCATAATTTCCCTCAAATTGAATCGAATGAAACACAGCTCTTGTCGATGCAAAAAGCTGCCAAACATGAAATCACATCCCTCTATACCAGGGGTGGGCAAACTTTTTGGCTCAGGGGCCACATTGAATTAAAAAATTTGACAGACGGGCCGGGCCAGTATCAGATGGATGGAGAGTGTTTGACAAAGGGGGCGTGGCTTATCGCCGTCGGGTCTCTCCGTGAAAAAGAGCTGTCTTTTCCGGTATCGATTATGGAATAAATAACCACTAGTTTTGCTTTATACTTGTTGTGGAAGTCCCAAACATGTCGGAACATGAAACACCCTTGTGTTTGGGTTCATAATATTATCCGTAGCCGCACACAGCTCGGTGAATTTCTCCGACTCCTCCAGGAACTGCGCCGGTCTTATCTCCGTAAAACGGATACCGATTCTGCCATCCACCTTGGAAATAACCACCAGTTCTGCTTTATACTTGTTGTGTAAACTCCACATACGTCGGAACATCAAACTCCGTGGTGTCTGGGTTCATAATATTATCCGTAGTCCCACAACAGCGTCTGAATGACAGCCGCTGCACACACGAAAAGCCTAAAAGAGCGCTGTGCAATAAATAAGCATGAAGAAACATCAACGCTGGTCTGTTGTGGTCATCGTGCTTCGGGAAACTGAACTTGGGAACGGAGAAGCGCGACAGCGGTCTTTACTATAACTTATAATTATTTAAAATAAAAAACTTTTTTTTAATATATTTTTTTAATAACTTTTTTTTAATATATTTTTTTAATGTTATAATAATTATAATACTCGGCGGGCCGTATATTAATACTCGGCGGGCCGTATCCGGCCCGCGGGCCGTAGTTTGCCCACCTCTGCTCTATACAATAAGACTACATGCTTGGATTCTGACCAAACAAGCATCCGGGTGGTGATGGGGATTAGGATTTGCATTTCACGATGTGATATTCATGTTGTGTGTGTATATGTATTCGCAGTGTCTCCTGCTTCACCTCCCTGACGGCCCAAAGGAGGGAAAGAGTTGGAAAGATGCCCAGTCCATCTGCTCCTCCTTCGCTGGCTCGCTGGTTGCCGTAGAGGACGAGATTGAACAAGGTAGAGGCAACGTCCGACGAATGGTTAATTTCTTCTACTAACACCATCAGACAAGGTCTTTGGTAGGCATGTCAGAAAGACCACACAGTGTGCTCTTTAAATATATCTATATATGTGTGTGGTGTGTGTGTGTGTGTGTGTGTGTGTGTGTGTGTGTGTGTGTGTATATACTGTGTATATATATATATATATAGATATATATATATTAATTGATTATATATATATTTCTTAATTGTCCTATTCTCACGCCATCATTCCCGCAGCCTACATCACTATGTTGCTCCAGGGAAGCTCTGTAGGTGTGTGGATTGGTCTGCGGGATGAGGACACCATGAGATGGGCCAATGGGAAATCCGTCAGCTACACCAACTGGTCTCCAATTGGACCCAAGAGCTATCTCATTGTAAGCTCCCGTGAATACTTTAGGTTGACCTACACTGCTACAATTTGTTTTGGTATTGGTGGAAGTGTCTGAAGATGAAAAGGCACTTTCATCGTATATGTGCTTTTGTGAATGGGTTTGAGTGTATTAATATGTGCTTTATGAACCCCAGGAGGATGAGTGGCTCAGTGGATTTGCGGATGAGCCGTTGTGTACTGTTCTGTCCAACAACCACAACTTCCACCTGACAGGAAAATGGTACGATGAGAAGTGCAGCGAGAGTGGGTATGGCTTTGTCTGTCAAAAACCTCAAGGTAAGATTCCGACAGTTTCTTTATCTTTGATTTCATTCTGTCACTGCCTGTCTTTCGTTGTACGTCTGTCTTTGTCTTTTGCTGTCAGATCACATTCTCCACTTCTCTCATCACCTATTCTCTCTGCAAGTCAAAGAAACCGTCACCATCTGTGCTGACAGGTGTTTTCTTTCCTGACAGCCACATACTGTGTTACTGGCCCACAAATGAAAGAAACATTAACAAAACTGGAAGTACGATGCTACAGAAATAGGATTAAACACATTAACAAAATTGAAAACACAATTAACTATAAAGGCACATTAAAGATTGACTTAAAGGAGCTCTATAGGGAATTCAGAGCAAATCTATGATTTCAGAGGAAAAGCAACTCCAGTACGCCGCTCTATCTTCACATAGCAAGTAGTTGTTTGCTACTTAATTAATGCTCTGAATTTCATATGTACTGTATATAACTGTTGAGTGTGGTGTAACAGCTGCAGCAAAGCACAATCAACCACAGTGCAATCATGTCACATAGATTGAATTAGATTTTGAATTTCATTTCACAGCATTTCATGGTTGATTTGACTTAATCTGCATTCTGATGTTTCTTACTGTGTCTTTAAAGGAAACAATATGGTATATCACATCCTGTTGTGTTTCCCATGTGGCCATGTGCTTATATTGTATAGACGTAGATCCCTATGCAGTTACCTATATTGGCTATCCCAGGTGGCTGCTTTACTTTCGGTCAGACTTGTGTTTGCAATGATTCTCGTAAATATCATGTTTGTTTGACTGAAGTAAGGAGGCTTGTGCAGCTTGGCCTGATATACTTGTTTTCCCCGTATCCCGTAAGTTCTAATGACCCATAGAGTTACAATGACCACATGTCAATGTGCCAGGTTGAAACGTATTTTGATCATTGAAAGCTTTTATTGTTAAGCTTAAATTAATAGTTTGACATTTTCAGAAATGCGCTTATTCACTTTCTTGCGAACAGTGAAATAAGAAGATTGATACCACTTTCATATCTGTCAGCCTCACAATAATGACGTGACTCACTGATGGAAGTCACTACTCAGATTTGAGAGCAATATCAATTTTATCTGCAAGAAAGCAAATGAGCCCAAATTCTCAAACAAATCCCTTTAATTGATTTATGAGTGACAGCTAATCAGTCATCCGTTGATTGCACGTGTGCCAAACATTAACACCTTGAAGTAATCATTCTACCCTTCTTCCCACTCTCCTCTCTTTTGTCCTTTTATTTTTCTGGAAACAGATATATCCAAACCCCCCACCCACTCCTATCACCACCCTCTCCCTGACAATATTGAGTACAGGAGCCGCAGCTACAAGGTTGTGTCCGGCAACATGAGCTGGTACGGGGCCATGCATATGTGCATAGAGAAGGATTCTGACCTAGTGAGCATTACAGATGCGTACCACCAGGCTTTCCTTACTGTCCTTGTCAATAGATTGGCAGTGCCCCACTGGATTGGACTGTATAGTCAAGACGTATGTATCCTCTCATGCAATATGTACTGTATACCGCTGCACTGTATCTGTCTACTGGAGAGATGGTTGTGTGTGTGTGTGTGTGTGTGTGTGTGTGTTTGTCTTCTTTTCTACAGTTTGCCGTTTTGGGAAATACGCTTAGTCACCTTTTTTAGCAGTAATTACATGAGAAGATTGATGGTATGGCATTCCCAAGTCTGTATGGTAAATATAAGCCGGTTAGCTAGCTTAGCATACAGAGAGGAAACAGGGGGAAACAAACTCACTTAACAAGTTTTCAAACTACTACTTTTACTTTAGTTAAGTCACACGGTCATGGTGACGACAATACTCCTGTTTCCTGCTGATAGTCTATGATAACTGATAGTTTATGCTAAGCTAAGCTAACCATCTACTGGCTGAACACCAGAGAGGTATAGAGTGCTGCAACAATGAGCCCTAAAACCTTAGCATTTCTGCACCTCCGGTTCCCTCACCACAGTCAAAGTTGATGTTTTGTTATAATTACATTATAGTTAGATTATGAAATGTGTCTGTAAATATTCTTCTTCTTAAATTTTTTTGGCACCTTTATTTATCCCAAAAAAGGCAATTGCTAACAGCCGCCTTCTCAGCCTCACCGTGGTGTTTTTTTTTTTACCACTACCACTTCATGCTTCAAAAATCATAAAAGTGGTGTTTATTTTACATATAAATATCATAAACTTGTGTTTTGCCAGTTATTTAAAAAATAAAATCAGAAGGAAGAATCCCATTGTTTTTGTTTTTTCCACAAGGGAACCAGTGCGATGTAAACTTCCCTGCAGTATTCTATTCTCATCTAACTCGCCAGGAAAGCAACTAAGAGTATTTCCCAACACTATTCCTTTTAATATTGCTTAATAAGCATGAATTGCAGAGAATACACATCAGCATGCATGAGATGAATTTTAGAAATACTTTCAATGTGCTTTTTTCAATTTCAATTATATATTTTTTAACCAAAAGCATAGTTTGTGCATGTCCACGTGTCATCAGCATCCTAAAACTGGCAGTCAGTTTCCTATCCCACGCCATCATGTAGATGGCTCGACACTCAAATAATCCTGGTATCATACAGTTTTTGACCTTCGTTGCTCTTCTGTACCAGGATGCGCCACAAAAAATCTGAAGCTTCTACTTATTTATTTAATAATAGATACACACAAGAGGCTTATAGTAAAAAAGAAAATAGCTTGGAACAAAATCTGAATACTGTAAAATATGCTGCCCGCAGTTGTGAAAGGAAAGTATAACAAAAGGTCATAAAAAGATTCTATAAATTATTTTGCATTACAGAGATACCCGCCGAGGGCTAGTTACAGTTGACTCACATGCCTCTAGGGGTTTTCTTCTGACCTTTTGCCCACGTAGAGGTAGTCGATCCACAGGCATGCGCTTTCCCAGCAGACAGCCACAGCCTTAACATTTGGATTCAAGTATCGCTGAGGCCCTGTGGAATGTCTTAGTTATGGAGAGAAATGAACACAGGACGTGAGAGAGACGATTCTCTTTCTATATCCCTTATATTTATTGTTTTAATCTTGCCTGATCTTGTTTCCGTTTATTTCCGTCTCATGAACCAATCATTTTGTTCTTTTAACTTGTACTGCAGCGCTTTATTATATGAACCATCCCTGTCCAATGCTAACAAATAACTGGAGTTATTCATAGTTTAAGGTCATGACTGCTGTAATCATTTTATTCTTAAAGAATATTTCATTTTGAGTTTTATATTTTGTGACGCTTCTAGATTAGAAGAACAAACCCAGGATACAGTATTTCAGAAATAAACCAAAACCTGCATGTATTCAAGTAAAAAAACAAATCTTAGTATAACTGCAAAATGTATAATACAAAAAAAAAGAACAACACAGTCAGAGGTCCGTGTGAATTAAGTGTTGAGTGTTCCTGGCAGAGTGTCGCCACAAGTGCAACTTCTTCACCGACACTCTGGTCATTTCCCTTCAGAGTGGCATCAATTACCAGTGGTCAGATGGCAGTGACACGGTGTACACGCACTGGGACGCGACCGATGACGACTTTGTCACGGGAGAGTGTGTGTACATGGACGTGAGCGGAGGCTGGCGGAGAGCTGACTGTGAAACTCCGCTACCAGGAGCCCTGTGTCATGTCCCCCCACCAAGTCAGTGCTCACTCGACACCGCACCTCTTCAGCTGCTGAGTTTCTGTCCCTCATCATCTCTCTCTCTCTCTCTCTCTCAGGCAACAAACCCTTCATCTCATACGAGGTGGCGTGTCCCTCCACATGGGTGAAATTCAGGCATGGCTGTTACGACTTTGAGCCTGTGGTGCAGAAGCTTTCGTTTGAAGAGTCAAGAGAGCACTGCAGGCAGAAAGGTAGAGATTCGTCGGATGACATTTTTTTGGCATTCATTACTAAGTCATGTATGCGTTGTTTTTGTTATTGATGACAATGGTATGATTGGAAATTGGAGAAATATGTTAAGTCACTGTAATCTGCAGTATGGAATACATACTCCCCCTACAGGTCAACTAGAGGAGCTGCTCTGATGAAGCTCTTGCTCTTTAGAAAACTGGTTGAGTTCTTAATTAGAAATGCCACTTAGAAGAAATGGATACAACCAGTAAAACTATGCTTAAGGCGACATACTTTAGTGTGTCTAGTTTGTTTATAATACTTGATACTTGCCCGCTATAATTGTTTTTAAAGGAATAGTTGGACATGTATTCGTTGTCTTGCGGAGCATTTCCAAAAAATTGCAAATTGCTGCTTTAAAAGGACTGTAGTTGTGAGTTTGTTTGTGCTGCTGTCACTTCCAGTCAACACCTCGGACGTCCTGACCATTGAGAGCGAGACAGAGAATCGTTTTGTTCTGGAGCAGCTGTGGTCGTCGGGGTTCCTTCACCACGCCGTGTGGTTGGGGATGTACTTCAACACCGACAGTAAGAATCGATCACTCTCTGGAACCCATGAGATGATCGCGGTGCCCTGCGATCCCATTTCATTGACTTGTGGCCTGTGCTTTCAGCTGATTCTATGGCCTGGGTGGACGGCTCACCTATGGACTACATCAACTGGCCCAACAAAGCCCCAGACTCCAGGCTGCTGACTGCAGATGCCTGCGTTACGACCAGGGTGGTTGACGGCGTGTGGCACCTGTCGCAATGCGCCGAGCGACTCGGCTTCGTCTGCAAAACGACCTCAGGTGAGTCCAAGTGGGGGCCTTCTGAGCGACTATGGGGGTATTGAACTCATACAACATATTGGGATATTTGTAGCTTCCCAAAATGATATGTTGATCCACACATGTTCACATCTTGTTTCCGCTGCCACAAAGTGAACAATGAATCTGGTATTACAGGTTTACAAATCAAAATTCTGACTTTCTGGCGTGGAAACCAAGTCTGTGCTTAAGTTGCACACGGATGCAAGGTGGATCAAAAAAATGTTTTCTGACAGATTCTTATGATAATGGCGGCTGTAATATATTTTTAACAACCGGCATTTCATATCCACGAGCTTTCAAAGATGAATGTCTGAATCGGTTTTCGTCTTTGCTCACACACCACGTGGTCTGAATACACAAGATGAGACATGATGAGTTGTATTGAACTCCGCTGTATGTGTTTTTTTGCAGATGTAATCGCTGAGGTGGAAGTGGAACCTCTAAATGGTAAAGTGCACTTTCATCTGAATGATTTACGCTTTGGATGGGTGACATTAGCACGAGCATTTTAAAACAATGTGATGCACGTTAAAACTATACAGAAATATGAACGCAACACTTTGGTTTTTGCTCAAATTTTTCACGAGTTGAAATAAAACATGTACAAGTTTTTTTCTATGCATTCAAAATGCTTATTTCTCTCTTGTGCACAAATGTATTCAAATCTGTGTTAGTGAGCACTTTTCCTTTGCCAAGAGAATCCATCCACCTGACAGGTGTGCATATCAAGATGCTGATTAAGCATTATGGATATTACACAGGTGTGTCTTGGGCTGGTCTCAATAAAAGGTCTCTGAAATATGCAGTTTTATCTTGAAAAAATACATTTGGTATGTCTGGACTATGGATTTCACACGAATCGGGATCCCCCTCTGGTATTGTGTTGGTGATAAAACTGCACATTGGCCTTTCATTGAGACCAGCCAAAGGCACCTGTGTAACAATCAGGCTGTCTAATCAACATATTGATATGCCACACCTGTCAGATGGATGGATTATAGAAGTGCTTACTAATATGGATTTGAACAAAATCTCAGAGAAATACGCCTTTTTTAGTGCACAGAAAATGATTTCAACACGTGTTGCGTTTATATTTTTGTTCAGTATAAGCACTGTACTTAAGTGCAAATTAATTCAATATATCCATTTTTATGCAACATTATACTACTACAGATATATTTACTCTAATAAAAAAAAACTATAGGACTTTTGTTTGTAGTGGAGTATTTTCAAAGTGGGGTTGTATACTTTCATTTAGGTAGAGGATCTCAATAGGCCTACCGATTATATATCAGCATCAATGTTTGTATAATTCAAAGAGACCACACGTGAAAAAAGGCCACTTAAAAGCTATAACGTTGTGCATTTCAGGTTTACACCACGGCGTCATCCCCGCCGCCGTGCTGGTGGCCGTACTGATCTTTGCCCTGGTGGCAGGAGCGATGTGGTTTGTGTACAAGAGGAACTCCTCGCGCTTCCGCGGGCTTCCCACGCTCGGCAGCGCTTACTACAGACAAACCAGCTCGCAGGCCACAGAGTCGGACGGAAATGTGCTGATCACACACCTGGAGGCTCACTCGGGAGAATAGCGCTCAGTGACTCCTTTTTTAAGGTCTCTACTATTTCTCCCATCATCTGTCTGCCTCTCGCCATTTCACCATCAGGTATGAATGACACTGTAAAGCTGTGACTCCTCAGGACAGTGGTGAGATGATGACGGCAGACGTTTCCTCTTTTGTTGATTTTGAGAAGGTGCTTGAAGGATCCCGGTTGCTCGCAACAGTTTTCATGCGTTCAGAAACACCTACATGAGACAAATGATTGTTAAAGATATTTGTTGTGAGCCCACATTGGAATTCTCTCGACTGACAAAGTTCACAGAAACGAGGTTGTTGAGGAAGGGATGCGAGAGATTTTTAAATGTACTAAAAGAGGTACTAAACACTCCCGCAGTGTGAGTATTTAATCAATTATAGTTGGAAAACGGTATTTAGGAAAGTTATTTGGATAATAAAATACTTTATTCAACTAGATAAAAACATGTGAAAAGAAGTCTTGAACTACTTCAGGGGTCAAAAGTAACTTAAGAGTAAGAGGCAGATTGATGACGAAAGAGTATTTTCTACATTTCATTCAGAGTTTCAGGAGCGGTTGGAGCTGCAAGTGTGGGGGGCAGCATTGTTATCAGTATTACTTTTGTATTTTTGTATTTAATTTTTTTAAGTACACATGCTGTATATTGAGAGTTGTATGTTCAAAACTAACAAAATGTGTAAGGCATAACTGATGATTGAAGTCATTCCCTTGTTCACTCTTGTCTGCTGATACAAAGCAAACTACCAGATGTATTTTTGCACCATTTTTTTCTTTCTTTGTGTTTTAATAAATCCCGGTTCGGCCTAACAGTTCCAGTTTCATCACTTGAGTCTTGCTGCAGGAAGAACACTCAAAGAAAAAAGAAGTACTCTGAATGTTTCCCTTTTTCAGATGATCAATTACTTAACTTCCGTCTAGTCTAAACGGCCAGCAGGATGTCTCCACAGCATGGCCATGAAGTGCTGTTTCCTCCGAGAACGAGATCAAAAAATTCATACCATAATGATATCTTCCCGTGCATTATCTATATCCACGTAAGCTTTGGAGGGTTTGTTTGCAGTTTTGGTCCCTTGTTAACAATTTAGTCCACTCCTTTTGGATACATGTGTTGCATCTTTAATGGAGCGTGATGGTGAAATACTACAGGCTTGTTTGTAGCGTTTCACCATCACGGTCAGAGAATGCTTTGCTTTATTTATACAAAAGCCGAATGAGTGACAATACAAATATAGTTAAGTGACCAAGAACAGCCAGATTGACTAGAAACTGTCTTTGCAACTTACTTTGCACCTTGAATAGTATCCTCCTTGGTCTTTTCACACCTAATTACTCTCTCTGTGACTCGCTGTACATCACAGATGGATCACACATTTTGTCAAACATTGCTGAGTTTGTCGACCTTTGTGTAAAAAAACTCACCTAATGTGTAATTAAGCTTAAATAAAACGCACTCCAACCAGTCTATTAGATTGTCTAAATAAAGGTGTCAGCGTTGCAGCACCTTTTAGTGGAGACAATGAGACAGCAAAGTGCAGCTATCGACTCGTTCTCTGGTGCTTCCTGACATCAGAGTGGTTAATAATTCATACCAGCTGCTACGTTTACAAATTACAAACAGTACGTGCTACTGTACGTACAAGATCAATCATTAATGTTGCTGCTGCACTTCCTCTGCAGCCGGTGGATAAAAAACGTTTCAGTTTCACGGAAACAACCGAGTGGGCGTGAAGCAGCATAATTGGAAAGACGATCTGTGTTTTTGTGGGAATGTGAAGGGAGTGCACCAACGAGAAGAGCAAGAAATATTACAAAGACGGAAGACAGGACGAGCCATCTCGCCTTCAAAATCAAAGTGTTGTGTGTAATTCGCCTCGTTCAGACCGCCATTTACTTTAACACGTTTAAGTAAGTCCACATTAGGCGATGGCCCAAGTCAAAAAAGTCAAAGTTATGTGATATGAAGTTAAAATCAAATCTCATTAGTTTTTTGACTTAGTAAAGTTGCATTTAGTCTCGATGATCTATATTTCATAGACATCCTTTTAATTAGCAAGTCAAAATTAAGAAATACTTTTTTTTTTTCTCTCTCTCTATGTATGTATGTATGTATGTATATATACATATATATATATGTATATATATATATATATATATATATATATATATATATATATATATACATATATATATATGTACATATATACATATATATGTATACGTGTGTTTTTGTATGTGTGTTTATATATATAAGTATATATATAGACATATATATATATGTCTATATATATATATATATGTATGTATATATATATACATATATATATGTATATGTGTGTTTTTATGTGTGTTTACATATATGTCTATATATATATGTAATATATATACATACATACTACATATATATATATATATATATATATATATATATATATATATATATATATATATATATATATATATATATATATATGTATGTATATATATATACATATATATATGTATGTGTGTGTGTGTGTGTGTGTGTGTGTGTGTGTTTGTTTTTGTACTCGATAAATCATGGTTTGGCTTCCAGTAAACTTCGTTAGCACCACTGCCCTGAGGGATCGGGCTTCCTTCCATGCTCGTGTCGGGCCGCCCGTTGACTTCACCCTGCGAGTGGAACCGGAAGTCGCTCAATTCATTCTGGCTCGCGCTAGCTTGATGGCGTCGTCGGAGCGGGACTCTGGATAACACAGCTGACAAGTCGGGACAACTGGGTTAGCCTCGCGTTAGTTACATCGAATCACTTTCGGTTTGGACTTCACGACTTCACGACCGATTCACGCGCCACCGCCCCGCGAGCTTTCCCTTTCTTTATGAATCCAACAGAAAGACCGCCACCATGCTGAACGCGTCCCGAGCGACACTTTGCCTTTGTTTGTTGACTGCGTTGGGGGCGACGGTGTTCTTGGGGAATTGCTCGCCGGCGGCCAACGCCGAAGGCTCCGGTAAGTACCCGCCTCGAGCTCCCGACACTTTTCTGTTTTCATTTCTGCGACACTTTTCCACTGGGCACGCGCTCGGGCTCACGCTCCTGAGTTATCACGCTATTGTCCGTCAGCCCGGCTGGACTACAGCAAGTGGAGGCAGATGTAGAACAGCAGCTTTGAGTTTAGTTAACTTAGTTAGTTAGTTAGTTAGACATTGCTCCCATCCCTGAGTGAGTTTGGTGCCTGGACATATTCTGACAGCTCAAACAAATTGCAAACTCATCTTCCTCCCCCTCTTCCTCCCCAGTAGCTCTAAGTCATGCACATCTGTAAACAGCCCTCGTATTATGGAGGCTGAGCTGCTGCTCAATGCAAAGAACTGTGAATGGCTGCGAAGCTAACACAGTGAAGCTGTGGCGTGTTATTGTTTTCTTTCTTTTTTTTAGAAAGCCTTTGTATGCAAACAAACATTGTGTTTGTTTCATATTTAGCTGTATACATATTTACCTCAGTTGTTATTATGTGTCCATACTGCTTTTTCTTAGTGACTTTGCAGTTACTTGTGTATGTCGAGCAATACATTTATTTAAATTTGTTTCCTTTTTCGTCTATATAATGAGTCTAGAATCAGTTCTATACAATACCCATCAAGTGTAATATAATATATAAATACTGTACAAGGATCCTGTCAATTCTTTCCACTATTTCATGTATTTGGTTCATATTTTAGGTCCTGTTCTTCTTCATACTGTTTATGTCATTGATTGGGCCTGTAGCAATTTATTTCTGATGGCTTTCTTGCGAACAGCTAAACATATATTTAAAGAGATAATCATCCTGTGTTATACATGTATCTGAGATTTTCCTGATCTAATGTGTATAATTGCTTTTTTAAAATCCTCCCCTCCCCCTCCCCTAAGAGCACAGAGGAAATTATCTCAAAAGAACTAAATGTAGCCACTGTCATTTGTAATTCATTTGATCCGTTCCGTAACAGACGAGGATGCGTTCACCATCCAGCACTCGAGCACGGGGATGTGTGTGGGTCAAGCAGCCTCTGCGAACCTGAGTCTCACCCGCTGCGACCCAAACGACAGGTCCCAGCTGTGGAAGTGGGGCTCGGGTCACCGGCTCTTCCATGTGGCCGCGTCCCTCTGCTTGGCGTTGGACGTCCGCTCCAAGGCACTGTCCCTGGTGGACTGTGGCTCCAACCAACTGTGGTGGCGCTGCCTGGATGGGGCCGTCTTCACCGTTTATCAAATGGGCCTGGCGGTCGACGACGGCAAAGTGGCCGCCAGGCGGGACGCCAATGACTCGTGGGTAAGAGGAGCGTCCCAGGACAACATCTGCCGGACTCTGTACCGTGGTGAGTGTGGTTTCCACCGTCTTATCTGACAGATGCGTTCCGTAAACAAGTGCTCTCTGCTGTCCGTTATGGAGCTCTGAGGAGGGACTAACCCTCGAGGAAATCATCAGCCGACGGATGAAAGTAGCGTCGTTTGTTTTGAGTGGAAAACCAAACCTGATAATGTTACACCCTTGTATGTATGTATGTACAGACGTTACCTTCGCTGACACGTGTCACATGATCAAACAGGTTGGGCCTGTTTTAACAACCTGACTGGTCGGTTAACTCCTTTCCTATCAATCATTGACAGCTATGTGCTCTGTGTGGACTCGGTGTGTCACATTCCAGGTTAAAGGACAGGACTTCTTCTGAAACTGAAGTGGCTCAGTTTCTAAACTGCGTTGTATTTTGGGTGATTCCCTCAGCTGTGTGTGTGTATATGTAGGCCTGTGTGCCTTTTGATTCATGGGTGGTGCTCACTGCATTGCTCCCTTGGGGCTCATGTGATCCAACAACTACACCTTAACAAATAGGTTAGGGCTGTTAGAATTGTGTGTTTTCTGTGTATTACATTCAAAAGGATCCATGAGAGAAGACGGGGCAAGTTTGAGTGTTAATCCTTTTAGGTCCCTAAACTGCTACAATTTTCACACAAAAATTCCCATTAACTTTGTAGTAGTGTACTAATAACTGATAATGGTGTTGATTTCTTGTTGATCATTATTTGTAAGAATTACACTAGCATTAAGCAACAGGGATTTTCTTCAAATAATATAATCCACCATTTTATTTACATTTGCAGGTTTTCTGTGTTTGTAGTTTCCGTTGCCCACAAACAAACCCATTTCTGTCCACCGATGTGGTCCAACAGTGTCTCACCCTAATTAACCTTTCTGACATTATCTGCACTGCGTGTTCTTGACAAGAAGGAGAAGTGGTTTGACGTCGGATTGGTTTCGTTTTCTTCGAAACGGCACAAATACCTGAGGCTTGTAACGACTCTTTGCTCTCCTCTCTGTGCAGTTGTCCACACCACCGGTGGGAACTCTGCCGGCTCCCCCTGTGAGTTCCCCTTCAAACACAACGGCAGCTGGCATCACGGGTGCCTCCCAGATGCAGATTTCCCTGGACTGTCGTGGTGCGCCACCACATCGGACTACGACCTTGACAGAAACAGGGGACACTGTCTGACACCTGGCATGTTCTCCAATACTTAAAAAAAAAAAAAAAAAAAAAATACATAATCACGGGTTTCACAATTTGTGGCCCTTTTAATCCTAATGCAGACATTCGGCAGCCCTTTTTTTATTTTTTTTTATGTTTGCATTAATTACCATGAGAGAATCTACATTTGTCTCAATTTACATTGCACGCCTGGGCGTTTTCTATTGACCTAAAATGTCTGCGTAAAGCTAGGTCACAATCTATTTTTCTCTGTAATGGATCCGGTTGGATTACATCCGGCATCAACAAAATGGCACACTTAGATTCTCATGCTCATGCTGATACCGTCTCTCTGACCTTGCAGAGAAGGGTTGCCAGACTCTGTTTGCCGGCCCGGAAGGGGAGTCCTGCTATGAGTTTGTTTCCAGTGCCGCGGTGACCTGGCGGGAAGCTCTGGATTCATGTCGTAGTCAGGGAGCTGACCTGCTGAGTGTGTCTGAGCCCGCCGATCTCCACTCCAAAACCTGTGAGACTGATTTACTACTACTACTACTACTACTACTACTACTTCTTCTTGTTCTTCTTGTTCTCCTCCTTCTCCTGTTTCTACTCCACCTATAAGCTGACAAAAGCTTATAGGTGGTAGTCAAAGTTCTGTACTTCTCGTTTGTAAACGCTCTGATCTGAGAGGAATGCTCCCAACACACACGCATTCATAACATGTATAATTGTAAAAAATTATATAAAAACAAAATTAATCTGTTTTGTTGCCTTTAAAACAAAACCAATTAAAAATAAATCATTTTCTAAATATATCAGCTGGCATGCGTCTTTCAAAGCCCCAAAACAATAATTATAAGTCAAAAAACTATTTCAAGAAACAAAGAAAGCTAAAATGTATCTACGTCTATTTCACTCCTGCCCATGTTTGATTGATGTGAATAATATCAGAAAATTATCTTTGATATTTTGATTGTTCTCAAAGGTGAATGTCGCATCATGTAGGCTTTCCCATTTAGTCAGTGGACTAAAAAAACAATGTGTTTTTTAATAAGCAAAGATCAGTTATTAAGTCATTCTTTCATCTCGGTCTCATTCAATTTATGAACAGTGCAACTTCTAAATGACCTCATGTTATGTTTCACTTTGTCCGTTTATTATTGGGTTGCTCCTACTTATTGTATGTTATATGAAAGTAAAAGAAAATGGCAGTAAAGCTAGAACGACTTTGTGTGTCCTGTGCTCTTCAGTTAATGCAGTTAGACAGTTGAAAGTTGAAAACCACATCAAGGGAACTGGCTCAGCACCACTCTGTCTCCTTCTGATGTTGTCATTGTGTTTTGCAGTTCTACACAACCTGTCACTTCCTTCTTTTTTCTTTGACACGTATGCCTGTTTTTGTCTTGTGTTGCATTGTGCAGTTTTGGAGGGCCTTGACAGAATGCCTGAGAAGATGTGGATCGGCCTTCACCAGTTAGACAGTTCTCATGGCTGGCAGTGGTCCGATGGTTCCCCTCTATCGACGCTGCGCTGGGAAACAGGTGACTGTGGTTCAACAACAAGTGTCTAATTTCTAATCTTTGTCCCATTTCTGAGAGTATCTATATAAATGACACGTAAACACATGTTGATCTAAGAGTGGTTCAGCTAAAAAACACAACGATTTTGCAACTGTAATTTGTGGCAAAACACCTGCTCCATCTCGCACACCAAAACCCTGCGTGCTGTTGTTGTCGCCGCCCTTCTTTCTATAAACTGAGACTTGGTGTCAGTGAGAGAAACAATGTGGCCAGTGTTGCAAAGAAGCTCATTGTGCCTGTGCTTTTGGACACAGTGTGGCGTTGCGGCTGCCACTGTTGCTGAATAACTCATTAATACTACTGAATGGAAGGCTTTATAACGCCTTCTAGCTATTGTAATATGTTTTATTTTTCTCTTCTCAAAGGGAAGATGTTGTTCTTAAGTTGCAGTGTGAACGTCAAGGATACTGCAGCCATCTGGCCCTCTGCTGATATGAGCTCTTAGTTGCTGTAATTTGTGACGTGTGACTGTTGAACCGTTATCGCAGCAGTTCTTTCGTTTCACCTCTCCATGTGAAACGCAGTTGATAAGCAGAACCTTGAAAATAACTTAAAATGCCACTTCTCTGCTGTCGCAGCCCGTGTTTTGATTTTATTTTGCCCTCATTGTGTGTGCGTGCGCGTGTGTTTGACAGGAATGCCATCCACCACCATCATTTTTGAGTCGGACTGTGGAGTCCTGAACTCCAAACAGAGCTATGAATCTCAGGCGTGCAACAACCGGCTGCCATACATCTGCAAGAAGAGTGTCAACGTCTCCCTTGAGGCACCGACAGGTAGGTTAGCTGCTGCTGCTCACTGTCTGCACTTCCGCTCCCCCTGAACCCTGTTCGAGAGGGTCCACAGCTAGCGTATGCTGCTCTTTGACAAACACAAAGTATTTAAGATATACAACAATTGAAGTCACCCAAAGTTCTTTTGAGCTAGACATCCAATCCATTAGTTGAAGACATGTCCCTCCAAAGCCAAACATATTAACCTTGTGGTGGCCCCTCCGAAGGTCGGAGGGGCCACCACAATCATTAGAGTTGACCCTCCAGCGATGTTGAATATCTGCAATCCATCTAATAGTTTGTGGTGGCTGTTGGTGAAAAAACAAGGCTACAGATCTGTGGGAAATAGAAATGACCCTGACCTGACTCCCCCTCTCGGTCCTTCTTTCCAGAAGCTTTTGTATATAGCGAAACAGTGTGCGCAGACGGCTGGGTCCCATGGAATGGCTGGTGCTATAAGTTAGTGAAGGACGAGCCTCGAAACGTTACAGAGGCCCAGATGCACTGTAACCACACCGAGGGAGGAGGAGGCGGCTCTCTGGCCAGCCTCCACTCCGTTGACAGCAAAGAGATGATCAGCACTAACTTCCATGCAGGTACATACATAACAAATAAAATGGTTTGAGTTTACTTTTTTGAAATAATTGTTTTAAACCGTGCCATAAAGTAATGGTCTTATGTTTATGGTCCATCAGACGGCAAGTGGTTGGACGTCTGGATCGGTCTGATCGGTGTTGGCGTGCACCCCACTGTCTTCAAGTGGATCGACCAGACACCGGTCACCTTCACCTACTGGGACCAAAACCAACCAGTCCAGCCTGCTTTAGATACCAGCTGTGTCTTCTACGCTGGAGAGGTGTGTGTGTGTGTGTGTGTGTGTGTGTGTGTGTGTGTGTGTGTGTGTGTGTGTGTGTGTGTGTGTGTGTGTGTGTGTGTGTGTGTGTGTGTGTGTGTGTGTCAGAATCAGAAACCGTTTATTTGCCAGGAATGTTTTCACACAAACGAGGAATTTTTTGAAGCGGAAGGCGCATACATTGGACATGGACATGGGACGTAAGACGAGACAATCAACAATCAGTGTGTGTGTGTCAGTGTTTTTTCTAACCCCACCCACTGAATTTAGTCTTTTGTGTTCGACCTGTGTGGGGCGTGAGTGTCCTACCAAAGGCTTTGTTTTTTTTTGTCTGCTGTACGAGTTTGTTTATTCGAGGCCTGCAAAATCAAACCTGTGTCCGTGCTCCACAGCGTCTTGGTTGGCGGGTCGGCGACTGCACACTGAAGCTACCTTTCATGTGTCAGAAGAAAGGAAAGGTCAATGAATCGGCAGTACAGGCTGGCTGCCGCTTTGAGGATGTGAGTATTGTCTACATGACCTGATTTCCCAAGGTGACGCCTGCAGTGTTTTTGCATTACTTTCCACATTTTATTGCCTGCTGACATGTAGTTTAGGTCCAGGCTCAAAGACTATGAAACGTGCAAATTAGAGGCCTCAATGCTAAATGTTAGTTCTTTTCTCGTTTTTCCTTTTTGTTTACTCTCATCCATGTTAGCGTGGCAGGGATCTCTGTCCTTCCACACATGAACATCTTGTGCTTGACCTGCGCGCATACATCCGCTATAATCATCACATTTAGAAACAGAACAGGGTAGCCATGCAAGTGGGTATTTTAGGGATTTCTTGCTGTCACGATCAGGTGACGCTTTTGAGTTATAAAGGCAGCTAAAACCAGGCCAGGAGAGATGTGTGAATGCAAAAAGAAAAGAAAACCTATCGTAGCTGAATACTGATCTTTGTGTTCCCATTGCCGAGGACCGGCTGTGTATGAGAACTAGGACGAAGCGTGAAAGTGACGTGTGTTTGCTTGTGATTTGAATGTAACTTAAGAGTCGCTGGTGTGAATCCCTCAGGGTTGGAGGAGACACGGCAACTCCTGTTATCAAGTGAACACCAATCAAGTGTCTTTCAAAGATCGCTGCAACATCACCATAAGAAGCAGGTAGGGGAACCGCTTGGTTAGAAACTAGACACTGACACCCATCAGTTGCTGCCCACGTGAATTCGTTCTGGTGTTCTCATATTCGGCCGTTCTTTCCAGGTTTGAGCAGGCTTTCATCAGTCGTCTACTTCGAAAGCAGATCAGCGTGGAGCCTCAGTATTTTTGGATCGGGCTGCAGGACATTAAGAACACAGGGGAGTACCAGTGGCTGAGCCAGGCTGGGACCCCGGATGTGGTTACATACACCAACTGGGGCTGGTTCGAACCAGGTTAGTGAAAACCACTTCTGCTGCACTCAGTTTCGTATGCAGGAGTAGGTAGTACCACAGGAGGAGCGGCCACAACAGACTCTGGTTAAGGAAGTTTAGTGTTATGTGTTGCATTTCATTCTGAACCTCTCTCTCCAGATTATGGTGGTTTCTTCTAGTGTGGAGGTTCAGATTTACTAATGCATGAAATAACATTTAGTTATTCATGCATTAGTAATGCATGAATTTTTCGATAATGAGGAAGTGGTTTCAAAACACTGAAACGCTTCTAAATCATCAACCACAGGTCCGATTTAATAAATTTAAACGACTAAAGTACTCTAAACCCTTTTGAGAAGAGAAACGATGGACTACATTTAACAAAAAAGATCGTTATAATTACGTAATAAAGTAAAGCTCCTCAACATGACTGAGCGATTATAACGTTTCACTATTTAGCTAATTTAGTACCCCTAACAACGACGGATTTCGAAAAACGTGTGTAAAGTATTGACGTCGCGATCAGCGAGAAAGCAACGGCTATTTTTCTTCGATTACTTCCTCGGTGTTTCGAGGTACTACAGTTTCATCGTTCCTCAAACGCATCTGAAAGCGCGTGAGATCACACACTCGGAAGCAGACGGTCATTTTGCGGGGTGTTTGTTCATGGTGCGACGAAGATTTAGGTAAAAAAGGCTCATTTCTTTATTTCTGAATCGAAAAACATGATTTTTGGACTGGAAAGGCTTGAAAATATGTCATTGCTTGTGTTTGTTGTGATTATTATTGTATATTTGGATGATTTAGGTCTTAATCTTTCTAAAGAGGTGCAGCATTACTCTGGGACATGATGGGAAGGCACCAAAAATACAATTTAAAAAAAATTCTTGACTTTTGATCAAATTTATGCAGAAAATAAATAATAATTTTTTTATGTATTTTTATTTTTAAAGGCAAGGAGTTGCTGATTCTTTAGAGATCAAGGACAATAGGGGCTGGTATTCATATCAAGGTCATATGATCTGTAGAACACCTGTAGAAGCCCTCGGGTATCCCTATGTCATTTATATGATAAAACAAAAAAAAACGATTAGCAATTTTGAGCATTGGATTTAACTTATTTGTGTTGCATTCCCATGTGTATTTCAGATCGGATGGGAGGCTGTGTAGTGATTTCTACCGCAAAACCCATGGGCAAGTGGGAGGTGAAGAACTGTACCATTTTTAAGGCCGGTACCATTTGTAGAACAGACCTCAGCCCACCTCCACCACCAGAACCAGAGCCGAACCCCAACGCAACCTGTCCTGATGGATGGGTGTCCAGACCAGACATCAAATACTGCTACAAGGTGTGTGTGTGTGTGTGTGTGTGTGTGTGTGGCAAGGAGCGAAGAATGCATAGAATAAGGAAGATGATATTAAACTATTAACATCATTCTAAAACCTCATTTTCTTTTGGGAACAAATTAAGAATGATGGAGTAAATAAAGTCAATCTTAAGTATCTATTACCGAACCTGCTTTTGTATCGGACAATCCAAACATTGGCTTTCTTATTGTTATTAGACTCTAAATTACATTATATGACAGTTAAATTGTCCTTACCGCGTTACCTTGCTGTCACTGTTTTAAGTAGCGGTTGTAAATTGTTGTTTTTCGCTTTGTCAGGTGTTTCACGAGGAAAGGCTGAGCAGGAAGCGCTCCTGGGAGGAAGCTGAGAGGTTTTGTCTGGCTCTGGGAGCCAACCTGCCCAGCTTCAGAAGCAACTTTGAGATGAGGGCCCTGCACAGCATCCTGAGAGACACCATCAGGTACGCGCACACACACGCACACACACGCACAAGCACGTCCTGTACGCGTGGCTTTAAACCGTCGCAGCTAAAAACAGAGTGGCAACATCTCATTTGCCACTCTTTCTTTGAAATAAAATGAATTTCATGTCTCGAATGACGGTTGGTTTGCTCTGGTGTTCCTCTTGCAGTGATAATCGGTACTTCTGGGTTGGCCTGAACAGAAGAAACCCAGCTGATCGCGCCTGGCAGTGGAGCAACGGACAGCCTGTGAGTATGACGCCAACCATAAACAAGTAAATGTTTTGGTATGAAGTCGTTCACCGTTTTTCAACAAATATTCTTATCCGTCAATTAACATGTTGATAATAGGGACAGGCTCCATGTCAAGACGAGGAATTCTCAAAATTCCTGGAACAAATCAAAGTATATTGAAAACAATAAGAAGAAGATGATATCAGTGCTGGATTATATTACTTTATAAAAGTCCTGAAACTGCACCTTTTTTATTAATCTCAAACACAACATATCGGGCTGGGATATACTTACTGCATTGTCTTGCATTTATTTATGAGTAAGACGTCTGTTCATTTTAATTTATTCACAACAGGTTTCCATGGATGTTTTGCACCAAGATTTCCATGAGGATGACGCATACAGTCGGGACTGCACTGCATTCAAGGTGAGCTCCCCTTCCACACACACACCTATGTGTTTTTAAATGTATAATGTCTTCTCTCTTAGCCTGTCTATCTGCATGACTTTCTATATGGTTCTCTATACTGCACAGCTTAATCTGAGGATCAAGGCCATTTACTCAGCTGCTTGAATCAGTCGTTTCATATCCGCCATGCTGTCCTGAAACAAAATCCCAGAAAAGACAGCTGGTGGGAGCAGTGTTTCCTGTTTGTTTTTCCACATCACAAGGACACCGTCACTTGCCAAACATCAAAGTGTCTATGATGATAATTTGTTTGTGTTTATTGGACTTGTGTTTCATACAAAAGGGATCTGATTCTTTTTTTTGCTGTTTGCTCCATTTTAAATAAGTTTTTTTTCAGACTCTGCAACAAGATTCTCAATGTCACGCATATGAAAACAGCTTTTCTTGTCTGGTTCCTTCATGATGATATTCTTGATGTGTCCTTGTTAGACATCCAAGAGCACCTTGAAGCACCTGTTTTTGCATCTGCTGCACGACTTGCCTCCGACACCGTTCTACGCCACTCCCTTTCACTGTGACGCCAGGCTAGAGTGGGTCTGCCAACTACCCCGCGGTAAGACTCTCATCAATGCTTAATTAGAGAGATTTGTAATGGCACTGTGATTTTATAGAACACAATGAGGGAAAGGACAAGATTTCCTTCTAACTCGTTCTTTGTTCACATCGTGTGCTTCAACAGGAAAGACGCCAAAGAACCCAGACTGGTACAATCCGGGTAATGACCAAGTCTTCTCCGGTTTCTGTGTTCAAATGAAACCGACAGATTTTCTTTGATTCAACATTTAGTTAATTCTCAGATTACCTGCTCATAGAACGATGTCATGCTTTCCAGGTGGACACCATGAGAGCTCTATCTTCATAGATGGAGCAGAGTTTTGGTTCGTTAAGGAGCCTAAGCTAAGCTTTGAGGAGGCAACGCTCTATTGCGGTATGAATGGCAGCCGACTGGCGACGCCACTCAGCTCGACTGCTGCCGGAAAGATCCACGAGCACCTAAGTGAAGTAAGTGCAGTGGTGTATAAAGTACCCAAAAGCTGTACTTGAGTAAAAGTAAAGATACCTTACTGGAAAATTACTCCAGTAAAAGTAAAAGTCACCTATTAAAATACTACTTGAGTAAAAGTCTTAAAGTATCTGATATTTTCTGTACTTAAGTATCAAAAGTATTTTTCTGATATAAAATGTACTTAAGTATTGAAAGTAAAAGTACAAGTACATGCTTTTAATAAAAAAGCAAAGGGTCAGAATTTTGAGAATTATGAAGTTTATTCTTTTAAGTGCTGTGGCCACCGTGACCAAGGACAAGGAGTTGTGTTGATACAATAACTGGGTTGGCTGTGATCCATCCATATATATTATGTTCAACATAATATATTGTACCTAAGTATACTTTTGCATCTACTATGAACTTATCATCATAATTCTCCAAAAAGCAATATGACACTATGAAGGACTTGTAACAGTGTGGTTATAAGTATGCTCATTCCGCCCGCCGTGGGTCTCTTGGTACCGGTCTGTGGGTCTCTTGGTACCGGTCTGTGGGTCTCTTGGTACCGGGCCACAGAAAGAATGAATGAAACATTTCAATTAAATAAAAAAAAAATCAAGGCCGGAAAGATGTTTTATTGTGAAAAATGACCGCATACATCCGTCTGTGGTAACCTCAGACGGAATCTCTTGACACATGTGAAGATGTTACGTTACTCTAAAAATGAAACTTAAGTCTGTTACAACTCTGTCGGTGATCTGGAAACCAAGGCAGAGTATCCTGAGATCG
The DNA here is from genome assembly GCA_038501785.1 of Myoxocephalus aenaeus. Classification (NCBI taxonomy): domain Eukaryota; kingdom Metazoa; phylum Chordata; class Actinopteri; order Perciformes; family Cottidae; genus Myoxocephalus; species Myoxocephalus aenaeus. The sequence goes on from JBAMJR010000327.1 coordinate 776,584, forward strand.
CCAGAAAAGCATGAAAACCTGCTTCCATTTCAACATCCTGTCTTTGTGCAGCGCGTTATAAGTTAAGCAGTAGACTGGACTAAAGGTTTAGTTAGCAGTAGAGTCAGTAGACTGGACTAAAGGTTTAGTTAGGAGTAGAGTCAGTAGACTGGACTAAAGGTTTAGTTAGGAGTAGAGTCAGTAGACTGGACTAAAGGTTTAGTTAGGAGTAGACTGGACTAAAGGTTTAGTTAGCAGTAGAGTCAGTAGACTGGACTAAAGGTTTAGTTAGGAGTAGAGTCAGTAGACTGGACTAAAGGTTTAGTTAGCAGTAGAGTCAGTAGACTGGACTAAAGGTTTAGTTAGGAGTAGAGTCAGTAGACTGGACTAAAGGTTTAGTTAGGAGTAGACTGGACTAAAGGTTTAGTTAGCAGTAGAGTCAGTAGACTGGACTAAAGGTTTAGTTAGGAGTAGAGTCAGTAGACTGGACTAAAGGTTTAGTTAGGAGTAGAGTCAGTAGACTGGACTAAAGGTTTAGTTAGGAGTAGACTGGACTAAAGGTTTAGTTAGCAGTAGAGTCAGTAGACTGGACTAAAGGTTTAGTTAGCAGTAGACTGGACATAACGAACACACGTTGGGTGTCGTTGTCTCCCGTCTCTCCGAGGTCGGACCCGGTCTGTGAAAATATTGTCTTCACGTAACCGGTCCGTGGCGCATAAAGGTTTGGGAGCGCTAGAGGATGTAGAGGGAAAATGCAAAACATTGTGATTCGCAAAACCTGCTTGGTGGAGTCTGTGTTCCACCACAGTCCCCGATGTTTTTTTTTCTTTTTCTAAAGATAGATTTGATTTTGTAGCGAGTAACGAAGGTTTCAGGAGAAATGTATCGGAGTAAAAGTATCATTTTTCTTTGCAAAATGTAGTGAAGTAAAAGTAAAAGTAAACAGAAATATAAATAGTAAAGTAGAGTACAGATATCCCCAAAAACTACTTAAGTACAGTAACGAAGTATTTCTACTTCGTTACTATACACCACTGAGTAAGTGGCATACCATGGTGGACTTTTTGTTTTATACCTTTTTCTTTTCAATTTGATATATGCTGCTTCAATTAACGACTAAAGATCATCTTGAATAACAATTCCAAAATACAGAGCAATAAATGCTCGCGACTTGAGCTCCAGTTTTTAACCGGTGCGCCTCAACTCCATCGCTGTCTGACTGAGCCGTTCCTATGACAACCTTTGATTGGTGCTGGATGAGCCACAGCTGATTGAGATGAGCTAATTAGTGCAGTTTGACGCACAGACTCACACAAGCGCTCAGGACTTTGAACATGTTCAGGCTTTTCTCTACTTATCTATACTAAGAGCTTGGATCTCCATTCAAACCGTACAATGTTCCACATCTTTCAGACATTTGTGTTATTTTTTAACTTCTACTTTTACAGACAGCCATAGTGCTAAAGGGTCTTCTAATGGTTCAGAAACATCTGAGCATATTACAGCAGTTTAAGCTTCTCTCCATTGGCTACCGATCCATGTCAGATCAGACTTTAAGGGGCCTCTGATGACTTACAAAATTGTAAATGGACATGCCGCTTCCTACTTTTCCTATCAAGAAGGAAAAGAAGTCATCAGGCCAAAGGGCCTTTCCCAATAATACCCCCTTCTTTTGGACTTGCCTGCCATGCCAAACTGCCAATGAATTCAAGGTCCAATTAACTCGGGCACTTGAAAGTACGCCTAAAAAGGAAAAAGGTGAAAATTTATATTCCTGTTCTCTTTTTTTTGGGATTGCCCTGTTTTATCCCTTCTTTTTTTTCTCCCCTTGGTCATCCGTACTTGATTTGTAGAGCCTGGTGACTGGGAAATTCCTTCCATTATCTGGTCAATATTTCATGAGCATACAGCTGGAAGCAGTCAAAATAAAGTAAAAACAAGTTCTGCCCCCAAACTAACTACACAAATAACCTACTAAGATTACATCATGCCTTATTGCACCCCAGAGCCCCCGAATCTGGGGTGCACTCTGTGGTTCCCTGTACCCATTCTTCAAGTAGTGGTATGAACCCGAAATGAGTTATAATACTGTTAATTTGTATAGATTTTTTTTTTTTCCAGAATTTTATTTTGAATAAAATGTAAATTTCCCAAAAAACTTGTATACCATATTTTGATCATAACTATAAACATCTAGCATGATCTGAGCATAATTTAATTAAGATTCCCCAAAAAGGCCTTCTCGAGCCGCCCCAAGTTTTTCCAACTCCATGACCTAAACAACAACCTACAGAAGAAAAATCGTACGGTTCATTCGTTCGGTTCAAAAATGTGAAAGTTATAACCTTTATGTCTAAACACCATTGGTTTGGGGCATGCTGGGTATTACAATTTGCATACATTTCTGCTTAAGACGTGTGACGCAGTCTAAGAAACCTCCCCGGCCCACGGAAGCCACCGCAGTCAAAAAACGGAACAAGGAAGTAGGAAAAAACAGTCCAGCCGCATTGGGATTTTTCAGATACTAATATAGTACAACAAATGATTCTTAATGCTTTATTTAGACTCCTACAAGCTCGTAGGGTTACGAAGAGGTGTCTTTTATTGAAATCCGACTTTGTAAAGTGTACTTATTAATGATCTAGTGAAACGTTACGGCCGCCGCCCGGAAGTGACGGCGAGGTTACAGGGTTTATGTAATTACATAAACTTAACGGTACGTTTAATTTTTTCTGTTCAGCTAGAACTCTTCCCACAAGGCTTTACTGTATTCAGCAATGTAATTGAAGTTAATCAGCGTTGTGGTTCAGGAGATCCTTTAGGTAACGTCACTTGACTTATTGGTCTCTTTTCTTTGTCCGATAATGGGCGCCGCGGGGGGGCAGAAGGTTAATGACATTTACTTCACATCTCTTTGTGAATTTTGACCGTACTCTTGTGAGTCCTCCAACTTTATGGAAGTGCAATACACAATTTCTGAAGAGCTCGCAAATATGTTTCTGACGCACACATCAACTGCAGTCAAGTATTTACATAAAAAGGATTTTCATTTTTTCCTTCCAGAATTCCCATGATTTTCCACATCAATTGCTAATTTTTTTTTATTGTGCGTTGTTTCTTGCCTGCTTGACGTCTGTACTCATGATTTGGCCATAAACTCTGTTTAGGACAAGAGCTAATAAAGTTGATGATAGGATTATTTTATCATGTGGTACTTTTGCTTGCGTGTTTTGAACAGATGTCAAGTTCTCCCAAGCAAAGCTGGTGGGTGGATTTGAGAGAGCCTGGACGGATATTCCCCATGATGTAAGCCAGTAGAGAGAGAGAGAGAGAGACACACACACACACACACACACACACACACACACACACACACACACACACACACACACACACACACACACACACACACACAGTAGTTCAATCACACAATGTGATGTTGACTGAGATATTGTATGTTCCAGGCACACGCAGATGTACTTTTATCATTCAGTTTTCCTGCGCAAATGCACCTCCATCAACTCAGAAAACTTCTTTCCAGGTAAGCAAACGTCATAGTGTTCAGAGTCGGATAGATGGATCATTTTTATTTTACCATATCGTGTGGATAGAAAACGATTTCAGCACAACTCAGTTTAATAATATATTTGCAGTTTCAAATATATCAAATATCGCACAGCTCCAGGATACGCTTTAAATATAAGAAGATATCATGTAAAACTTCTTATTTCTTTGTTTTCTTTACCAATATGAAACTTTGAAAAAAAACGACCAAAATGCTGATGAATATTTAACCTTCGAGAGGAATTCTTCAGATTTTAAAGTTTTCAGGGGCATTAAAGCTATAAGGTATTAATTTCAAATATTTAAATGTTATTTTGAAATGTCTCCATAGTGACATGAAACAGTAATGTAATATTTCTAAGAACTAATCTGACTTTAATCCTTTCAGAGAGCAGGACAAGCTGTGATGCACTTTCTCAATGTGATTCATTATCAGGCTTGTGGTCTCATTTGCTCATCCACACATTTGCTGTCATGTCAACTTGCAGAGCATGAGCGCAGTTGCCGTCAGCAGTTGTCCTTTGTGTGTGAGAGAGACAACATCACATCAGTGGAGATAAACCCTCTGGAGCCTCAGCCTGGAGGATTGCCCTGTGGAAATCAATCTCTGTCCTTCAGAAATAAGGTCTGATCGCTCAACAGCAACTACATTTCTAGAGGCTGCATGACATCTACAAGAGCAGGTCCACTCCTGTCCTTGTGGTCGTATACTTTAAACCCTACAATCATCAAAGTTAGAGCCAAGACAATTTAATGATATTATTTCTATACTTCAACAAAAAATCTTAATTTCTCATGAAGAAATGGCCCAACATAGACCATCTCCATTTGAGATATTTCCATCACAGCCGCAGTTTAGTGCAATAGAAGAAATTTGAAAGAGAATTGAAGAAGTATGGTTTATGACATATTTACTGCCTGGAGGAATTAGCATTCAAACTGTTTTGCTTGCCATCTGCCCATTGTATATCTCTTTGTGTATTTTATTTAACCGTCATATTTAACCTGGGAGTCTCTTCACACGCAGCACATTGTGATACTGGTGTCTTTTTTTATTTTAGTGTTACACAATGATGACGAGCATGAAGCCTGTGTCATTCAAGTATGCCAATGGAGAATGCCAGTCGGTGAGAGGAACCCTGGTCACTATATCAGATCAGGCGGAGCAAGGTGAGGGCGGCTATAGTTGTAGCTCTATGTTTGATAAACAAGACGTGCATGGTTAATATGCCCGATGACTCCGACTATGTCAAATGCATTGTTAAATATCGTTAAATAATTTGTTTTAATGTTCTTGTGTGATCTGGTATGACTAATAGTTCCTCAGTCAATATGCATGGTCTTTTGAACACAAATCATTGCCGCACTGCAATTATGTGTTTCAGACTTCATCACCACTCTTTTGCCGAGGATGAGAAACATGGGCAGGATATGGATCGGTCTGAAAATCAAGCACGGCGACCCTGAATGGGTGGACCAGACCTCAGTTAACTACGTCAATATTAACCCTCTGGTTCTGGGCATGCACAGGGATATAAAAGTCAACGTAAGTTCCCCTTACCGTCACTGCCTTTTGAAATGGGGACACATAATGCATGTGCATGTTTTTGTGGCTCCAGAGGGAGCTGTACAAAATCTATTAAATTGCCTTGAGTGTTGTCTTTTGGTCTGAAGACTGCAAGAAAAAAAAATCTGTGGTGTGGTCGTTACAGTAAGTGAGGCTACCAGACCTTTATAGCCTGTTCCTTACTGTTAGCATTAGCTGGCGGCAGCTTATAATGAAGGAAAGGAGGGAGGCTTTTCCAAGTTTTAATTCACAATGTAATTTGTATCTGTACTTTTCTGTTCTTGCTTGACAGACATGGGATCAGGACAGTATGGATTTGTGTGTGTTTTTGATCAATCACCCCAATTCTGCCATGCTGGGTACCTGGGACTATTCTTCCTGCACACAATATCAAAATTTGGCCTTTTGCCAGCACTATGCAGGTAAATCACCACCTCCTGCACTCAATATGACTGTATTGTACAGATGTCTCACTTAATCAAGTTATTTAATCTGGCACGCTCTCTCTCCTAACGCCCTGTCATCTCTCTACTGAAATCTCTCGTAAAAGGCATAAAGTGCCCCGATAAATACTCCAAAAAACACAAGGTTTGCTCATTTCAGATAAACTAGAGGAGCCCCACGTCCCGACAGAGAGCTTCTCGGTCAACAACCACACCATCCTGCTGCTTGACAGAAATCTCACCTGGTTCGAGGCCCTAGAGCAGTGCAGGAGCAACAACATGTACCTGGTCAGCGTGGCCGACACCTTCCTGCAGGCCACCCTCACCGTGCACGTGAGCCGCGCACGCAAGCCCATGTGGATCGGCCTCTTCAGCGAAGACGTGAGTGTGCCGAGGGAGGGCCGCCGTCATTCGAATCCGCTACTTTTTGACGAGATACTTCTTGGAATACTGTCGTTTGGTTTCGTGCACAGGACGGGATCCACTACCGCTGGACCGACCACAGTCCCACCGTGTTCAGCCGCTGGTCTTCTGACGTCACCACCGGCTCGTGCGTCTACCTGGACACCGACGGCTTCTGGAAAGCCACGGAGTGCGAGGAGGAGCTGGGAGGCGCTATCTGCCACAAACCACACGGTATGGAGTGTTTCACTTCCTCATATTCCAGCTCGTGGCGGTGTGTGTGAGACAACAGGGCTGAGTGTTTACAGCACAGCCAGTTCTAGAGTCCGTTGTCGGTGAATATTGGAAACATAGAAGATGAAGCTATGGCTCCCCTGTTTGGCTGTCAAAACAAAGCACAAGCAAGATCTTGGCTTTGTATTCAAGTTGTAATGTAACGAGTCTATAAAATTTAAACTCTGGAATAGTTTTCTGTTATCAATACAGTGAATTATTCTTATTCTTATTATTGTTTGATATGTTTTATGTTTGATTGAAATAATAGAGTAGCGGTTCTTAAAAAAACAAACAAAGTATCATTTTTTGTTTCCATTGTTCTTTAGAAATGTGTCTCATAATTTTGTCAAAATTGAAACCATTTCAAATCCTTGCAGACTTCCGAACTTTAACAACAGCACTCTAAATTCTCATCGTTTTCGTGTTTTTAGTCTCGCGGTTTCTAAAACCGCAGGTTTCATCTACTTTTACAATCTCCTCCCTCTCGGTTGCCGTGCGTCGGTATTCTTGCAAATGCTAATCTTTAGAGACTATTTGAACCAAAATGTAAACTTCCGGATTGCAGAAGCGCTCATCATCACACCAGAGGATGTTGCAGTCAAGTGCCCCCATAAGATTAATGGTCCAAACTGGATCCCCTTCAAGAACAACTGCTACGCCTTCAGGCTGGTCTCCTCCAGATGGGACCAGTTCGACCAAGGACGGATTCAGGACACCTGCAAGACACTACGTAAGACTCTCACCACACTGGGCACGTGTTGCCGTGCGGAGGCTCGCTTATGAATCTTTCTACGACAGACGGCCGTTGCTTAAGTTGTTGACGGTGATGCGTTTTTATGTTTCAGATGCAAATGCAAACATCCTAACCATCCGACATTCAGAGGAGAACGAGTTTATTAAGCAGCAACTCGTACCGTTTAAAAACCTGGTCCAATTTGTATGGCTGGGGCTGTTCAAAGATGATAACGGTGCGTACTTTTACGGACATCTGTACATTTGTTACACTTGTGCTTTATGTAATTGTGCGAGGGGTTAATAGTAATGCCGTTCTTCTGTAGATAACCTGATGAAGTGGTATGATGGCACAAATGTGCAATATTCCAACTGGAAAAAAGGCAGACCAGACGTCGACGGAGCGTTCATGGCCGGCCTCGCCGTTGACGGGACCTGGATCCTCATCTCCAACCCAAACCATTTCGTAGGGTTCAAACAAATGAGCATTGTGACCTGCAAACTGGACAACGGTAGGTGTTTCGCACTTCACGCCACAACTCTTGTTTCCACGCCGTTCTGTTGAAAATGTGTCACGCGCAATTTAAAAAAAATAATCTTTTGCTTCCAAAGAACCAAAACAGGAGTACAACCTGTCGTCCACGGACTTCCAACATTACGGCAACTTAAGTTACAAGGTCGTGACCCGAAAACTGAGCTGGCACCAGGCCCTGGAAGAGTGCGGTCAGGGCCTAGGCCACCTGGCAAGTGTCCACGACGTCCAGCACGGTGCGCATGTGAAGCTCATTGCCAAGATGGACGGCTTCCCGCTCTGGATTGGCCTCTCGAACCAGGATGTAAGATCCCAAAATAATTTGGACACAGCGCCATCCCAAGTACATCTCGTTTGGATTTCTTTCATGCGGTGGCGCCTCATGCGTCTTGGCTCAAAACGTCCTCTGTCTCTGTCTCTGTCCGTGCAGGCGAGTGACTCGGACTTCGAGTGGTCCGATGGAACAAGCTTCGACTACAAAGCCATGATCTCTGACTCCCGGGAGGTCTCCAGCTCAGACGGACAAGAGGCCAGCTGTGTGTATGTTACCCCTGCTGGAGGCTGGGTGAGGACCAGCTGCAATACGTTGTTAGACGGAGCCATCTGCTACACCACCGCCATCACCACCGCTTCCCAAAGTGAGACATCAATGTGTTTTCGGCTGCTTTTGGTTTTGCATGGCCGTCTACTTGTGACGCGACGTGTGCTTGTAAGCGTTGGCCGTCGTCCATCTTGTTGTGTTGTTGGTTGTGAATCAGGAGCCAGACTGCAGGTTGCCCCGAAGGCCAATCACTGCCCTCAGAGCGACGGTGTGTCCAAGTGGGTGCAGCATCAGGAGCACTGCTACGCCTTCGACATGAGCTTCTACAACTTCAGCGTGTTCGGCATGGAGCAGGCCAGGAGCATCTGTCAGAGCATGGGTGAGTCGGCGTTTGGTGTATGGAGGGTTCGAATTCGTGTTCATCTGAGGCAACTGTAGTCCACCAGTTTTTTTTCTTTCTTTCTTTTTTCTGCTGACAGATGCTCAACTACTGACCTTAAGAACCAAAGAAGAGAACGACTTTGTGTCAAAGTACATGTTTGATGACCCTCTCATCACCAGTCGAGTATGGCTCGACATGGAGGTCGATACTGAAGGTAAACACCATCATGTGAAGGGGAAGCAGGCCAGTAAAACTGGGCCTGTTTTTATACAATATTTACAGCAACGGAAAACATTATTAACTTGGATTTAGCTGCGTGTTCTGAGGAAAAAGAGAAAATACCGTTCAATGAATTTGGGAGTTATTGCTGATTTTGGTTTGCATATGAAGAAGAAGTAGAAAAACAATGAATGGTGACTACATCGGTAACATTTTAAGCTCTGCTGCTCCAAGTTGATTTAATAAATCTGTGCATAAGTCAGGTGTTTACCCCTCCACATCGTACATGTGCTTGTGATTGTCTCCTCGTTCTTCCTCTCAGGTAAACCCGTATCCTGGCAGGATGGCTCGGCTCTGGCTTACTCTAACTGGAAGTCTGAGGCCTTGGTTACTGGGAAGAAGTCTGACCCCCACTGTGCCGTCATGATGGCAGGAGAGGAGGGAATCTGGAAACTTGTCAGCTGCAGGGCCAGCTACAGCCGCGTGGTCTGCCAAACTGAAGCGAGTGAGTGTCACAACTGCGCTAAAGGAATATTTTCGACAACTTGGGAAATGCACTTGATCGCTTTGCCCAGAGTTGGATGAGAGGATTGTCGGTTAGACTAGAGAGGGGAGAACACTCGCCTGGCTCTGTCTGAAGGTAAACATTTGGTAGACAACCAGCAGAGGCTCCAGGATGTTGCTGGTCCCGAGTGAGAAATAGTCCAGCACCCATAAAACTTCAAAATTGTCATTTTTCATTTTCATTTAGATATATCCGTGAAACCAGAGTCAAATTTACATGTATGTGTACACACATGGCCAATAAACCTTGTGATATTGTGTTAATTAGTGAGCTTTGTGCTAAGCTAAGCTATCTGGCTGCTACGTCATATTTACCTATTTATAGACATCAGAGTGACGTCCATTTTCTCATTTAATTCTCAGCAAGAAAGAGTGTTTTTCAATGAAGCTCCAGCTTCTCTAAAGTGGCGTAACTCCACCGACAACAGTGGCGGTTTTACCCGTTTGATTTCAAACACACATTCTTTGGTTTGTCTTACTGAGAATAGAGACTCAAACTAAAAGCTGCATGAACTCAAACGTGACGGCATCCTGTTTAATGGGACTAAAACCCCTCTACAAACTGTTGACTCTGTCGCTTCACTCCTGCGTCCTCAGAGTCTGGAGGCACCCCTCTGGCGTTGGGTCTCTTCATCGTGGTCGTCCTCGCTCTCCTCGGCGCCGTCGGCTTCATCGTCTATAAGAAGAGGGGAACCCGCTTCTCCTCCACCGTGCGCTACAAGAGGACCTTTGATGACGCAGACGCCACCAGTATTGTAACGGAAGCTGACTGAGCTCGCTCAAGCAATCGGCCTCAGGGAGTATTGATGTGCATGCGTGCATTTTAGTACTTTTCAGCAGAAGCAGACTTCCCCTTTCTTAAATTATTTATTTAATGCCGCTTAAGCCTGCAGACTTTCTACAATTGTGTTTCAAACTGTAAATATTGTAAGAGAGTTTCTTAATTTGGGTTGTTTTAGATTGAGTTTATTAGGAGTCCTGTGTTATACCTGATGTAAATACTGGGACTGATGCTCCGTGGTAAATGTTGATCATTGATTAGTAGTGGTATGTTTTTATTTTATTTTTTTATTTTTAAAAGAATTTCAGTTGATTTACAGAAATATTCGAGCTGACACAACGCTCCCTTTCAGCCTTAAAAGAGGTTAAATTGCACTGATGAGTGATTTCAAACTATCAGAAACAAAACATCCATTTATTAGTTTGTACTATACGTGTCATCACTCATTATTCTATTTTATTTTTCATTTCCATGTGATTACAATTCATTGATACACAAAGACCTGAAATATCACCTGAAAATACAGTACGGTCTGTTTTCATTTGACTTTAAAATTAGAAGAAAAAAAAATAGTGATTGATGAAAAGCTCACTGACTGTGCCTTTTTAACATCATTACTTCAGAGTAATATAGGAGGTTTAAGCCACTGGATTTTTTTCGTGTAGTTGCTGATCCCTTCAACGTATTAATACCTACTAATGTGTTTTGGTTGTCAATACATAAATAATGCAAGAGAAAATATTTTAGACCTGCTGCCTAGTTTTAGGTAAGTGTAGGACATTATCTTACTCGCATGTTTTTTTTTTAAATATAATTTGTCTGTTTGTGTTGATCCGACTTTCCTATGCACTTAACTACTGAGCAAGATCGCACTTTAATATGTCGTGGGGCTACAGTTCCTACTATATTTAAGCACAATGAGGTTTGGAGAGTGTTTAGAGACGTTCAAATTGCACTGGCGTTTAATGTGAATGCTTTGTAAATATGTTTTATAACTGAGAATGAACCAAAGATGCTCCGAGTTGTTTGAATGTCAAAAGCCTGAGCTTTCCTTTCACTTTGTCGAACTGCCTCAGTAGAGCTTGTTAACCCGTTCATATCAAATTGTAAACCAAATGTTTGTGGGTTGTTTTTTTATTTCACCATCACTCCTCAGCAAAATCAGGTACAGTTTCCTTCCAATAAAATTTCCCGTCTTCAAAGACCTGGCGTGTTCTTTTTCACTGTAATTATAATTTTTTATCTATGCCAGTGTGCATCTCTGCGTCTGTCCACGGCGTGTCTCACATTCTGCCTCAGCGGGGGGGGGGGGTGGGGGGGCGTTCATATATGGAAAGCTGAAAGTACCATTAACTGCCTGTTTAACGATTTGTTGTGTTTTTAACCCTAAAGCACCTTTCTACGGCACTTAGCTAACTACAAAGTTAGACTGATGGGCCCTTTTCACAGCAGCCATTTTGACATGCTGTTGCAGAGTAAACGGGTGTATTTAATTCCATTAATGGCTCTGATTCCTCGAGGTGGACCTGGTATTGTGCATGCTGGCTCAATAATTATTCAATTACACCCATTTTAAAGTCTGACAGCCAAAGTGTCACAGTGGCTGCTTCGAATGAAAATAGTAATCTTGAGATGCACATTTTAAAGTGGAAAAATGTGACCCTAACACCAACTGTGCTGTAGCAAATCCATGTCGTATCACCACAGCTGCCATCGGCGGCTCAAGTCTTTCCCATTGTTCACCTGCTTTGTCTAGATTACAAACTGTTCACAAGGCGGTACAATATTAAAATTTGCATGAAAATGTTTTGGGGTGGATATTTAACACTTAGGAAGCATGATAATCAGACTGAGCGGTTGAGTCACTCAGGTGTGGAACAGTCTCATTTACAGGCGCCAATGTGTCGGCGCCTTCCAGGTGTGGAGAGTTTAACGCGTGTGCAGCAATTTATCTTTAGTTGAGAACGGAGCCGAGGTCCAACTGTCAACATCAGTAGTGAGCCCGGTCAGAGATGGCACTATTTAATTTTTTTTACTATATTGTGCCGGCAACGTGCATAGAAAATACAATATAATAAATGATAAAGAGGACAACAGAAAAGGCAGTTTGCATTCAATCTTTATTTTCAAAACACATGAAACTATATTTGTACATACACAAAGCATTTCAAACACAAACAGATGAAGAACATTTGTTTGATTGGGTGAAGTTCTTGTCTTTCAACATATTTTCAGTGGTAAAAGATGGAGGGAAAACGGTAAGTAAAAATTGAATAATCAACACGTTTAATAGCGTCTCCCAAAAGCGTCCATTTCATCATCATCAAGTACAAACTTGTCACTGTTGTCCTATGCCATTTCAATTCTTGCCTTTTTCATTTTTAAACATTAAAGCACTTTTGGTTGAAAAAGACTTGCATCTTTTATTTAAGTATAATTGAATAAAGTGCACTCTCACAGAAACAAACACAGTGGAGTCAACCAAAATATGTTTACGCACTAGTTCATTTAGAGGTTGCATATCTGCAAAAGCCACCAGCAACAAAAGCCAGACATGTCCCGTGCACTTGGCATTTCAGATGAACACGACTATGTCGATGCATCTGTGAAAACTGGGTGAGCTACCATATGGCATGGAGTGACCCACTTTTTTTTCTTTTTTTTTTAACCCTCACTCCACCACTTTCACATTAGTACTCCTCTTCGAGATCGTCGTCCAGGTCAGAGAACTCAATAGATGGTCTGTTGTCTCGCATCTCCTCGTCACTTTCCCCGTGGGGAACTGCAACCCAGACACATGAGGTCAAATCACACCGCCGTACGACGCATACAATCACGCTACGGCTTTAAACCGTGACCATTACAAATGAAAGCATGCTTGCAGCACATCAGGACTGCCTTTTCAACAAACACAGAAGCATGGAAGAGAAAGGGTTGAGCAACATACTTTCAAGATTGTCCATGTGTTCATGAAGAATTCTCACCAGGTTGAATAACTGAGAGAGGAGGAAACAGTTTCCCTGTTCAGGATTGGCATTCGGGCACAGCACGTCATTTTCAACTTGTGTCAATCGCTACGAAATTCAGTGCCGGTGGTTCGATGTGTAAAAAAAAAAAGACACAATATGCGTCTGCTGAATATCTCGCATTCTGTGTTAGCACAAAATGATATTGGAACTTGCAGACTGGGTGGGCTACTGCGTGTGTGTGTGTGTGTGTGTGTGTGTGTGTGTCAGGGTTGTTGGAGTAGAAAATTAAATCTTAGCAACCGACACATTAACGAGAACCTCAAGAAGACCCTCACTGAAAAGTCGAGCCACCCCATAACACCAGCAGAAGAGAACTATGAAATGGCTTTCAGACAATTATAAGTCTAACTGTAGAGCTGAATTACCAATATGGGTTATATCTAGTCAGTGTGTGTGTGTGTGTGTGTGTGTGTTTGCGCACGCTTACCCCAGCAGCATCGACAGCTCCCAGGACATCAGAGAACCTCTGCTCACAGAAATGCAGCAACACCACCAGATAAAGACCGCTGCTGATGAACTCGTCATATTCTGACTGAAGCAGAAAAACACAACTTTCAGCTGAACTGCACGGTTTTCTCCCAGAGTGCACAGAGTACAGTCCACGGTTTGCAAAATATAAAAAAAAAAGGAGAAGACCACCAAGAGCCTCCGTAACGGTTTCAAAAGCTGCTTGGCAGAGAGATTAAAGGTTTCCGACCGTTGCATTTTATTCACATTGGTCTCCCACTCAAACCACCCGGTGAGCCCTCGTGCCCGGCATGGAAGCATCTGCATTTGTGCGTTTCCACCCTTTAATGTTGTCAACCATCTGCTTATATGCAAAATATTAGTCTATTAGCCACTTTGTTTTCATTTTCATGAACCCTAAATTAATGTTGCAGTCTCATTCAGCAGTTGTTTTTTGGGGCTTTTGATGAATTAAGAATGTATAGAGTGCTGTAAATACAGGAAGTGAAACGGTGACTCACTTGCACGTGGGTCCTGTATAACTCCTGAATGTCAAAGTTGTCTATGTTCAAGCGCAGTTTCTCCTTGCAGAGCTCACATGTTGTGATGGCCTCGAGGTTCGTGCCTAAAAAAGAAGAAAGAAAGAAACGCAGCCTTGGTTGGCGAGACGTGGTTTTGGTGGAAGCTGCAGACAAGTGAAGGTTGGCCTTTACCTGAGCCAATTTTGGAGCGGAGCCACCTCTTGATGCAGTCCTGGTGGACGTATAGCAGACTGCCTGTGCAGCGGCACGGCTGAATCAGGGGGTTGGCGGCAGATTCCTGCCCCATCTGGCAGATTCGGCACAGGTCGCCTTCTTCCTCGTCAGAATCCTCCAGCAGCAGTCTGGAGCAGGAACAAAAAAACAGGATATTTAATTCTACAAATTCTACAACAAAAAAGCAACTAAATGACTTAATATGTGAATCGTCTTATAAAAATATAAATATTTTGGGGGCATTTGAGAAACTATCCGAGCTGAGGAAGCTTTCCGATTATGATTGCGATTTGAAAACCAGTACCTTCACGTTTATCAGTACGGTTGGCACGAGAGCTACTTTTGACCTCGCTCCCTCCCTCCCTCCCCTGGCTTAGTATCGTTAGCAAATTAACTTTGTTCGGCTCCCCGCGGGCGAGCTCCCCGCTGGATGGCACAAAGTTATGTTCTTTGCGTCGTCCGGGTGACCGTCGCCAGCCAATAAGCAGCGGGGGAACGGGGAGCTGCGGTAACACAGAGGGACAGCGTTCATTTGCACTGAATGCCCACTTTGCAAAGTCACTGGAAAATCGGCAAAGTCATAAGACCAATTCACCCTGCAACTTTAACGTATTAAAAAAAATAAATAAAAATACTAAATAAGTTAATTCATATTACCAGCTCCAAGTACTTAAATATTTACCCGTTTTCTCAGAGGACAACAATAAATGCATCTGTGGGAGTCCGTTACCTCTCCTTGATCTTGCGCAGTTTCTCCTGATCTGTGCCGGAGACGGGTTTCTCCAGCTGGCTCTCAGCAGCACCCAACGGACTCACGGAACCCAAAATGGCGTTGAATACTCCGACTCTGCAGCGCGGTGAAAACGCAACCGAGGCCTCGTCAAGTTCAGGCAGCGTCTCATCCTGGAGCCGGTAGGAACGACCTGCGCCCAAGGCCTCCAAACCAACCGCTCCTTCGCCTTCCTCCTCCTCCTCCTCCTCTTCTTCTTCTTCCTCTAGGTCATCCTCGTCGTCGTCATCATCTTCATCTTCCTGCGTAGCTTTATGCTCAAGGTCATCCCACTTTCTCAGCAAATGCCGCGGACGGCTTTGGCTTTCTTCTGCGGCGGCGCCAGAGAGCGCACTCTCGTCCCGATGTCTCCTGAGGCGCGAGAGGAGGGGGGGGCAGCGGCCACGGAGGGAGGAGGAAAGCCAGGAGTAGCTGCTGCTGCCGCCGCCGCCACCTCCTCCTCCTCCTCCGCTGCTGCTACTATTACTACTGCCAACGGCAGGCTCTCTCCACGACGGCGTTCTTGTCTGAGCCAGGCCGCTACGATAGCCGTCGTTGTTCTCCTGGATCGGGGCGAGGTCCGCCCTACGATTCCTTAGGCTACCCAGGGTGGCCTCTGACCTTCCAGCGTCAGACGCCACACTCGTCACCCTGGCCCCATCGTCGCTGTCCACGGACTCTCCGCCAGTCGACGGGCTGTCGTCGTCAAGGGAGCGGACACTGGAAGACCCACTGGAAGAGTCTTGGCTGGAGCGCCGGGAGAAGAGACGGGACAAAAGGCGGCGAGTGGAGCTGCGGCCATCGTGCTCGCCACCTTCGGGGGCCGGCCTCGGGGGGAGCGCGGCCTCTGGTCGGGGAGGTGGAGTGGCGTACCTGGAGGTGTGCGAGGAGTAAGGGGAGGAGATGTTTGAGGAGGAGGAGTCAGGGGTCCTCTTTTGTTCCTGAGATGAGTGGAGGGTGGACGAGCTGCTCAAGAAGCGGGACGGGGTCCTGGTGCTGAAGTCGCTCACCAGAGGGGAAGAGCGGTGGGAGGTGGAAGATGAGAGGTGGCGATTCAGGGTGCTTTCTCTGACAGCGGAGGGGGACGAGGAGGAAAAGGAGGGATAGTAGGCGGTCTCTTTCGGCCGAGCTCCCTGTGCGTATGTGGAGGTCACCCTGTCCGTCTGATCTGAAACGATGGAAGAGACAGGTTTGTGTGAGATTGGCTTATGTATAACAATGCATTATGGGTAGGTTGTGCACAATCACAAAAGATGCCTACACAATGAGGAAGCCAATCCAGGAGTCCGGACCCTTCTTTCTCCCAAACCCGAGAGACTGGGCTCGTTCTTTGTGTCTAGCTCTCTCCTGGACAACAGCGGATTTGAGGAGGAAGACGACGTCGACGACGACGACCGCGACAGTAAGCGGCATGAGCTCCACGATGAATCGCAAACGTTGTTCGTTTTTTCAGCTGTAAAGAAAAGAAAGAAAAAAGAAGAAAGAAAAAAAAAAGAGTAGACAAAACTGTTAAGAGATTTGCTTGTATTTATTAATAACCTAAAAGGGGGTTTTACACACAAACTGAGTAACGAATTTACAAGTAGCTGGTGCAACCTGATAAAATAAAGAGTTATTAAGGTGCAGTCACAGTTCTTTCCACATCAAGTTGACTTGTTGCTGCAACTTGGCAACAATGGCCACTAGTAGCTAATCACTTGAGTTCAGAGCCAGGTTCTTTGAAGGACTGTTCAAATATGTTATCGAGTACCTCTGCTAGTGCTAAGCCCAGCACTGGAGTAGGTGGATCCTGTAACGGAGTTGCTGGCCGTTCTCGAGTACAGTCCTCTGTTGCTGTACGACAGTTTGGCCCTTTTAGAGTCGCCATCATCACTGGCGTTCAACAGGCTGGAGCGCATCCCCAACCTCGCCTCAGTATCAGTCTGAGGAAATAAAAGGCAGACATTTAATGACATCATTCCACAACACACCTCTAAACTCAAATGTGTACATTTGACCACAGCTGTTTGACCACTATTCAGCTTCAGTACCAGTTTGCTCCTGCTGCTGAGAGAGGAATCAGCCCACGGGCGATCATAAGATCTGCTGGAGGATGTCAGAGAGGAGGGCAACTTCCATCTGGCAGAGCGACTGTCGGAGCTGCTGTAGTCTCTGGACGAGCTCAGGAGGCGGGAACTCTTCAAAACAGGAAAGCGGGTGAAACAAGTAGCATTAGTTGGTCCTCGTGCCCGGGCAGATATGCAACTTAAAATGGGCAGTGGAACAGTCGCATGATCCCAAGTAAATTCAGAAGATCTGCTTTTGGAAAATGTTTCATGGAGGACAGACATGCAATCAACCAAGTTGGTGTGTTTGGGCGAGAAACACTGAATGTAAACATAATTGTTTGCCGACAAGAAACCTCCACAGGAAACCTTTAGTGGTCTGTGACTGCAGAACACCAACTCCACACATTTGTTCCCCTTGTAAACTTATATAGATTTGTCTCTCAACACATCATTTCAAGAGGATCACTTAATAAACTGGTGCCCATTCCACGTAATAATTAAAATCACGGTAGCTTGGGCTCTTCTGGAACAAACAGGAACCAGAAAGGGCCCAGGCCGACGGTAACACTATATTTCGAGACGAGCAGCAGGACAAAAATACACACAACGTGTGCCATGGAATCTAGGCTGCCCTATAAAAAGACCTCCGAAGTGTCTGCCGTTTGCGCCGCTGATATGTGTAGCTAGCTACTGCACCGTGCGCCTGAGGGACCCGTGAGAAAAAAAAGCTTACTTGAACACCCTCTCTCTGGAATACACCGGAAAGGCAGGAAAGCCTCAAGCGTAATAAAAACAAAAGATACAGTTGGGTTGACGTGGACATGAGTGTAAGTGTTGTTGTTATTGTTGTTCTTGACCGTTTGATCCAACTTAAACCACTATTCCAGCTGGCATTGTCGCCCTATGACCTTTGCATACCAGGCAATTAAGACCTTACATTAAGTTAATGTAAGGTTTATTAAATTAAACCTTACATTAAGCTGGTGTTCATCAACAATGACCTAAAATCAAAATAAAACTTCATAATAAGCATGTCATTTGAGTCTCATGTGAAACTAGAAGCACCGTATTTCAGGACACCAGGACTGTAAACCAAGGGAGTGGTGTAGTCCATTTGAATTATGTGCACTGCATGCACATCTTTAGACGGTGCACTGAGTGTAAAACAACCACGTTTATGCATGAATCCTAGCCTCAGGCAATTTCTGTACAATAAGCCTGGAGGCTGCGCAGTCAGCCTACCTGGTGGTCCAGGTCTGCCTTGTAAGCCGACGATGCCCTCGGGAAGCGGTCATTATTCAGTACGGTCTCCCTGCTGTACAACCGGCTGCATCCCAGTGACGACGAGGAGACGGTGGGACTGGATGTGTAGGACGGCCTGGAGCTGGGCAGACAAAAAGGAAGTCTGCGAGACCTGGAGTCCATCGCGGATTGTCTGGCGATGAGAAATCAAAAATGATATTATTGCACAGTAGTTGAGACGAGCTGGTAGGAAGCTGGAAAGAACTCGCTCCCAAAGGCATCTTTTATTCCCCACCCAGTGACGTGAACCGGCAACTTCTCGATCCGTCTAGTGAAAAAAAAAAAAAAAGGTTTGGCGGGGCGGTGTGAGAGCGAGTCAGATTTGTTGACGGAGTGCACGTGACCGTGTGTCGTAAACAAAACGAGAAAAACTTGCCACAGTGCTGCTTCCTGGACTTTGCATCAAAGCCACAGCGCCTATCTTTGGGAGTATGAACTCTGTCACATGAACATGACACGTCCATGGAGCAAGCGCTAGTATAGTCTGAGCAGTGTCTGAGCAAGCAAGGCGCTCTGCAACACTTATGAGACACTGGGATCATGTATTATTAAGCTGCATTACTAAATACAGCACATTGTAATATTCTCTTCTTTTTTTTCTTCTTTTTTTTTCAAGTAACCTGTGGTGCAAGCGATGCATTCGCTAAAAGTCAGAAGCACCAGTGGGCCTGAAAGAAGAGTTGGGAGTTTCCCCACGTAGGGTGGTACAGTATGAGTTACTCCCTGGAAGTGATATGGATCCACGGACAGTTACAGCACCTGTGGTCAAAGATAGCTCAGGCCTGTCAGCCTGAAACGACCAGCAGCGCAGGGCTTTCAACCACCCAACATAGAACGCAAGGCATTTATAAACGAATCAAATAGAGTAAACACATTAATGGAAGTAGTCGAGGGAGTAAGTATTAAAGAAGACAACAAAAGACAAAGATCACACTTGTGTCAAGTGTGGTTAAACTACTATAGTTGCTTGCTGGTCCTGTTTACGTAACAAGCCACAGGTGTCACATCTCCTGAGAAACAAACACGCCGCCTAATATAACGCTGTGGTGCTGTTGGATTGGGTTCGCCTCCCACAGAAAGGTGCTTCACGAGGGCAACGCAATTACACGGCATCACAAGCCACAGCCTGCACACGACCACTTAGAATTGACCGTCACGTGGTCATCCTTACGAGGCGAGGATGTGTTGCAGTGGTTTTAAAGACGTCCAATGACACCCCCCAAGAAAAGCCACTGGATCACAAGACCTGTAGCCAACCAAAGCATGTTAGTGCTGTAGCCACTAGAAGTCATAACGGTAACGTTAATTAAAGCAGCTGAGGCACAGTTTAGTCATTGGCTTTAAGAACACACTTGGTCACGTGTTGTGTTTTAGATGTGAGCCAACATTACCACGCCTGCTCCTCCTTTAGTCAGCATGTTAACGTCAGACTGATTTATAGTTTACCAACGGTCTCCTGTCTCAACCCAACTGCAGACGAAGGCTAACTAGCTACACGTTAGTGGGTTAGTGGGTTAGTACGCTGGTTAAGGTTAGTAAGCTAGCTAGTAACCCAGTTAACGCCAGCAGAACATCAGGAGTCGAATAACGTAACCAAATGGGGAGCATTAGCATCAACCTTAGCCTCGCGTTGTCTCCGTTAACGACTACTGACACGTTTCATATGCGACGCTTAGCTACAAACTAACGTTACCGCGAGACTACAGTATCCAACTTAGTTAATAAAGAAGAAGAAAACCACCTCTCCGGTCGCTGGTGAGGTTTGAACGGGTCGCTACAGCAGCTGACATCTCGGTGAACGCTAGCTTCGAGGCAGCCGGTTAGCTTGTCGTTAGTCCTGACATTGTTACGGTAACTAGCTAATCAGTGGCGCTAAATTAGCCGTCGACTGCTAGCCGTAAACGTTTGAGGCGACCGGTTCCGGCATCGAGCGACATGTTTACGCTCCCTACATTCCCGACACATCGCAAACATCCTCACCTTTTTGGTTTCGGTCGTCCTCGCTTCTAGCACAACAGGAGCGATGGCGTCTGTGCGGACTGCTGTTGACACATGCGGTCACGTGACTTGCATTGACCCGGAGGGAGGAGTCCAGAAGGCCGTTATCACGACGCACGAGATCCGTCCACGGGTCGTTGTTTTGGGGTTTTATTATTTAGAACTGATGCATCGATGCACCAAAAGAGGAGTAGACACATTTATGCCACTGATGAAAACCAAACCTCTTACCGAGTTGGACGCCTTAAACATTGTTTAAATCCCAGGCCAAGTCAAACAGCGCCCCCATCTGGCTTAGATAAGAAAGTAACTCACATTCTCGTTTTGTATGCATTCCAATGCTAATATTAGGTGTTAAGCCAACACAGGCACACTTTCCCTGTCAAATACAACATTTGGGCTCTAAAGAAGATCAAATCAGTGAGACTCAAACTGTAACGCACATAGGCTATGTAGAACAACTTGTGCTTCCATTGTGATTCTTCTGTTTCCAAAGCGGGCTCTAGACTGCTCAAACACTCAAACACAGGCTGACCAGATGCTTCATGAAGATTTGTGCGTACAATCCTAAAAAAAAGTCTCACCACTCTATAGCTTCAAAGAGTTCCTGTGCACTCAGAAGCAAATACGTGTTCCTTAATATTGATTTTAAACTATTAGAAATAAAACAGGTACAACTAATGAAAAAAACAGGGTATGATGTTGATGAAAGTATGATGTTTGTGTGATCCATAAAACTATTTTGTTTGCATTTGTACATCTACTAATGTATTGCTACCTTACTTGCTTGACAACATTTCAAAGATACATATTGTGCTTTTCATTCCACACTACATGTATTTGGCATCTAGTAACAGTTACTTTGCTCATTAAGATTTACTGACAAAATACAAATGTACTAACAAAACAAATGATAGTCTTATGAAATACAAAATTTAATTAAATGCTGCTTAAATATCAATAATATAATAATATTCTCAATATTCTGAAAGGGGCATTTATGAGCCCTTTTACTTTTAAAGATGAAGTTTATGTTGCTGATATACTTCAACATTTACTTAAGGAAAGTCATAATTACTTACGTACGTACAGCAATGACTTATTTCCATCATTGTTTGACATCTGATTATTACGATTATGGCAGACTTGCTTGATAAACCTCACACTTGTCAACTTCCTGATGTGATGAGTAGCGAAGACATTAAGCCAGCATATGATGGTGGATACAGTCCAATGAGAATAGAGAAGATGCAGTTTATTCCCCAATTGTACAATGATGTGATAAAGGAATATATGTGGTATGGGAGGAGAGACAGCTCAAACAGTGTGAATTGTTTCTACTTTTATCTGCCTTGATCTATTCACGTACATGCGTTAATATGTTGAATGAATCCATTAAAACATCTAAATTGTAGCAGTTTGAAATTGCAGTTATTGGCTTGAAATTAATGTAATTTTCTTTTTTCTTTCTTTCTTTCTTTCATTTACAGATAATATCTCACTAACATGATTTTGACTAAACTGGGGCATGTGATGCGCCTGACGTGCATCATGGCATTCTGACATTTTGAAAATTACTGCCCCAAGGGGGATGCTGTGAATACAAGTCAAAATTAATAAGTGAAAACTTTGCTTACAGCTACTTACATGCTTTCCAGCACCGCTATGCAAATGCCAAATACATAACTTTTTTTTTTTTCTATGAGAGGCATGAACACAGAAAACACGTCTAATAATTTAGCATCTCCTCCCGAAGACAAAGGATTTGGAGCAGAGCGATAACGTCATCAGAGCACGCTTTGTTACAATAGAAAGCTTCTTTTTGTCTTCTTATGAAAACGGTTTACAATTAAGTCTATGAATTATCCAGAGCAACTTTGTGTTGGGGGGAAAATGGGTTTCTAAGCAGCTTCATCATTGGGGTGGATGCAGAAATCTCAGAGATGGATCAAATGCAGGGTGAAACAACATGTAAAAACCAAATTGTCTGCATAGGAGGATAAGTGCAAACATACGCTTTAATAAGCAGCGAGAACAGTGAATCATATCAATAATCTCACATAATACATGTTGAACAGTGCTGGTTATCTTAAACAAATCAATATGTTGTGCATGGTCCAATCTTTATTACAAATTCTCTATTTCAATAACTGATTTGTTGGCTGCATGTGATCACTGTTTTTGTAATATGTGTCTAATTTCAGGCATGTTTGCGTTTATTGGACTGCTGATAGTCAGCGATAGATGTCTGTTGGATAGATAGAGGGAGATCTGACATTCGAAACAAATGAAATGATCGTATTATTATATATTTTTTTATAGATTATGTTGTGGGACATATGGAGGACAGTATAGCTATTGGTTCAAAAAATAACTTGAAGCCACCTCTCTTATGTAGAGCCATGTGCAGATTGCATATGCATAACTACAAGCACAGGCAGCTCTGTAATTGACATTTGTGCTGTTTGTTTATTTTATTTTTTTGCTGTTATGATTATTCCACTTTACTTGGAAATCTGGGTCATTTTTTGTAAAATAAAATATACACACACCCACACCCACACACACACACACACACACACACACACACAGAGTGCATGATATATACACAGTGCAATCCAGGGCTGACGTCATTATAAAAGCCAAAGAAAGCCATCAACCACTAGGGGGCGCTGCAGCTCACGCTTTCTCCCCTCGCCACATCCCTGGAAGAGGCGATTGAGCTGCACTTGTTATTTGCGTGCTGAAACTTGGTGTTTGTTTAGTCGGGGAGGCAATTAAAGCCAATTCCAACAGGTTTAATGAGATTGATTTGAATAATTGTTTTTGAAAGGCCGTCATCGCGGTAAATCCTGGATTAGCGGCGTTCATTCGACGTGCATACTTTAATCTTCATCTAATCAAAGAGAAGCCTGCACATAATGCTTTTTATTCATTGTGTTTGCATGTGTTGGTTATTTTGGGAGTGTGTTCGGAGTAAAATGAATTTACCATCTGAAACTGTAACACACTGTGTGTGTGTGTGTGTGTGTGTGTGTGTGTGTGTGTGTGTGTGTGAGGGGGCCTCAGAAAGGTCAGTTTGCAGAGAAGAGGCAGCACTGTTGCGCAGCAGATGCATAATAATGTGAAGGTCAACGAGACACTCATCATGCTTGGTAAAACGAAGGCCCGGCCAGCCATTATGAGTCGTGTGTGTGTGTACAACCGGTGAGCGGTGATCAGGCCCGGTGTAAATGTAGCCAAGGCTAGCGGAACAAGAGGTGAAGGAGAAAGTGAGAGTGAAAAGGATAAATATAGGAGGGCGGCGCAGCAGATTAATTACTGACAAAAAGGACGCACGACCTAGACAAATGAGGAAGTGCAAGGTCTGGTGAGTTGGGGAGGAGGATGCTCAAACCAATTGCGGGTGTGCAGGCCGATTCCACTGCCCTCCCTCCTTCTCCTTCTTCTTCTTCTTCTTTAAGAGAGACTACAATCTCTCCTCCCCCAGTGCTGCTGATAGGATGATAATGGAGCATTCCTTGAAGCTGCTTCTCATTCATGCTAGCTGTGACAAGGGAAGAGCGTGCCCTCCCCTCCCTTCCTCTCCCTTCCTCCACACCCACTGGACCCAACTAACTCTTTCAGCCATAAGATCATGGCCATGTAACTTGAGATTTGCCCTCCTCTTACCTGACTCCTCTTGTTTATGTGCTGTGGATATGAGACACATACCTGCCTGCCTCTCCGAGCTCTTTGTTCCAGCTGTACATGTTGGCGTAAAATCAAAGTTTCCTACGATTAAAAAAGAAAACAAGTAGTAATGGTGGTGACTTTTAACCTCAAGTTTGCACTGCTTTTCCAAATCAAATGGCTTTAAATACATACATAAAAAAAGAAAAGAAAAGCAAAACATAGAGATGTTGTTCACACTCTGCTCGTGCAATTGACTTCAACTGGAGCCTTAAGACACCGAATAAGTGCAAGAATGTCTGGATTTGTCCAGGGCTGTGTAATCACAAAGGAATGTCCCGAGACATTTCTTGCTTTTCCTCCGCAAGACCCCTCTTTTCCCACGGCTCGTCCAGGTCTTGAGAATCTGCTTCCTCTCCCTCTCGCTGCCTGCCTGCCTTCCCTTCCTCCCTCTCTCTCCCGCCCGCTCTCTCTCTCTGTTTGTGAAGACACATGAATGCCACAAAAGGCCGGTTTATAGGCGAGTTACAATACGAGCTCAGTGTCCCCGAGAGCACAAAGAGCAAGAGTCTGTGCCTTCTGAGAGAGACCTCTAGGTATAGCGTCCGGGCTGAGGCCGGGAGTTATTTGCAGCGTAAAATCCAACGTGAGATTCGTGGAAACAAACGCGCAACACAAACTTACTAAGCACACATTGGAAGTTGTTGTCCCCGGGGGGAATTTCCTCTGTTGCTTTCACAAACCTCCTCACCAAAAGATCTTTTTGTTAAAAGGTTTTACGGAACAACAAACCGCAGGCTGAGCGTGGCCAAAGAGTTGTGTGGAGTTCAGCTTGTGTGCTTACGGTGCACTATTTCTGTTGCTGATGATCTCTTGATTTTAATTTTTTTGGGGCGAGTCTTTGCTCACTTGAATATGCCGTCAGGCCGTATTCAAAGTGTGTATGAGGCCTGCTTCAAAACACAGGACCGCAGACAACAGATCAGCAACAAAGGGTAAAAAAGCGAGGCCACATGTGTTAACACTTTGGGTCACATGTTTGAAGGGGCACCGTCAAAATGCTTGTGAGCTATTTGTGGACATTCTTCTCTCAGCATAGGGCAATCAGTGACTATAAGTCCTATCAGTGGGAGGTGTTGTCTTTAAATGTGTTCCAGACCAAATGGAAACAAAGTCACACACCTGATGCGATCAGCGACTTTGTTTCAGCGGAGCAATGTTTCGCCCCAATCGCCGACCACTGAAGAGGCTTTTCCAAAGATTCAGAGAACATTTGCTGGTCTTAATGTTCCCCCAGACACAAAGTGACATCTGCCTCCCTCCCTGCATTGCCTGCTGCTCTTTGTTCAGATGAGCACTGAGGGGAGAGCACATTGAAGGCAGAGATGATGTCACCATTGTGATCATTACTGGGCTGTGTGGTGCCCTATTTTTGACCAGGCGTCACTGAGGGCAAGCCAGAATGTCTGCCTGCACGCTGCCAGGAGGAACACTGGCCTGCCAGTATTAATTAACACAGGGCCTGTTTTCATCGGTCCTAAAACCGTCTTAAGACCAGCCCCTCGGGCCCACCAAGTCTCTGTTCAGATGCTCTCCAGCGAACAGATCGTTTGTCAGCAATCTGACAAAGGATGTGTTCTTCACCTCGCCGTCCTGATTGTTTTGTGTCATTGATTAAGCACTGCAATAAAAGATGTATTCAATATTTACACTCCGTATTTCATTCTTGGAACTACTCCATACCTACATTTCCTGCTTAACTTTAAAGGTTAATGCTTTATTTATTTATTATTATTATTATTATTATTATTATTATTATTATTATTATTATTATTATTATTATTATTATTATTATTATTATTATCATAATTATTATTCAGTAAGTCACTAGTCCTGCTGAACCGTATTAACACTCCAGTTCCATGTGAACTGTGAACTGTGTCTAGCCAATTAAATAAATGAATGGAGACATTTAATTATTAATACAAACACACACAGTCACACTAATAGAAACACCCATATTTACAGTCATGTTTCAAATGAATAGTAATTTGCTCCGGGGAATACGTGTGGAGTTAGTTTAAATTAGTAGTTATCCGAGAGGCTCAACAGGCATATAAAGAATTGTAACGCTGTAAATGAGTTCATTATTTCACACCAAACCTGCGTTTCATAACCAAGAGATGATGTTCTCTTTGACACCACCACATATCCTACAGGGATCATCTATTATTCATAATGAAACTTTCAAAACATGCAGGTGTGACAGGCTGACTGACAGATGTTGTCACCTTTTGACTTCAGTGATCCGCATCATTGTCACTCAAGGCACGTCGGCACCACGTTGTTTATTTGTCTTGTAGTTTTGATTCAGTGGGCTTAATTGTTGGAGTTTCCAGTTTGCCAATTCACTCCCACGAGGATCTGAGGGATTGCCCCGTTTATCAGTCAGTAAAGACGCACTCTCTGATTTTGTTATTGGGACCAATAACACCTATAAATCCACAAAATTCCTCTCGGCTCACTGCTGATGTTCTCAGTTTTAAAATATCAACAGGGAGCTGAAGGAAAGTTGGGGATTTGAGTGTGCTGTTGGGCGCCATAAGGAGGTTTATCTTTCAACACAAAGTCTTATTATTATTTTTTGGATGGAGCACTTTAAAACACTCAGCAATCAGGCTCCCAGACAAACGTCAGCTCAAGATGCAGCTGAACCGAGCTGTTATTGCTCCAAGGGATTAAAGATCTCGGAACACTCTGGTCTAAAATGTATTCAAAATGTGTGAATAATTCAATAAAGTCTGTTTGATTTGTTAAAACACAAACAGACAAATGTACAGGTTCATGTACATTTCTTCATGAGCAAAACGAAAGCCCTCATATCTTAGTTATTCTTTATTCTTCACTCAATAAAACATTCTAAATATTTTTTGCTTAGTTGTTTCTCGCATATATTTTCTCATGTTTACCTTGTGGCCATTATTCAAGATCCAACCAATGTTGTGAAAGGTTGTGAAAGGATGGGGGGAGGTTGTTCACGTGGCGTTATTAATCTCACGCTTTGCATATCAATCAATCAATTTTGTTGGTGAAGTCGCACCTTTTTTCTCAATACTAAATGAAACATGTTCAGCCACAGGAGCTCCGATTTCTGCGAACACAACCTTAAAGTGTCGGCAACATTTTGTCTTATTTTATGCATTTGCTGATTAAAAAGACTTTGGACGCTGGCCAGCATTATGCATGTGGAGATTATATCTGCAGGGGAGGGGGGGGTCTTTTTTTCATACATTTTATAATAAGCTTTCTAACAGGTTCAAACACATACATATGAAAGCTTGTTCAATAGATGGATTTTTGATGGTCTCGATGCGCTCTATCTGAAAATAGCTCATATGGTATGCATGGACATTTTTTTCCTGCATTTAAATGAGACTTTAAGGTCTATAATTAGACCATAAGTAGCATTCTGAAACAATGTATTAGCATCAATTTTACATTGGATTTCTTTCGGCATTCTGCGAGAAAAGGTAACAAATATGGATCCAGCATGGAGGACAAACCAAAGCCAAATTCCCCTTGCACACAAATCGGTACCCACAACAAAACAGTCACAGGTATGTGTCTTCAGTAAGATCTACTTGACATGTGGTCGAGTGCGGGCGCTGGAACCACTCGTGTTTACGCTTTTTACAGTTATTGAGGCATGAAACATACGTCGAATCAGAGTAGTAATTATTTCAGTTTTGCTGAATAGCCGCAGTATGGATGTATGTGACAGTAGTACTAATAGTAGCCTTGACAGGTGTTGAGAATACGGTCAAGACATTCAAAGGGAATGGAACACATTCATAGTTGTTTTCCTGCTCTCCTCGTACCCAACTCAACCTCTCAGATGCACAATTTAATTTAATCATCCTCTTTTTACCTTGTCAAAACAGTAATCCTTACACGCAAACACTTACCGTTCTCCTACTTCCTTTGGCTCTTTTTCTACTTCAACAATTTAGGTTTCAATAGAACATGTCCTCGACAATGTGAGAAGTTTCCTCATGAACAGTCGTTGATTTCTACAACGGACAAGGAAATGATTCATTTCACAATCTTTGAAAAGCCCGTTGGCAGTTTCAACATGACTCATGAAATTCAGAATTTCCAGGTCTTTTATTTTAAAGTGCAAGACACAATACACCTCCAAAACCCTCATCTATATCAGGATTTAAGTCTTTTTTCCATCACAAATGCTTCACTTTTTGCAGTCCTCTGGCGTTGCTGCATAATTAGGGCTAATGTCACATCATTAAAAGGGGCCAAATTCTCCCTCATGTGAGTTTGGGGTGTCCCTATAAAGTCGGTGTTCACACTCAAATTATGGTCGTGTAACACAAGGCATGGCTAATTTGAGATTAGCTACGAGAAACACTTTCAACACACTGCAGCACATTTGACTGTATTCTGTGTGCTTTGATCCAAATTTTCAGGGAACTCTCTGCCAAATCAAACCTGTCAAAGTAAACGCTTAAAAAGAACAAGGGAGCTGTACGGCTGTTGATTCTGAACACTGTTTAAATCTCTGATGACTGATTAGGCCAACAATGATGTCTGTCAATATGAGCCGAGAGCCTCCGGATTAGCATTTCAGTGGAATCCCATAAAAGGTAGCTTACCTTTGCGTTACAAAAGACTAGTGGGTGAATTAATAGAAGTGCGTCTGGTCTCCGCGGAATTACAATCATGTCTCTTATTTTCCAGGTAATGACCGTGCATTATGCAAATAACGTGAGTGTGTTTGGGCCGTGCGCATTTTGTTGGAAGAGACTGAAAAACAAAACAAATTGACTGGTGTTACAACTGCACGACAGCGTATAACTAATGCCATGCTCTTTATGTGGGTCAGAGAAGAAAGAGAGGGAAACAGCAACACCTCAGTAACGGTCACTCACCTATCAAAGTATGCTCCACTGCCAAAGACATATAAGTCCAGTGGACACGAATCAGAGCAGCTAGTTATATGTAAACTATGATAAAGTACAGCGCTGGAGCTCGAAATGTAACTGTTAAAGTCATTTCTTTTTGAAAAATCCCCTCAGCTTCATTCGTCTCAAGAAAAAAACTAGAATAAGATAAATCAAAGTCACAGGATGTAAGTTATATCAGTGTGTGTGTGTGTGTGTGTGTGTGTGTGTGTGCGCACCTGCTCTTCTTTTCCTTTCTTGTTTTTACATCAGTATTAATCCTATGAATGAGGGGAAATGTCACGCCACTTTATTCTAAGTTGAATAACCCACAAGTACTGTAGTTAACTGTATTTAACAGCAAGGCTCCTCCTGGGTGATATTCACGTGGACTTGGAGGAAAATACTAGGTTGATTACCTTCGCTAAACCCCTGCACTTTTGCAGATTTAGCAAATGGGAAAATCTGCTGACATTTTGTGTGTCGTGAGTACACACTGACGTGGGAAAAGATGTGTTTTTATGATCCAAGGACATTTGGCTCGACTCGGGTTAGGGTGACATTTATTTGTGATCTAATTCTTCATGGAGGGATGCATCACTGTAGGGCCGGGACTTGTTTCTCCACTTTCCTGGCACAAATGACTCCTCATTCCCAGAAAAGCAACATGCTAATGCTCTCTCTCTCCCTCTCTCTCTCTCTCTCTCTCTCGGTCACACACTGACAACATGTGCACACAGACTGCATCTCCTCACTGAATGACAGTGTGAATGTACCTCATCAAGGAATGAGTCACTCTACTACTCTGCTATTATGATGATTTCTCCCTTCTGTGTATTACATCACGCAGCAGAGGGTTCTGCTCAGTTACATTCACCACAATAAACAGTCTCTGAGTGCACTCATTTCGACTGCGCAGGGGTTTGTTAGGCAGAAAACATTATTAGCCGATCCTCCAAATCACTTTTTATCGAGTTTGTCCCATTTGCATTTACTGCACACTAGTCTGCAATGCTTTCACAAGTGAGTCATTCATAATGCCGACATTAGGGTGGCTAACAAATAATTAGTCTTCCAAAAACACTTGTTACATCCCTGAACCTGCTTCCTGCCGTGCCTGTGGGGTTAAAGGTCACTGATTAATGCATATTTCACTGTCACATGGATTCCTACATGGCGTAGTTTGTCTTCCCGAATATTTGTTATTGGTCCACACAGTCGAAGCCATTTCATCTACTGCAAACCTTTTTCAGTAAGGGGACGGTCGGATACCGATCGATAACGGCGTTCATCTGACATAATTGCTGAATTTCGCATCAGCGAGAGAATATGAGCGCTATTACCAATATTCTACATATAGCTGCCGCAAATTGGTCCCTTGTGCTTTAATCACAAAGGCAGTTCAAATCATTGACTTTGCAAATCATTACATCTCACAGGGCATTGTGTTCAGGACCACTGAAGTATTGAAAGAATGCGGCAGAGAGAAGACGCGACATGGATGGGAAGAATAATCACAGTCCGGTCGCTGGGTTCTTACATGAATCCAAAACAAAAGATTAAATTAAACTCAACTATTATAGCAGTGTGAGATGTTGGCAGCAGAGGGGAACAATACCGCTTTACTAACTCTATACAGCAGAGCATTGTCTTAATTTAATTTATTGGGTGTTTATTTAATAGTTATTATGTAGGACACAACAGTAAGTGAGGCCTAATTCATTGCACAGAAAAAAGACATCCTTAGGCCACTTTTTCTTGCGTGTGAACACTATTTTAAGCTCCATTTATGGTGTTCGAATTAAACATCTCAGAGTTGCTGGGAGCTTCTCGTGTTAATGGAATCCTACATAGCGGATTGTGTGGGGAGGAGAGCAGATGAATCTGTATTCCCCGAATGTGTCTGGGCAAAAATCAATAAATGCAAGCACAGCTACTCGCTTCTGACGGCTGTCCCTGTCTTTGCATGGCGGACTAATAGAAAAATAATAATTAAATCCAAATCACCACATTAATTTGTTTTCCATCGGTCTCAGGAGAGATCTTTTTTTTCTTCTTCTCCTGTTTCTTTAGTGGCTCATTATACTTTCTAATCAAGACAAAAAAAAGTCCCTCTTTTAGACAGACATGCTGTCTCCCTTCCCCCTTCTCTTCCCTGTGGTGTGCTTTCTCGCATTGCAGTCATTGTGCTGGCACTTATTATGTTACAAATGACCGAGGTACGGCAGGCATTCTCAGTGTGCATGCAAAGAGGGCCCACCCTTCTATGCTGCTAGTGCCTTCTCCTAATGACGATGCTCAGAGTGCCCCCCGACGCCGCCCTCTCCCCATCCCCGCCCCCATGTGCTCTCTTTAATGAAGATTCTCCAATGCAATTAAAAAATCCTTGCTTCTTGCTGCTACTGTATGACAAACAGAGCCACTGTCATTCCTCATGGCCTGTCATTCCTGCTACAAGAGGCGGAGGAGATGGAGAAATACACCAGGGTGCCAGTGGCTAGAGACAGATTGAGAGGATTGTGTGTGTGTGTGTGTGTGTGTGTGTGTGTGTGTGTGTGTGTGTGTGTGTGTGTGTGTGTGTGTGTGTGTGTGTGTGTGTGTGTGTTTGAAGAAGAGCAAAACCCCCCATCTCAACAGGTAATGGAAAGGGGCAGAGAAGAAAATCAATGACCAAAGAACATGGAGAGCAAGCTTATAAAATGGCTTTAACTGCACACCACAAGCTGAATAAGGGGTTCTGTGTCCATCCTCCAAACTCGGGTGATCATGAATGTTTTATCGGACCCCACACCCCACCGCCACCTATTCCTCACCCCCCTTCTTTTTATACATAAAAATGATTTCTGAGTAACATCTTTGCAATTCTTGCAGCGACATCAAAACCGTCAGGGTGACACTTTTGGGAGGCTGTGACATAACGCCGAGGAGAGGAAGAGACAGGATACATTCATGGTCATTCATAATGTTTATGAAGCATTCATATGAATGTGCCTGTAAACCAACACTCCATCACGCCGCTAACAATGAGTTCATTGTTTGCGTCTGATTTATGAGGTGTCTATAAACTAACAGCAAACTGTTTGTTAATCCAGTATAATATGCGTTGAAATGGATACAAGCAGGGGTGACGTGTAGAGAGACACACACCAGTTGGCTCTGGCTCTGTGACCCATCCTCATCCTCAGCAGGGTGGGGCGTATAAGAACAGTTGCCCACTCCATCTGCAAAAAAAAAAAAATCCCCACCACCCCACCCCCTTGTTGTTTTCCAGTTGAATGAAATAATCTTCCCCCGTCTGGAAACCCAGTCTGGGTCAGAGGGCCTGCTTTCAGCCTGTTGCTTATTGTGTGTTCAGAAGAGGAGGTAAAGCATACAATTATAGGCACAGATGGCTGTTTTGCCAGGCAATGTATTGATCCTATCCCGTGGAAGATCTGTCCCATTTCTCTTTTTGTTTGGCAAATGCCTTTTAAATTAGAGCCTGTGTGGAACTCATTTGTTTTTCTTTGATCATGTATCGTCTTCTGAGGGATCATCATTTGGTCAGTTAATAGTGAGACACATGAGGAATTTTAGAGACTGAGAATTGAGAAATAACTGTAACTTATTTCAGATAGATAGATAGATAGATAGATAGATAGATAGATAGATAGATAGATAGATAGATAGATAGATAGATAGATAGATAGATAGATAGATTTGTGCATACATGTTGTACATTTCGAATTGAGATAGATAGCTGGATAGAACTCATTAAACAAATAATTACTGTACATATAGGAGCTAGTGTGTGTAATGATAATATTACAATCCGCCTTTACAAAAATGATTTAATCACTGCATGATTCCACCTGAGTCCAACTTCACGTGCCTGAGCCCTCAGTTTCTCTAATATAAACCATCACGATGTTTAATCGATTAAGTAATTTAACAATAAAAAATGCAAATATTCTCGGGTACCAGGTTGTACTAATAATGAATGCAACTTAATTTGTGTAACTCCATTAAAAAAATGAACCCATAAAGAAAACAGAATCAAGCGTTGTTGTCTGAAACATGAAGAGGACTGAAGGCTGCGCTGCATGCAGGTATAATGTGATGTCGTTTCTGTAAATCCACCTCTTAAGGCATATACATTCGAACCATAATCGACATAAAACACATTTAATCAGACTGATCAAAGTTATATTAAAGTTGTGTATTTTAGCAGAGAAAAACACAAATGAATGTGTTTAAAAAATAAAAAATAAATAATAATAATAATTATTATTATTTTAAACGCAGCCTATTTGTTACGTTATTTGTTTACACTAGTGGCCGATAATCGCCATAGGTCCGTGCGCTTTAAGACGCCCCCAATGAGAAAATAAATAAAGTTATACCGCTACATCCCTAATGACAATGTCGCATTTGAAGTAATAACGGTCAATAACTGTATCCCTCGTCGACTGCGGCCGCTGCACAAATAATAAGTTTTCTTTGTGTGGCAGTAGTGAGCTGACGTCAGGTCGGTTCCTTGAAGTGGAGCTGAATAAACCTTGAGAAGAGTCTCCTTCAATCTGCTGTTAGTAACTAACACACACACTCACACTCACACACACACACACACTCACTCACTCACTCACACACCGAGACTCAATTACTGCCCAATTCCCTTCTTTATCATTCGTCCCCGACCTCTCTTTCATAACCAAAACCGACCAAGGAAAAAAAAGAGTCGCGAAGAAGACCGAACCCGAAGTGACAGTTGAACTAAAAGCCCACGTTGGAAATAAGTAAAGTGCCGAAACTAAAAAAAGGTAAGTGTTTTATTTCACTGACGCTGTTTTCCCCTCATCACACCGCGAGCGACGGGGCTGCGTAGAGCTCGAGCTTCGTCTCTACTTTCTTCGCTTCTCTTCTTTCTGTTTCTCTCTCCCAGCTCGTGTAAACTGGTTAATAGATAGTTGCTCGTGTTACGGTGTAATTCACCCAGTCGGTGTTTTCGGTAGCGGTACATTTGGTCGAACGTGTAAAGTTGTTTTCCGTGCTCTTTAATATAGAAAACGAAGTGTTTTTCTCTCTCTTCTTCCTTCCTTCCTCCTCTTCTGAGCGGTGACCTGATAGTGGGAATCGTCTTTGTGTCCCTCTCTCCCTTGTCTTCTTCTTCTTCTTCTTCTCACTCGGGGCATTTGATAACTTGTTAAAATGTTAAGAAATGAAACTTTTGTCGGGGTTTATGCTGTTGTCTGTTCTGCCTTTTTTGTTTTTGTTTTAAATCAACCGTGTGATTGGCGGTTTGGGTCGCGTTTCTCTCGTGCTGGATGTTCACCGTGAAGAAGAACGTTAACTCGCACGCGAGAGGCGCTGGACCGCCCGTTGGTCCTCGCTGCCCGTCCGTTAAACAAAAAAAATGCGTCCAGTTTAATAGTCCCTCGACGCGAAAATAAAACAATTAGCGACAAATACATAAATATTCCCCTTTCGGTTGTGATTAACTTTGGACGTGAGCTGTATTATTCGTACGTTTCCCCGCAGAGAGTTTGAGAGCTTTCCGCGTCGCTCGTCCTCTCGCTGGCCGGCCCGCCGCGCAGCTTCCTCAAACCGAGAGGCGTGCAGGCGAGCTAACAGCCGCTTGGCCGGGTTGTTGAAATTTATCCCTTTGTGTATATTACAATATCCTCCATTTTTTTCTGCCCCTTCCAAAACAACAAGCCTCTCGCCATCTTGGTTATTTTAAATTCGTCCCCTAAGCACCCCTACTCCACTCCCACCCCCCACACACACATACACACACACACTAACTATCTCTCTCACACAAACACACGGGCTACGTTTTTTTTTTTTGGTTGCAAGTTCTTACCAAAGTTTTAGACTTGATAGAAGAAAAAAAAACGAGAGACGGAAGATCGCGTCCTGTTTGTGGTTTTTAGGGGTGAAATGAAGGTGGTTAATAGATTGTCAGCGTTGATTTGAAGGCAGTTTGATCTGAAGAGAGGGGTTTGTGTTCGTGCTCGAGACGTTGTGCTTTAAAAAGCACATTTAAAGTGACGTAGTGTTACATGTCAGGGTCGTGCTTTTTGGAGAGAGACAGGTGGACATGGTGGTACAGCCGCAATTTAGCGAAAGCATTTGTGCTGTTTGTTTTTGAGCCAATATGTTGCTAAATGAGATTTGAGAAGTTTTCTCGGTGCTGCCTTATGTTTGTCTTTGCAACTGAACACGAATGAATGAAGGAAAGAAGGAAGGAAGGATATTAATTACCAGGAATCGCATTAGGAGAAGAACAGTCCAAATGAAATGTAACTGGATGTCACTGCCAAATAACAAGTGATTAGACATTCTTTGAATCGCGCAGTTGTTTTGAAATAATTATGTGATTAAAAAAGGTATTCATTGCCCTTTAAAGAAACCTTTATTGGTGTACTTGTGTTGTTTACACATGAGTTGAATGGATGTATGAATGATAGATTCCCTGACTGACGTGTTTAAGACATGCACACTCGCACATGCATCTCTCGCCATTGCACAAACACCGTTTTAATCACCCCTGACTGGAGCCAAAACACTGGTTGGCAGCCGTGCAGATGGGGGACTCTCGAAAAAACGGTGACCTTGTTTAATTTCTGTCACCTGTCTCGCAAAAAGGTGTTATTTTAGCCCCTTGCATTTGCTCTGTCCCTCACCAGTTCAAACTTGATCCCACTTTCTTCCCCCATGTCCTGTAAAGCGGTGCAGGAAAGAGGACGGGTTGGGGGGGGGGGGGGGACACGCCGAACAAATGCTTTGAAATGGAAAATCTGATCATTTCACCTCCCACCTCTTTTGTTTGCCCGTTTATTGCTGCAAAGCTGGAGTGCAGAGGAGCAGATGTTTAGCCAAACATGAAGGCGCGGTGCCTCTGTCCTTATGGGGATGGCTCTCCCTCCTCTCGCTGCTGATGCATCGACATGACAGCTGCTTGATTTCATGGAGCTGCTAAGAAGCCATTAGTGGTATCAGTGAATTGAAACGGAACAGTGTCTCGCAGTTTTCCACCACTATTATAACTATCTGTTGTTGCCGTCATTTCTGTGCAGATTTGATTGAGAATGCGTTGTCTTCGTGTGTGTGTGTGTGTGTGTGTGTGTGAGCCGCAGTTTCAAATCGACCAAGACATGCTAATATATTTGTGCAACGTGTTTCCTCATAATTTGAGAGAGAGAAAAGAGTGAGCGAGAGCAAAAGTGAAGAAAGGGGAACAAATCTGTCAGAGTTTGTTTGCCATGTTGGTTTGAAATGAAAGCACACTGTGCTACCTCAAGCACACTCAAATCAGAGATGTCTCTTCTTGCCAGGCCCCAACAAATAAAAAAAATAAACTCTTGGCTTGAGTTTCATCCTCTCTCTCTCTCTCTCTCTCTCTCTCTCTCTCTCTCTCTCTCTCTCTCTCTCTCTCTCTCTCTCTCTCTCAAATTGGAACTGTTGTTTTTGAAGAGATAAAGGAGGACTTCCGCTTGACTTGAACATTCAGGAATTAAGGATAGACATAGTTAAGCCCTATTTGCATGTCTACCAAAGTCACAGCAAACGGTTGCTATTGACTAAGCTGATTAGGTGAAATTAGGTTCACGAGCTCTGTGTCTGGGGGTGCTGAATCTGACAGAACGTGGACAGCTTTTGAGAAGACAATCCCATGTGCACAC
Source organism: Myoxocephalus aenaeus (assembly GCA_038501785.1). NCBI lineage: Eukaryota > Metazoa > Chordata > Actinopteri > Perciformes > Cottidae > Myoxocephalus > Myoxocephalus aenaeus. The sequence continues at coordinate 813,205 of JBAMJR010000327.1, forward strand.
ATGGCTATATTCTCTATAATCCTTTACTATTCAATATGGGGCTATCTTTTTTTCCTCTGTGGAGGAAACCCATAGTTTGTGTTCTGTGGTAAATGAAGTGAAGTGAGATTTCGGTGTGCACAATGTGTGCATATCGATGAAGTCATCAGCATGTTGCAATGTCACTTTGCACTGGGAGGGGGTATCACAAAATGAAGGTATCAGGCGCGTGAATGACCCGTCTGTCAAATAAACGTACATTATGAGCGTTCACTTTATTTACATCATGACACTCACTAACACTTTCTCATAATTGTCGACTTTTGTTACAATTCGGTCCCAATTTTTTATGTCAACCAAAACTTGTTTCTACTTAGTGTCGCCACTTAAGGGTTCACCTGCTGCAGAAAAAAAAGAAGAGTAAATAGCAAAATGCGATACCAAAAGGGGGGCAATCCCCTTGACTGATTGCAGAAATGTTTAGTGTTATTAAATTAGGACGTGAATTAATAAAGCAGTGCTTTGAGAAGAGTTTGCATCTGTTCAGTATCACGGTTATGGAACAGGTTACTTTAAACTCACATGTATGTGTCCATATCGTTATCAGCGGTGGCAAACATAAACATAGAAACGCTCAGTTATGAAAAAAAGTATATTCCTAACAGTGTGAGTTTGCTGCTCATTAAGCCAAGCACCGACTTGACCCTGAACCACAGTGCTGTGTTTTCTATTCGACAAGATATAACATAATAACTCTTGCATTACAACACTCATGGGAGCCTAATTTACGTCATGGTAGTGCTATATATAGTCTGCGTATAACTCCTATCCTTAATATCCCGTGCCATTTTTATAAGTATTTAGTATGTAGTATTTAGACAGAGATTAATTAGACCAACAAACAGTCTATTGATAATAATGGCCATCTGGGAGTCCTGTCAAATCTCTGCATGCTAGCGCTGACACAGAGCTGAGAAATTCAGAGAGGAAGTAGAGGTCTGCTCCGTGTTAACCAAATGATCCAGGAACTAATGTTAGACAGACTCCTGACCATAATTCCTCATCTCTCCCTGACCATCCTTCAGCCATTCACATATAAATGTTCATACACGCACAGAAAATGACAATGACAAATGAAATAATGCGGCAAGAAAACGGAGGACTTGAAACAGATGTTTTTTCAAGTCGACATTAATCCTATAAGAGGTAATGGTCCTTCGAGAAGAAGCCACCTTTATAGCGAAAGCCCTAAAAGCTTCCAGGCATTAGACTGATCATGCCTCTTATTGTTACAGATCAAATTGGCGCTGCTGCTCTGCGTCTGTCTTGGCCCCACTGTTGCCGTGGCTGTGTGTTGTTACGGGCAGCTCACGTATTGATAGGTGTTTACATGGCCTCGCAGGTTAATGTCCTCTCAGCAGGAACGTTGGTTAGCTCTCAGATCATCTACCTAACCTTATGTTACCTTGCTATTTTGGTAACGCCACAGGTTAGCTGGATGTCCCGATAATCATCAGGGTACAAATCATTGTTTAAAGTGCATGCTCGGCGACGGACGCTTTTTTTAACGCAAGCCTCTTTAAATATTTTGGCTAGATTTGAGCAGAACTGTCTGCCCGTCCGCATAATGAGAAATGCATCTGTGTTTTGAAAAGCCGAGCTAATGAGATAGGACACATAAGCCCCCCCTGTTGTAACAAATGAACAATCTCAACTGTTAATTAAGACTAAACAAATCAACACCCGTTTTAGTTGTCTGTACATTTCTGCGTGGATTACATACGGTGGATTAATTACCAAACAATAAGCAGTGTAAAGTGCAAGTGGGTCACCCCCGCGTTGACTTTCAGGAGACAGGAGACAGAGCGGCCAAATTTGGGAGGGAAAGGCGATAAGCTGCTTCTTCGCCGCTCGTCCCCTGGGCCTCTATTTATCATTCAATGTGAGAATTTCCTTGATGAAAGTCAAGGTTGTTTGTGCTCGCTCTGTCTCGTTTTGGATGGCTGTTTTTTTTCTTCCACCAACAAGGTGCAAAGGTTGATTTTCCCCTCCAAAGGGATGCCTTGTTTGGAAAGTCCAGGCTAGTTTCTTTTAATGAGGTCTCAAAAGGTCCCGATGATTTTTCCACTTCAAGGTTGTTTTTGTTTTCCAACATTAGCGTGGAGGGCGAAAATACAGATCTACTTTTTGTCTCGAGCAGCCGTGGAACAGCATGCATACGAGTCTGCATAATTTGCTGTTTGCCTCCATCACACAATCATGTGGAAAAGAAGATGGTCTATCACTTCACGTGAGCTGAAAGCATCCGTGGCAACATTATGAAAGGATTTCTTCTCTTGAAAAAACAACAACATGAGTGTTATTTGGCTTCATGAAACGGAGACATTCAGGGTCTCTTAGCATTAGCTGAAATAGGCTGGATTGGAACAGCATAAACATGATGTTTTTTACGAAGAAAAACCAAACAAAATGTTTCCTGTCATTCCCGCCCCGCCCCCCTCATCCCTGTCCATATCGTCGAGGGTCCATCGTTTTGTTTCAGGAGGAACTTGATTATGGAAACGAGGTCTGGTAAACCTGCTATTTGATGTATACCCCACCTTGACGTTCTCAATCTGTAGCAGGGGGCCTGTATTTACACTTTTCTCCCCGATTCTCCCGTGCTGGCTGCGCTCGGATGGAAAAAAAGGGTACTGGGAATGGAAAAGATATAGGAAGAAGGTTTTCGGATGTGGGGACGGGAACGATATTGGTTTCTCAACTGGTGTGCCTCCTGGGTCAGTGGGGCTCTTGATGATACTATAGAATAGCTTGTAGCAGGCAGGGGAGCTGTGAGCCTTGGTGGGTGTTGAGACGCACATAGACACAAACATCTACACACACACACACACACACACACACACACACACACACACACACACACACACACACACACACACACACACACACACACACACACACACACACACACACACACACACACTGTCAGAGCGTTTACGCATAGGGACAGGACACCCACATACACCCACAACACAAATGCATGAGATTGCGCCTCGACAGCCCCCATTTATTGATCTACTTCAGCATTTAAAATCTGGTCACTCCTGCCACAAAGGCTTTTTTATTTTAGCTGCGCTGGCAAAGTACGCTCCAAGCTAAGCCAGAATTTTAAATATTTAACTCCTACAGAGCGCCATGAGAAATGACAAGGATGGGGAAACAAATAGGAGAGCAGGTTGGAGCTGTGCAGTGGCTATACGTGTGTTTGCTCAGAACAATGTTTTATGTAAAGCACACCAGTACAATCAGCCCTCGCTGTGTCGGCTGTGTAAGCGCTACTGTTTTTGGAGTGATAAATTGCATAGACAGCACACTTCCCCTTCATGAAGTTTTTATCTGGAGTTCATGGGCATCCTTTATTTAGTTCCAGAAGAAAAAAAGTCACAGAAAAGATAGACGAAATAAGCATTCAATCTAAATGTAACTAGTGCTGACCTACATGGCCTCACCTTGTTAGTGGCGCAGGCTGAAACGCTAGCAGGATTAGTCATTACTGGACTTGGGACGAGCTGCTGTTTTTAGCATTTTGACGTTAAAAATGGATACTCATGTGTGGAGAGTCGACTCAACGCCGTCTAATCCACAGAAGCCCTGCAGCACGCAGTCTTACAGCCGTCGCCATGTCGCTCTCTGAGTGTAGTATGTTTGCTCTCTCTCTCTCTCTCTCTCTCTCTCTCCCTATCTCTGTGTGTGTGTGTGTGTGTTCTCACTGCACACAAAACAAGGTATTGAAACATTTATTCACCCTTTCTCTTCTCTTCTAAGTGTCCCCGTAGTCCCAGATGGTGTGGAGGAAATGATCTGACTAGCCCCGTTCACACACTACACTTTGAAATAATTTGTCTTGAAAAGGTCAAAGCACATTGCGGCGATTTGGAAACGCTCCCCCACATTGTAGTGGAAATGGATGTTTGCACTGACTTTACTTATTGAAAAAGCACCACCAGGCAAGCCAAACCGCCGTCGCTTCCTCCTCACCCAGTCGAACCTGCTGCTGTCGTTGTTTTCCCTCTTGTGTCCTGTTATGAAAAGCCCCGCTCGGTCTTTGTCATTGTCCCGCTTTCCCCCCCTCTCTCTGTCTGTCTGTCTGTCTGTCTCTCTCACCCTCTTGTCTGTCTCTCGCTCCCTGGCGCTTGTGCGCTCTCTCTCTCTCTCTCTCTTTCTGAACGATGACACTGAGAGACAGCTGTAACGTGAGACGCCTCTCGATCCTGGCAGGGGCTTCGAAAGCCGAGGCAGAAGGGAGGGAGAGGGCCTTTATCTGAGACCGGGGGCGCTGACCTCCCTCATTCCCCTTCTCTTTCTCTCCTCCTTTCTCTCCCTTGTCTCTATGTCAGCGAGCATATCCTATCCCCCCACCCACCCACCCAGAAGCCAACACTGCACTCTTAAAAAAAAGTGTAATGTGAAAACACTGTCCCCTCCTCTCCCTCCGAGCCATAGCATAAACCTGGTGAATGAAAGTGTGTTTACAACCATTTAGAGCTTCATGTTGCTTTCAAATCTCGCCATCTTTTGTCTGACTCAGATAGATGCGTCTCTTACATTATGTTGTCAAGGCACAGCATATAGTGAGTGATAATTGAGTGACATATGTTTGTGATCTGTATGAGGACACTATGTGTGTGTCTGTGTGTGTGCGTGTGCGTGTGTTTGGATGTAGATGGAAACATCCACACATCCTCCAGGCTATGGTTGCTAAATCCTCTGTGAGAGCTCCCGTGTGTAATCCAAACATTTAGAGCTAATTTAAGCATGCAGGCAGGAGCAGCATCCTTTAGGAAACAACAGCTCTCTCCTGCTCTCTCTCTCTCTCTCTCTCTCTCTCTCTCTCTCCTCTCTCTCTCTCTCTCTCACACTGTGTGTGTGTGTGTGTATACTATGTACGTGTTTGTGTGTGCATGTCTTGTTGTCGCTGGAGGGAAATGAAAGCACTCAATCACTCACCTGTCAGAGTACTTCAAATTCTGACCATAACACACACACACACACACACACACACACACACACACACACACACACACACACACACACACACACACACACACACACACACACACACACACACACACACGTATACACATTTACCCCTGAGGGTTTGACAGGACTGGCCCTTTATTGACTCCCTTGATCAAGGAGACAGCAGATCCATTTAATAGAAACTGCACACACACACACGCGCACACACACACACACACACACACACACACACACACACACACACACACACACACACACACACACACACACACACACACACACACACACACACACACACACACAGGCATTGCAATCAAAGTGGATTCACATCTGCTCTCCACAGATCCACTGTAGCACGTTCCTCTCATACAGCAGAGCTGGCAGTCTTTTCAAATTGTGGCCGTGTTTGGGGTTGAATAAAATCTTGAGAGCCAATACTAATAGACGTCATGATGTTCATCGTGGTGCAGGCCAACCGTTTTCCTTGTCATTGCCGATTCAGCTCCGATTGGCCTCTTCATCCTGTGTTATTGTGCGGAGGGTTAATCGTATCGTGATGCGAGCGCGGCGCGGGTCACAGGCATGTTCTGTTGGCCTCGGCCCCCTGTGCTCCCCACTTGAACATGTTTTGTTCTGAGTGTTTTGGAAGGCCAGTTAGCCAAGAGGTTGCTAGGAGGAGACGTGACAGCTGTGTTGGTCACGGGCTACGCCGACCTTCACACGTCATCCTGATGGATAATCAAGGCTGTAACGATACACCGAACCTGTTGAGCGGGCCCGCGCTAGCCCGACTATCCGCTGGTGGCGATCCGGTCACATGCCGGACCGCCGATGTCGTTGTTCCAAATGCGACTGTGGATCGTCAACCAGCGAGGCCGGGGGGCGACCGCACATCTGAATGAGATTGATCTCCTAAGAAAAGCAAGGGAAGGAAGTAGATTGGCTAATGCTGCAACAGGCTCTTTGCCACTATGAGAAGAGTTATCATGGCAACACAAAATATATATATATTCTACCTCTCACAAATGGATCACACTAATGTTCTGAGCTTTTCGCCAGACTCAGAGCGCTTTACTTTGTGTGTGTGTGGGTTACCCGTTCCCTTGAGATGGGACTTGCTCCATCAAGTCAAGGAAGAAACCATTTAGTGGAATGACACACACACACACACACACACACACACACACACACACACACACACACACACACACACACACACACACACACACACACACACACACACACACACACACACACACACACACACACACACACACACACACACAGCACCGGGAGGCCGGGAGGATTTGAATTGCACTTAGACAAACGTTTCTCACACAAGTTCTTTATTCCTCCACCCGCTCCCTACTTCGCCCTGAACATACACTTACTCACATACAAAGGTAGTTGCACAGAGATTCCATTTTGTCAGCTTTCAGCCCCAGATCGTGTAACAATAAAAGATGCTGCCCTGCAGTTAAACACTGCCAGTAAATCACAGGAAAAGCTGGGAGAAGCACTTATTTTTAAGCAGCATGAGAGACCACACTGGGGGGAAGGGGGTTGAGAAAGATAGGGTAAGACAGAGAGAGAGAGAGAGAGAGAGAGAGAGAGAGAGAGAGAGAGAGAGAGGGAGGAAGAGAGAGCTTCTTTGTGCACTGTGTACTGGCATTGTGTGTGATGAAGAGATGAATCACTGCTATTTAGGGATTGGTTTCCTGCAACTGATTGTGTGACGACTCGGTGGCGAACAGACTGTCAAGACTTGCCTGTTTTGTTCTGGGGGCTTCAGGAAAATGTCTGCGGCCAAGTCTCACTAGCTCAACTCCCACAGGGCCCGGTGTGCCAGAGATCAACAGAGACAACAGAGACAAACACCTCACCAGTGTCGCTCTTCTAACAAGGCATCAAATATTAAAAAGCGAGGGATTTTAGGCCAATCTCAATGTGTGTGTTTTCAGAGGACACTTGTTTCCCTTGCTCAAACAGCAACAGAGCTTTTTGGTAGAGGAGGCTCACATGAAACATGGTGACCGATTATTTTCTCTTTTTTCTCTCTTTGTCTTTCTCTCCTTCTGTGGCTGTCACAAAAGTCTGACCCTTGTAGTTGACCCTGTGCAGAGGCCCGAGAGCCGCCGTGCGAATCCTAAAAAGTAAAGTCAACATCTGCGCGGCTGAGGCGCGGGGGCTTACTTCAGATTAGGGAAACCAAACGAGACAATTTAGACAGACGTCACAACAGTTCTGGTGCGTACTGTCCATGTGCGAGCATGTCTGGCGTGTAAATGCAGGTAATTCGAACTTTGCAGAGAGTTCCTATTTTTCTGTTTGTTTATTTTGCCTCAAGTTAATTAGATGGAAATGACTAAGTAATGACGGCTATAATAACAAATGACATTTTTATTGTTACTCAGAAAGTAATAAGTTCACTAAAATGACTTGGGGCACTCGTTTGCTGTAACACTTTGTTTGTTATGGGCAGTAACAAATAGCTTTGTGTAACGTGATTACATATATTCTCCCCAATTAAATGAATCCTTCGGTAAACCTTCCTCTTGCGCAAACGCGAGCTGTGAGGATTTCCTTCTGGTTTGTCCGTCAGACAAAACAAGCGATTTCGATGATGCCAACTTGCGTTTTTTAAAAGGCACGTCTTGATGTTTTACAACCAACATGATTAATTGAAAAACAGTCTTTCCTAATTGAAAATGAAAACAATCGTGAGCTGCAGCCCAAAAATGATGACGCTGACATGATGCGTGAGGACAGTGCAGTCGAAGAAGGCTCCAAGCGTTAGAAAAGAAACGTGTGTGTTTTGTGATATTTTATCCATCTGCCATTGATCTAAAACTGCTAAGATCTCACAGTAAAATGAGGTTAATAGACTAACAGCCTGACTCTCAGTCAGGCAAATGATGGCAGACAGCACTGGCTTTCTTATCCAGTGTAATTCACCTGCCTCGTGGCTGGCAAATCATTTTCTGTGCTGGGGCCCGATGAGCAGAGATCCTTTAATCATCCACTAATAGGCTTTTATGAAAAAGCTGAAGATGAATTCAGCCTACCTGGCTCTCTGTTATCATTATCACTGCGATGAGTTATCAAAGTATTTGTGTGCGTCTGTAGTCTGTGCATGTGTGTGTGTGTGTGTGTGTGTGTGTGTGTGTGTGTGTGTGTTTGTCAGTCTGTGTAAGAGTGTAGATAATGAAGGGAACCATTGCAGTTCGATCACTGCGATTATCATCAACACCGCCAGTCCGGGTAATTTCTGTTCAATGATAAATTGAGCTGTAATGACAGATGTGCGTTGCATTATGGGCCTCAGACTTTGACATGACTGGAGGGCATCGAGAAAGATGAAATTAACTGCAACGTAGATACACTCACTTACCATGGGAGCCATTCAAACAAGTTCTAGGACCATTTACAGGAACTATTAAAACAATAAAATAATAATAAAGCAGGGGAAATTACATCTCGTTCAAACTATAACGTGTACGATTCGGTCGCTGGATTCAAAATGACAAAATTGCAATAGTTGACCACATCCGTGCTAACGAAGTCCCCACGAGACTTGATTCTGTTGCCTGTGACCAGATGGATGTGTTTACTGTCAACAGAACCTTGTTAGATAGCTACCCACACACGCTATAACACTGTTTGTGTGTTGAGTGTCTGGAAATGTCTATCAGAGCCTGTTTCCCCATGTCTGCGCGCAAGCGTACGAGGAGACGTTTGTCCGTCCTACTCTGCTTTTTGTGTGTGACACCACCGAAACACGCTGACACAGCTGACATGGTCGCAGGAAACTCTTCTCCGAAAGTTTTGCGTCAGTTGGACGTTTGTTGACATTGAAGAATAGATAAAAGCGGTAAGAACCGGTGTGTGTTTGCTTGCTGCACGCAGCCTAATATACATAGCAGGGTGGCGTCTGTTATGGTGAGCTGCTCAGATTAGGCTCTAGCTGTAAGAGCACAGGAGGGCCTTAGAGACAATGCATGAGAGATGGGCGTGAGAACGCTGGTAAGGCTTGGTTCTCTGCAAGAACTGTCTTGTGTTTGGGGAAAATATCCTCACACTCAAAGCTCCAGTGTCGAGATCCATTTCTAACAAACAGGTTTTGCAAGAAAGGGCTCGGGGAGAATGAGACTTTTTCTGTGTGTGAATATCTTTGTGTGCGTGCGTGCGTGTGTGTGTGTGTGCCACCACAGCTGTGTTTCAGACATCACTATACTTTTTGTTTGATGTGTCTAAAACCACAAATGCTAAGCTGTGTAACTGTGAGTTTGATATCCAGGTAGTTTTAGAGAGCTTCATCCCCCTTTTCCAGGCTCCCAAAAGGAAAAAGAGAAACTTCCAGCACTATCGCAATACTGCATATAATCTAACAGTTTTATTATCATATAAATTGAAGCATGCTGGAAACACATTTCATTCAGCCAGACTGTATTTTTTATCCTGAACCACATTGATCTCTTTTTGCTTTTTCTCCAGGTGTTACAGCAGTTATGTCAAAGAGCTGAAGACATCTCTAACAGTGAGTACACAGTATACTGAACACTATTCATGTCTCCTCTTTTTCACTCTGGTGCCCCCGGTGTATGTACTCTGCGTGTTACAAAATAGTTGGTGCGTGACTTTAAAAAATACATATTGTCACACACTTCTGCTTTTACAGTAGGTTTTTTATTTTTTTCCTATGAAAACAGAACAAACTTGCAGACTCCTCCAGTTTCAGGCCTAATTTGATTTTCATTCATTCAGTGAAAGAAGATGTTTTTTTTTTCTCTCCCCCAATTAAATTTAACAAGAGCCCCTTGAAAAGCAGTTGTTATGATTGCATTACAAATTCGGGGTTCATTCAGTGAATCAAGCAATTAATTAGATTTCTCCCATTCTAATCAGAATATTTGTCTGAAACGTGCGTGCCTAATAAACATCCTTTGACTCAGAGCCAGCGGTGAATGTAAATGGTTGTTAACTGTGCCTTACAGTGCTTCCAGGTTAGGATCTTGGATCGCGTTTCGCCATATGCAGCGTCAATCCCCCCTTCCACTTCTCTGTCCCTTTTTTTTTCTGTCTTTTCTTTTTAACTCTGCTTTCTCACTCTGTCTCTGTGTGAGAGTGAACAGCACTCAGGGGCGCGGCTGCGTCCTCAAGGCTTCAGTTCACACACACACACACACACACACACACACACACACACACACACACACACACACACACACACACACACACACACACACACCAAGGTGGCAGTTTGTTGTTCCACGCACAGACAATGACTTGCACTTTTCTCTGCTGGCTTGCTTGATGGCCTTGTGCCTGCGAGTGTGTCACCGGATCCAATGGAGATCTTTTATAAAACCTTTTTTTCACCAAATGCGGAGCTCAGGGAAATGCACGTTTCGCCCGTGAGTGGCTCTTTTGGCCTTGTGTGTTACGAGACCTGATTCTATCTAACCGTTACTGCCTCATCTCTGGCCGTGAATGATATTATATCCCCCCCGCAGGTTGGTGCGAGCTGGTTGTATCATTTGTGATACGTATTGATGAGCCCCTCTCTTGGGGAATCAATTTCTAGGGAGGTGGATGGGTGTGTGTGTTGGTGTGTGTGTGTGTGTGGGGGGGGGGGGTAGCCTTGTAGATCATCCCCCACCGCTGGCTGTTCCTAACTGGTGTCTTGGCTGCCTGACTTTTCCTGTAGCCCCATAGAGGAGCGAGCACAGCAGAGCACAGGGAAAGATGGAGCTCATCCAAACAGCTATGGTGTAATTAGCTGACATTTGTTGCTTGGAAGACAAGAGAAGGAAAAAGGAAAGAGCTGCTCAACTCAAACACCCAAAGGAATATGCAAATGTTGAGAGGAAAAATGAAAAGAAAGAGTATTGTGTCTAATGGCGTGGAGATATATAATTATGTTACATTCACGTGTGTGTGTGTGTGTGTGTGTGTGACATGAACCTGTTGAACTCTATGTGAGCATATGTGTTAGTGTTTTGCCACCAGAAGGCATGAAACCAAGGAATAATAAATATATCAGGGTAAGAATTGACTTGCCGGGGCGCTTCCTCTGCTTTCGACGCGATACCTTTTGTCTGCCGGTTAGCATTCTCGTTGTGCAGAGCGTGTCTTTCAACTACCTCAGATAGGCTGTTACACAACCGAGCTACACAGCACCCTCTTGAAGCGGCCATCCACAGCCGGGCTGATACTCTGGTTCCAGGACGGCTGTGCGTGTATTTCGCATGTGTGTGTGTTTGTGCGGCAGCATTCAGGGAGAGAGTAAGGTGGCGTAACGCATGTGGACTGTCTTGTGCTTAAGCCAAAGGTGCTGCGTGAAGGAGCAGCAATGCTTACGCAGCCCCATCTGCTTGATCCGAGCTTGAAATGCAATGCCTTTTAATGACAAAGTACTGAGTGGTTGGGAGGTGTGCAGAAAAAAAAGGGGAGGAGTGCGTGCACGTGTGTGTGAGTGTGTGTGAGTGAGCGTGTGAGTGAGTGAGTGATGGTGCGTGTTGTGTGAGTGTGAAATAGAGAGGAATAAAGGGAGAGGGAGAAGGAGAGAGAAAAACATCTCGAAGGTCAGGAGCAGCAGGCGGCCGTAGGGGAGAGACACGTGAGACAGAGATAGTCTTGCGTCAGCCCCACAGCAGTCCGCTCTTTATGTGTGTGTGTGTGTGTGTGTGTGTGTGTGTGTGTGTGTGTGTGTGTGTGTGTGTGTGTGTACGTGTGTGTCCTGTGGGGCCTGCATTTCCATCCACATCCCACCGTGTGTTACAACGGAGCAGCATGCCAGTGTTTCTATTCTGAGTGTCTTGATCTGCAAGGATAGACAGACAGATAGATAGACAGACAAATAGACAAATAAATAGATAGATAGATAGACAGATAGATAGACAGACAAATAGACAAATAAATAGATAGATGGATAGATAGATAGATAGATAGATAGATAGATAGATAGATAGATAGATAGATAGATAGATAGATAGATAGATAGATAGATAGATAGATAGATAGATAGATTTGTGCATACATGTATGTAAGTACATTACGGCAGTCAGTCATTGAGCTACAGATAATTTTTTACATGGCTCTTGTGACAGTGGAAAGGGGAAATTACACCTTCTCGCCTGAGGGGAAAGAATTTGTGTGTCTCACTGCCTGTCACAAGACCTGAATAGGGCTTCATCAATCCCAGCAACTACTATCATTTTTCAGCTCTTATTCATGAGCCCTCTTTGTTTCTCGCAGTCTTCTTTTTTTCCTTTCCCTTCCCAGTGCCCTTTAAACTGGTGCTCTGTTAGATTGGGGAAGTGTTAGAGATAACGCCTAAACATTTAGTACTTTGCACTTGCCTCGGAGCTAAGATTGTTTAAAAAGCTGCTGGGAGATTTGTCCTCGGGACAGGAGGCGTTGTAGATTCAAACAGACACACTCCCAGCATTAGTTCTGTCTTACCGATTCAAGTTTCTCTGTCTCTCACACGCACACACACACACACACACACACACACACACACACACACACACACACACACACACACACACACACACACACACACACACACACACACACACACACACACACACACTGATCACTCCCTGGTCTCAACAGGGTTCAGTCCTCTCCCCAGACGTTTCATTCACCCCCGTTGCCAAACAGCCTCTCCCCTCCTTGTCCCCGTGAAGGGCTGCGGCGTGGGGCGAGGCTGCTCTTTTGCAGACCCTTGTGTCATGAATCACTGCTCGCACCCGGGGGGGGGGGGGGGGGGCCTCAGTCCACTCGGGGGCCGCCTGGCCCGACGATAATGTGCGTGGTCATGAGGGGGCCATTTTGAATGGAGGGTCAGACAAAACAGGAGCTAAAGAACCCAAGCTGTGAGCTTTCCCAGAGAGGGCAACAATGGGAGTGGGTCTCTGTGTGTGTGTGTGTGTGTGTGTGTGTGTGTGTGCGCGTGACGTTAATGTGTTTGTTGTAGTAGAGGGGAGATGTTGGACACACAATGCTGAGTTTTGGGTGTCATAATGCAACATGATTGCATGCCAGTAATTTATGAAACATAAGGAGGTGGGCCTTTAAACCTCCCCCATACATCACAAACCTTTTAGCCCTGCACAAACCGGATTGCAATTTGAGCTCCTCGGACTCAGCCCTAATGCCTATTTGGCTGTCAGGTTGGAAAACAAGACATGGTCAAGCCTTCGCTACCATGCACACATCTACCAGCCGAGCGATCACATCATGCTCACTCGATATCATTTTCTACTGCTGGGCGATTTCATCAATTACAAAACTGTTGACGGGTGTCATCTTGGAACATTTGTGTGACGTGATTTAGTGCAAAAATAAAGTTCTGTTGGGTGAATCGATGCCTGGCCACACTATATAGGTGTGTAATAATGAACCTGTCACATGGTTTATGGCGTTTAAAGGTTCAAACCTGCTTGTCTGCGCTGGCATTTTACATTTTATGATTGTGGGTCGTTTACTGAATATACACATTTTTGCTTACGTTTGTTAAAGTCAAACTCAATCTGTTAATATGCCTATTAGTAGCAGACGCAGACCACACACCACCTCTCTCTCTCTCTCTCTCTCTCTCTCTCTCTCTCTCTCTCTCTCTCTCTCTCTCTCTCTCTCTCTCGCACACAAACACGCCATTCTCACCCGACGGCAGCTGTTGCCCTATGAGAGCCTCCAGGTTTATTGGGTCTATCTGCTGCGTTTATGGCCAAACCACATCTCTTCAACTGTCTTTATTCCATGGTCTCTGTTTCTTCCACGGCCCCTTGTCTCTTGACATCCTGCCCCCCCCCCCCCCCCCCCCCCCACATAACCTCTTCCCCAGATCTTCTTTCCTCCTCCCCTATTTTTAAAAACCCCACACACTGAACACATCGGCAGCTATGGATCTGGTTTTCTGACTACAATGTGTATGCCTGTGGCTGGTAATCGTTTGCCCCTACTGGGCCTATGTGTCCCAGGGCCTGTCGGCCAGGCCGGGTTGCAACCTGGATACAGCTGCAGTCCAGAGGAGCCATTAGCAGTGCCAGGAGGCCCCAGCTCCCAGTGAGGGCTCATTACTGTATTTGTGCAGTCACACTTCTTCTATGAAACACAGCAGTGTGCCTGGTGAAACTAGCCAGGACATTGAGCCTCGGGGAAACCATTACGGCTCCATTTGGAGTTCTGAGAGAGAGAGAGAGAGAGAGAGAGAGGACAAGAGAGGAAGAGAGAGGTTTCATCGAAAGAGAGAAGAACGAATACTAAG
>JBAMJR010000328.1:0-212500 GCA_038501785.1 Myoxocephalus aenaeus
TAACTTAGCTTTGGGAACATAACCTGTGGCTCAGGGTTAGAGTTATGAACATCCCTTTTCCCCCAACAAACAAGCACCAGTTTATAAGATCCACGTTTAAAAAGATGTCAAACCTGCTAAAGAAAGAGATATTAATTGAAAATACCTCTGAAAATACTTTGAATAAAAGCTTCAGTTGTGAAGAAGGAAAACAAAACAACGTCTTGAAATGAGATTGGATATCATCATTGTTTCATTCTTATAAAAACAGTTTTTTATTTTTATTAGATTTCATGCCGTCAAAGCTGTTTGTCAGTTTTAAAAAAGTACATTCTGTTAATAACAGAGGACTCCAATATTTCACGTCAGAGGAGAATATGTGTGGATTTCATGGAAGAATAACCCATGTTTATTGTTTTCGTTATATTTTATAATTTATTTTATATTTGCATTGTTTTTATTGTTTTATTCTATGTCTATGTTTATTGTTATGCAACTTCCACCGAGTCAAATTTCTCATATGTTCAACGTATTTTGCCGATAAAACCTTCTGGGAGTTCAGATGAAGCATGTGATCGAGACTGACAGGTAAAACCCCAAAATAAACCCGAAGCAAATGAAAGTAAACTCTGATCCGGGACCAGCTCTCCACACAGCGGACGTTTCCTCACGTTACCACGGGAACCAACGGGATAGTTAGCTCATCAGCAGGTCAGCGGCTAGCTAACGACTTCCCATCATCTCAAGGCGACGTGAAAACAAGTCTCACGATATCGGGATGAACATCAAACTATGAAAAAGGTCAATTTATTAATGGAAAACAATCTTTGTTTTTCTCCGAGATAATTGCTTTATTATTGTGAGGACTTTTGTTGTCGCCGACACGTTGACAGAACAACTTTGTTATCAAGATGAAGAAATAATGAGCCATCTGGACTTAAACTGCTTTTGTTTTTGGGGATAAGGAGAAATCCACCAAAACGCCACGTCCTCCTGAAACCACAGCAGAGGGTTTGAGTTGATTCTGCAACCGACTCTGCGAGGAAGACGAGGAGGAGGGTTTAGTCGAGACAAAGTGAGGAAGACGAGGAGGAGGGTTTAGTCGAGACAAAGTGAGGAAGACGGGGAGGAGGGTTTAGTCGAGACAAAGTGAGGAAGACGAGGAGGAGGGTTTAGTCGAGACAAAGTGAGGAAGACGAGGAGGAGGGTTTAGTCGAGACAAAGTGAGGAAGACGGGGAGGAGGGTTTAGTCGAGACAAAGTGAGGAAGACGGGGAGGAGGGTTTAGTCGAGACAAAGTGAGGAAGACGAGGAGGAGGGTTTAGTCGAGACAAAGTGAGGAAGACGAGGAGGAGGGTTTAGTCGAGACAAAGTGAGGAAGATGAGGAGGAGGGTTTAGTCGAGACAAAGTGAGGAAGACGAGGAGGAGGGTTTAGTCGAGACAAAGTGAGGAAGACGAGGAGGAGGGTTTAGTCGAGACAAAGTGAGGAAGACGAGGAGGAGGGTTTAGTCGAGACAAAGTGAGGAAGACGAGGAGGAGGGTTTAGTCGAGACAAAGTGAGGAAGACGAGGAGGAGGGTTTAGTCGAGACAAAGTGAGGAAGACGAGGAGGAGGGTTTAGTCGAGACAAAGTGAGGAAGACGAGGAGGAGGGTTTAGTCGAGACAAAGTGAGGAAGACGAGGAGGAGGGTTTAGTCGAGACAAAGTGAGGAAGACGGGGAGGAGGGTTTAGTCGAGACAAAGTGAGGAAGACGAGGAGGAGGGTTTAGTCGAGACAAAGTGAGGAAGACGAGGAGGAGGGTTTAGTCGAGACAAAGTGAGGAAGACGAGGAGGAGGGTTTAGTTGAGACAAAGTGAGGAAGGCAGATTGTGTGTTTGTGCATATGTCAGCGTCATGTGGGTCCTGGTGTGGTTTGCTGGTTCTCTGTGCACAGATACTCACAGGCCTCAGAAAAAAAGATATCAGAGAAGAAGAAGAAACAAGTATTATAAATAAGTAATAAACAGTCAAGTTAAAAAAGTTTACAAAACTATAACTGCAAATATTATATGTACAGATAGAATACATTTTTTATTACACGGCACATTGTGGATTCATATGGCATAGATTTTAAATTTTAAATTTTGGGGTGTTTCGTTTGGTAAATACATTAAATTATAACATTCATGTGTCGGTACATGAATCCCATAAAGCGTTAAAAACTGAGTTGGCATTTTTACACTTTGCTATAATGGTACAATTTAGTTATTTGGTTGCCAGCTGAAAGTATGCAATAAATCGTTAGCCTTATAGTGACATAAGATAATAAAAAAAAAACATAATTATAGAAACTGAACAACATTTTTTGTAGTTTTTGTTTTTATCAAAATACAAACTTTTTCCGTCCAGCTCAAAGATGTTGGAATACTTTTCCTCCCAAGATTTCTCATGTTTCCCTTTTCACTTTACACATTAGTTTGTGACGTTGACGGTTTATAGTTATTAACTTTTTAACTCTGCAGATAAAACAACTTTGTCAGCTGTTTCTAACTTAAAGAAATATTTAAATATCACTAATGCAACAAATATTAGCTAACCAGCCTTATATTTACAGACACATTTCTACTTCTCATCTCGCTGAAGCTGCAGCTCAGCCGTGTTGCTCGACCTTTTCTGTGTGATGTAGTTTTTTTAATTAAGAAACAATGTGAGAAAAGATGATTTGTTTGAGGCGCTCAACACACGAGGGAGCCGCCTTGTGTTGTTCTTTTATTAGTTTTGCTGTGCGTTGTTATTCTGGGCGTCTGAGGGCGGAGAGAGGCGTTTACTGCCTCACAGAAAACGCCGGGGATTGGGGCTTCCTTTTCTTCTCTTCTAGTTGCTGTGTTTGGTGGAAAGAGTCCTGGGTTGTTTGGTGGAAGAAGTCCTTTTGGTGGAAGAAGTCCTGGGTGGTTTGGAGGAAGGAGTCCTATGTGGTTTGGAGGAAGAAGTCCTTTTGGTGGAAGGAGTCCCGGATGGTTTGGATGAAGTATTCCTGGTTGGTTTGGTGGAAGGAGTCCTGGGTTGTTTGGTGGAAAGAGTCCTGGGTTGTTTGGTGGAAAGAGTCCTGGGTTGTTTGGTGGAAGGAGTCCTGGGTTGTTTGGTGGAAAGAGTCCTGGGTTGTTTGGTGGAAGAAGTCCTTTTGGTGGAAGGAGTCCTGGGTGGTTTGGTGGAAAGAGTCCTGGGTTGTTTGGTGGAAGAAGTCCTTTTGGTAGAAGGAGTCCTGGGTGGTTTGGAGGAAGGAGTCCTATGTGGTTTGGTGGAAGAAGTCCTTTTGGTGGAAGGAGTCCCGGATGGTTTGGATGAAGTATTCCTGGTTGGTTTGGTGGAAGGAGTCCTTTTGGTGGAAGGAGTCCTGGGTCGTTTGGTGGAAGAAGTCCTTTTGGTGGAAGGAGTCCCGGATGGTTTGGATGAAGTATTCCTGGTTGGTTTGGTGGAAGGAGTCCTTTTGGTGGAAGGAGTCCAGTGTGGTTTGGTGGAAGGAGTCCTGGTTGGTTTGGTGGAAGGAGTCCTTTTGGTTGAAGGAGTCCCGGGTGGTTTGGTGGAAGGAGTCCTGGGTGGTTTGGTGGAAGGAGTCCTTTTGGTGGAAGGAGTCCCGGGTGGTTTGGTGGAAGGAGTCCTGGGTGGTTTGGTGGAAGGAGTCCCGGGTGGTTTGGAGGAAGGAGTCCTCGGCGGTTTGGAGTCACCAGACGGTTCCAGGACGGATCAGAGAGACGCTCACTTTAACTGTTCAGTGTGTTCATGCTCATGACTCACATCCACCCTCAGCTCCTGTAAAACAGTCTCTAATAAACCTTTAAGGACACAATGTCCCCATTAAAAGCGTAATGTTTGATCACTGCAGCATCACCTCCTGCATGCATTATATCAGGTAGAGTCCTGGCTTCAACATTGTAGGATTTATTATTTTACATGTTCCCATGTCTCGGGGAAAATAGATACTATTCTTCAGTTTTTTCTGCGTAAAAATATTAAAATGCATCAAAATCAATGTGTTTGCTAATCATTGACGTATACTAGATGATAAACAACTGCAAAAAAAACGAAAAACAGAAAATAATTACATTTTTCCCCCTTAAAAAACATCAGGGGCATTATACAAAAAGGCCATTAGAAGGATTAAAAAATGATGAAAACTAATAAATATTTGATTGGGTCTGAAGTTTTACACAGACATTTTGTTTTGTGGTTATACATTTATACATATATACTGTATATGCATACACATGCGTACACAGAAATGTAAAATAATAAATGCATGATATTCTGTATGGCAGTTTTTGTTCAAAAGGCCGGAGGGTTGAACCATCCGACTGCTCTCATATTGAATACATGAGCGTTGTGCTGGAGCTGCACCGTGACCTTGGCAGTCTCCTCTGCAGCTTAAGCTGCCGGAGAAGAAAACTAGCAGAGAGCTTTCATAAAGAAAAGCTCAAAGCAGCGCCGAGTCTCTTCCGGTCTCTTTTTGTGAGTAACCGATTGATCCTCTACTCCTTCAGCCGGGAAACCCAACCGCCACAGAAAGAGCTCCGTGCCGTTCCCTTAAGTATTTACAGACTCTTTTTTATGATTATTTTTTATTTTATTTAACTAGGAAATCACTCGAGAACATCGCGCAGAGAGATATCTGTCGAGTCTGTAATCTTTATTGAGTCGTAACGGCATAAAAAAAAAACTCCTTCATCGCTGATTGCTGCTGCCGCTCTCTCAGCAGAATTACATCCCAGAGCGGTTGTAATTGGCACCGTAATAAGTGGCGGGGATAAGAGCGGCTGCTCTCGCGGGCACCGGCGACTTGGTATTTCATTACGCGTTACCACGGCGACGACGGCAGGCGGCCGGCGGTCGAGATCAATCTACGCTTTGAAAAGTTTGAAGAAAAAAAGAAGAAAAAGAAACGTGGTTTAATTTGATGGAACGCTGCGGGAGGCGGGAAGCGGAGCGGAGACGTTGAGACGACTCTCCGGGTCCTGCAGCCGGTCCGGCTCCAGGCCTTCACGGACTCATTGTCTTCAGGTCTCACTTCCCCTGGTGGTCACCAGCTGCACACACACCGCCAATACTGTCTACCAATACAGAAACATGGGACTGTTCATATTCATGCAGACGGTGGAGAGGCCACCAAGCTACATGGAGGTGTGGCTGGAAAATGGAGAAAAAAGCATCTTCGTTTAGGTTCGGATGGATTAAAGCAGAGGTCTGCACCGTCTTTCAGGCCAAGGACCCCAACCTGATAGAGAGATGGAGCAGGGACCCCCTACTGTATATATCGTATTACATATAGTGTTACCCAGTAACATGTATAAACATACCTTGTTATTGTGCATTCAATACTAAGATAATCAAATAATACACAGGTTCATATATTCATCTTTGTATTTTAAAGATGTGCGAGGTCCAGTGAGCAGGGCGGCCGTGCGACTGCCTGTTCATAAACACACCAATAACAACACTGTCTGTCACCTGCATGATGCAAGCTATTCAACTGGTTTTTATTTAATAATACTTAGATTTTATATAGCGCTTTCCTGAATACTCAAAGATGCTTCACATAGAATCATTGACCCACTGATGAGAGGAGCTGCCATGAAGGAGCCGCATCAGGACTATCAACCATTCACACACCGTAGAACAGCTACGGGAGACATGGAGGGTTACGTGTCTCAAGGACACGTCCACATTAGCTACCGGGATCGAACCGCCGACCCTCTGATTGGAGGACGACCCTGCTCGCCACTGCGACCGTGGCGCAGTGGTGGATATTAAAGAAAATATAAAAATATTTTTTTTAAATCGAATCTCGTCCAGAATCAGACGTCAGAGTTATTACTCGTGTTTTGTGCGTCTTCCATCGGTTTTCATACAAAACTCCAGCGACGCATCAATGTCCGCTCGGTACACGCAAACAGTCTTTTCAAAATAAAATACACCTCCGCACTCACAGGGAACTACTTGGTTAGGTTTAAGGCAACCAAACTACTGAGTGAAGCGCTGACCGCAGAATGCACTTTAAGTGTCAAAATACTAGTGTTTTAAAGTGTTGTATTCTTCATATCGTTGGAAGGTTTAAATAGTATTACAATTTATTTATAAATGATTATATTATAATCTATAAAACAGCATTTGTATTGTGAGTAAAATGTTAGTTTTTCTGCTCAGTTTGAGCCTCCAAGGACGTTCTGGGTTGTTGTTTCCTTAAAGTTTCCTTTAGTTGTGGCCTTCCTGTAATAAAATACCAAATACCAGAACGTCCCTTTGAGGGCTCAGCAGGTTTGAGGTGTAGCTTCTAATCCAGGCTGAAGAAATCACAAATTATTCCTCTCACAATAAAAAAGGGACAAATCCGTGTAGCTCTTGTTCTGCAATACTTTCTGTTGCAGTGAATACACATCCAGGTTTCCTTAATGTCTCCTTAAAGCTCTACACCCCAATATGCATACTGCTGATCCCCACGATGGACTTCAACAGAACTCTGATCTCATTTCTTTGTGTCGCTCTGGATGAGCTCCGCCTGATTAATATGATATATCATATTCCATGCCGCTGCAGACTCTGTGCACACAAGTGGAAGCTAATTAGGGCGTCAATGTGTCGCCGGGAAACATTCGTCCCCAACGAGAGGGAAATGTTCGCCTCTTGCAAATATGGAGAGGAGGAGAGACGGAGAGGTGGAGAGACGGAGAGGTGGAGAGGTGGAGAGACAGAGAGATGGAGAGGTGGAGAGACAGAGAGGTGGAGAGACGGAGAGACAGAGAGACAGAGAGGTGGAGAGACAGAGAGGTGGAGAGACAGAGAGATGGAGAGACGGAGAGGTGGAGAGACAGAGAGATGGAGAGACAGAGAGGAGGAGAGATGGAGAGACAGAGAGATGGAGAGACAGAGAGGTGGAGAGACAGAGAGGTGGAGAGACAGAGAGGTGGAGAGACAGAGAGGAGGAGAGATGGAGAGACAGAGAGATGGAGAGACAGAGAGGTGGAGAGACAGAGAGGAGGAGAGACGGAGAGACAGAGAGGTGGAGAGATGGAGAGATGGAGAGATGGAGAGACAGAGAGATGGAGAGACAGAGAGGTGGAGAGACGGAGAGGTGGAGATGAAATGAAACAGACGTGGCAGAGAAAGGTTCCTGAGTCTGGGCGTCGTGGAGTGGATCAGCTGCCTCTGCATACGAGGACGTCGTAACCTCAGACTGCAGATGGAATAATGAACGCTGACATTTGGAGGAAAAGTCCCGTCTTCCTAAACGTCCTTCCGGCAGACGGAGGTTCCGACTTCAGACCATCAGACGGCAGCTGGAATCCTGCCGGGGAAATTTATTCTTTTTTTGGACAATCTCACACAAGAGAAATATTCATAACAGCACTGAACCTTTTAATGGCACATTTAATGGAACTTTTATCTCCGTTATCAACTTATCTTCATTCTTAATAGTTTATCTTAATTTATATTGACATATCTTCATTGCAATTAACTTATCTTTGTTGTTTTTAACGTTTATTAGTTATTAGCATATCTTAGTTGTTAATTAGACTCTAGTTATAATTAACAACTTCATTGTTATTATCTTCATTGTTATTAATGTATACTTATTGTAATTAACATATCTTAGTTGTTATCTTCATTGTAAATATCTTATATTGGTTCTTATTCTCTTATCTTCATTATTATTAGTTATATTCATTGTTATGAACAAATCGTAGTTGTTATAAACATATATTAGTTTTTTTAAACATATATTAGTTGTTATAAACATTTATTAGTTGTTATAAACATATCTTAGTTGTTATAAACATATCTTAGTTGTTATTAACATTTCTTAGTTGTTATTAACATATCTTAGTTGTTATAAACATGTCTTAGTTGTTATTAACATATCTTAGTTGTTATAAACATATCTTAGTTGTTATTAACATATCTTAGTTGTTATAAACATGTCTTAGTTGTTATAAACATATCTTAGTTGTTATAAACATATCTTAGTTGTTATTAACATATCTTAGTTGTTATTAACATATCTTAGTTGTTATTAACATTTCTTAGTTGTTATTAACATATCTTAGTTGTTATAAACATGTCTTAGTTGTTATAAACATATCTTACTGGTTATTATCCAATCCTTGTTGTTATTATCTTATGTTGCTTGTTTTAAACTATTATTCATTGTTAAAAACATATCTTAGTCGTCGTTATTATCTTATTTTCACTGTTATTATCTTTTTCATCGTATCTTTTGTTGCATATTTTTTTAGATTGTATTTTCATTTCAAGCACAATAAGAAGGTGCAAAATCCTTTTCACATCTCGTCCTCATCATGTCTCTCTGGTTGCTTTTTTAAAGAACGCCCTCCTTTCCCCTCCAGGTGGACCCCATGTTTACGGTGCCGGCTCCCCCTGACCCGGGCCACCCCGGGGCCCCCGGGGCCTCTCTGCCCTCGGCCCCTTCCTTCTCCCCTCCGGCCCTGCCCACCTCCACCTGCAAGCAGCTGCTGGTGAGGACGAGGTCCGTGGGCACCAACACCCAGGAAGGAGGCGTGTCCGGAGCTGTGGAGGGCGACTCGGCCTGTCTGGGGCCCTGCCAGCCCGGGACCAGCGTCAACCTGGAGGGCATCGTGTGGCACGAGACCGAGGAGGGTAAGGTTAAAGGGATGGGTCACCCAAATTGCTCAAATCAAGGGACTGTGAGACACTTCGGAGGTGAATGGAATATACTCTGCTACATTGGGACATTCATTTGTTGTTTCTTAACCCTTTAAAATCCCCCTGCGCCTATTATCAGACAAAAAACAACAACATATTATCTCCGGAACCACATCGTTGTTTAACTTCATTTAAATTGCTGCAATACAGCAACCCTTGTGAGAAGATCCATCTGGTGTGAAACATCATTAAAGTAACCATTAAGTTTAAGTATTTACGTAAACTCCATTTTTGAACCGAACGACACCGTTTTTTGACTGAAACTCCTTTGAACACCCAAACACTGTGTTCTAGTATGCTTTTTGTTGCATTCCTTAGGTCCTAATCTTTCCAAAAAGGTGTCTTATCAGTATGTGGGCTGTTGTTAGGGCTCCATAATACAGTTTGAAAAACTCGGTGACCGCTCAAGGAGGCATTTTTGGGAAATCTTGCTCATATCGTGCTGGATGTTCATAGTTATGATCAAAATATCTTTTAAAAGTGATTGTTTTTGCAGATATACATTTTTTTCCCAATACTTTGCTGAACAAATACATGCAATAAACACAAGTATTGGAATTAATTTGGGGTTCCTACGACGACTCAAACACAGGGGAAAAGAAAAAAAAGTCTGGAACCAAAACTGGTTCCTTTAAAAGACGTGTTGAGTTTTGAGTTTTGGATCACACCGTAATGGGTTGGCGGCAGAATTGAGAATGTCACCACATGAAACCAGGATGCGACTGCAGTTCAGCAGAAAAATATGTCATACATACTTGCATATTACTTTTCATTTAGCTGACGCTTTTATCCAAAGCTACAACCATTCATTCAACCATGAGGACAAACTCAGAGTTGTAGCATTTA
This sequence comes from Myoxocephalus aenaeus, assembly GCA_038501785.1. Taxonomy (NCBI): domain Eukaryota; kingdom Metazoa; phylum Chordata; class Actinopteri; order Perciformes; family Cottidae; genus Myoxocephalus; species Myoxocephalus aenaeus. Next base: position 9,538 of record JBAMJR010000328.1, read on the forward strand.
TTCAATGACAAGGCAACTGTACACATGCTAGTTAATCTGTTCACAGCTATAACTTTATATATAAATGACTTCATACTCATCGGAATATGGAGTCACCCCCTGATGGTCAGGAGAGAGAATGCAGCTTTAACACATGAAGCATATACTTCTATACAACCAGAGGAGTCACCCCCTGGTGGTCAGGAGAGAGAATGCAGCTTTAACACATGAAGCATAGACTTATATACAACCGGAGTAGCCGCCCCCTGCTGGTCAGTCTTTTGTTTTTAAAAAGTAAATTAAATACCTTTCTCAAGCCTCAGTGAAAGCAGAGACAGCGGAAACGCATCAGCAGCCTCTCTGATCCTAAAGCGTGACTTGACTTTGACAAAAGACTTTATTTTTTCTTGCCTCGGCGTGAGGAACAGACCCGCCTTTCATTGCGCTCCTTCTGTTGTTTTCACATTTGAGGATTACCGGTGTGTCGTTAAATCTGTGACTCTAAACAGTGTGAGGGGCCGACGAGCACGGAACTATTTTTACTCGTGTGAAAGCGAGCTGTGAAATATTCAGGTGCAAGTTTACAGCAAACGGTTTGTCTTGTTCCTCCTCATTAAAACTAACGGACATGTTGTTCGCAGGAAGAATTCAACAAGGGAGGCGGTTCATTTTTAGAATCTGTCCAAATGTGTGAGAGCTCCAGGGGAACGTCTGACTCGTAGAAAAGCTTCAGGTTTACTGGACAGCAAAACTCCAGAGATCTTATCTCGGAATCTTAAATCTGCAGGTCTAAAGGAAAAGAAATCTGCATTTGAATCTTACACATGATGATTATGCATAACTCATGTTTAACACATGAAGCATAGACTTCTATACAACCAGAGGAATCGCCCCCTGGTGGTCAGGAGAGAGAATGGAGCTTTAACACATGAAGCATAGACTTCTATACAACCAGAGGAGTCGCCCCCTGGTGGTCAGGAGAGAGAATGCAGCTTTAACACATGAAGCATAGACTTCTATACAATTAATTTATTGTATCCCAGCTGTTGGTCGATCTCAAGCCATAATTTGACATTTATTTGGCTGTTGAGGTCGTCAAGGTGTTTGTTCCACATTATTGGGTGTTGAAGAGCGGGCTGCCCAAAAATTATTCTGAAACACCAATAGTTTAGGACTAGATCCCATTGGATCCCAACGGTCCTTTAGACCGAAAACAAGAATTCCTAAGAACCCACAAAATCTGTTTTGTACATCTCCATGCAAATGTTTCGGACACAAATTGGTGCTCGGTGTGAACGGCTTTTCATGAGTGGACGGAGTTGTTAACCAGCCTCTGGGGTCAGAGACAATCCTCCTCCAGCCAACACTGACTCCTGGTTGACTGTTGACTTTCGCCGTCAAAGCATCAGGAGGAACCGCTGTCCTGCTTTCAACTCCCCAGAAAAGCAGCATTTGTGTCACATTTGCACATCCTGGCGTCTGCACCGTTGGTGATGAGCCATGCGGACGCAGTAAAGGTGGTGCAGAGACGCCAACATTCTGAGACTTTTAGTCGCTGATGGAGGTTTGTCGAGCGTTGAGTCGGTGGTCTTTGGTCGTTTTATCCCGCTGACTGTTTCAAGTTTGAAGTTGCTTTTGTACTTCTAGTCAAACAGAAGCATGTCGGGTGTTTGACTGACTCTGCTCTCTGGCAGCGAATCAACACTTTGACACTCGAGACAACTGTTTGCATCCCGTCTCCCAACAACAATCACTCAGACTGTATGTGTACGGCACCTCTCATGCAGGTCAGGGCGGTTCAAAGTGCTTCACAGATGACTGACAAGTCGACAAAGAAGAAATGTGGACAAAAACAATTTGACAATTTGAGGCTAAAAATGGATGAAAATGTAAGAAAATGTGTTTACATCGAAGCGTGGCTTCTTTTAAACACGACCGACCACCTTAACCAAGCGGTCATTGGGCCTGAATCTCACCACAGAGGCCGATCAGAGGAACAGTTCTTCACAAACTTCTTGATTCATTCCATAATGTCGTTGGAGCAAAGCTGAAGCAGTTGGACGATTCCTTCCAGCAACTTGTTCTGCCAGAAAATTTCCTTTCAACTTCTCTCTGTGGATTTAAAGAAGCAGATTTTTGCCTCGTTTGGACAAAATAAAAGTGGGCGGCGTTAACGACGAGCGTGGGTTTGAAAAACATAAGTCGCGAGAACAGATAGCAACCCGTCTTTTTCACTTCAACCACGTTCCAAAGGGAAATAAGTGAAATATGTTTAAACATGGCTGGATTTCCTCACAGGAGTAGTAGTGTGTTTAGTAATTTTTTTTGCCGATGAGCTGCACATGCAGAAGAAAAAGTACAAAAACAGAAACAGAAACAGAAAGCGGTTTCCGCGGCGCGGCGCTTTGATAGGATGCTAACGAGGACCGCGCTGGGCGCCGCGGCCCCTCGGCGGAGGTGTAATGCCGTAATGAAGAATCCCACCTCGCTCTGCCAGCCGCGGGGGCCTCTGAAGTGGAGCGCCGGGTTTTGGCGGAGAGGCCCGGTAATAATTAACCGAAGACGCTCACTCCGCCCGCGAAAGAAGAAGAATGGAGAAGAAGAAACAGCAGACAGAACTAAAATAAATATACCCTTTCTGCACAAACAGGACTAACTAGAGTTAGCAACTAAAGTCAGCAACGCATTCCTTCCAGGCGGGAAAAAAGAGAAAAAACAAACAATAAAATGGAGATGATGCATTTATTAAATTAAGCTTTTAGGTATTCAGGCAAGACATTTAAAATGAGAAATCGGAGCTCAAACTTCCTCCAAAGGCTTTCTCTGACTTTATCTGATGAACTCTTCATCGTCGATCAACTCCAATTCTTTAGAATGGATCAATTTGAAGTCATATAGTAAGAAAAGAAAAGCCAAATATTCAATGTGAGGAGTTTCTGCTTCCCTGTTTTATTTCAAAACGAGAATCTTTGGACATAAGACGACATTTGAAGCTGTGGAAACGTTCCCACCCACTACTATATAGTTTTATTGTATTCATCCACACATAAGAATGCATACAATCGGGATATTGACGATAACAAAAAGTGCTGCTGTGGACGTATTGTAGACTCCTAAAAGAATCTGTATCACTTCACGTGAACGCTATATTTATAATATCTTCACCTCGTTAGCTTGACGTCAGACTGAACTTCTGACGCTCTCCTCAAAGACACAAGACTCCTTTGACAAACAGATGCTGGTTCACTGCTGCTATAAGTGTGTGTTATCATGGGACTTGTTTTAAAGGGTTAGTCCACCAGTCACTGTAGGTAATACACTGATTATGCATGTGTTGCACCCTTGAAACGAACTGTCCACAAACACGTCCTTCTTCAGTTTTGCAACTTTTATTTAACAAATCCCAGTTTAAACACAAGCATACTGCACGTCTTCTTCAGTCCTCTCTTAAAGAGACAGCGCTCTCTTCTAAGGGGCCAACACAATACTGTCTTCCCTTCACAGCCAGTATGTGTGCAGGTAACAACAACACATGACTTAACTTTAACACACATTTACTTTAAATTGTTAGAAAGGGACACAGTCGTATTAAATTAGTAAGACATATGAAATAACATATTTCAGGGCGCTACACCTAAGTATCTCACGCAACCCCAAAGATCCAAACTATCCCTTTAAGAGCTGTAGTGCTTTAAGACATAGTGAACATGTTCCACAACGTCCTCAACAACTCCTTTAAATAAATCCTGGATTCACACCAAAGATGAATCACTGAACATTCACTGAAAATCTGTTCACATATTGTTTATTTATTTTTCCAGATTTCCTGCTTTAGAAACAAGCAGACAAGCAGGATGGCACACTCGCTCCTCAGTGGAGGAGAAAGTAAAAATGCAAACAGGGAATAAAAAAGATCAAAGCGTTGTGTTTTCCAGGTTTGTGAGAGTAAACAAACCGCAGCAGAGGAACGGGGAGTTCATGAATAATGTGGCGTTATGCGGAGAGAGATCCCCGCTGTAATGCAGACGCCGTCCGGTGGGCCGGACAAAGATGGAGGGACGGAAGAGGGATGAAGGAGGAGGGAGAAAATGGATTCAGTCTGAGAGAGAGAGAGAGAGAGAGAGAGAGAGAGAGAGAGAGAGAGAGAGGAGATGGACAGAATGGCAGCCGAGGTTTCTGTCTGTATTTGAAAGCACCGTGGGGACGGAGAGCTGAGAGGAATGTAAAGACGGAGACGGAGGATCCTCTTCCTCACACAATGTCACAGTCACAGAGAGGAAGAGGAAGATGACGAAGACAAAGAGAGACAAAGAGAGATTTTTTTGTTTGTATCATGCAGCTCGGGGGACTATATATATATATATATATATATATATATATATATATATATACACGGTTCAGGCGGCAGAGGGATAACCGAAGAGCCCCCTCCTCGTGACGGCGGAGTGATACGAGGAGGAGAAGGAGGATGCCGGTTGCATCTTAATTAAGCAGAATACTAATTGGAGCGACAGAAAGGAGACGGAGACGAGACCCCCCCCCCCCCCCCCTCTATCTCCGCCCTGCAGGAGACCAGAGTCTGATGAGCTCTAATCAAATGCTGATTGGCTCGACAGGCTGACTGGATGTGCAGAGATACAGTCAATTACAGGATTGTACATAATGACTGTCTTCTAAACACACGCGGTAAATAACCACAATAACCGCAGCCAAATAGCCAGCTTCGCCCTTAAAGGAACAGCGCATCATTTCGTGGGGGAGGGAGGGGTTAGGGTTGATTTGAAGGGTCTTTGAGGAAAACAAAGGGAGCATGTTAGCTTTGCACAAATAATAACACGCACAGCACGTGGAATATCATTGTACTAAAGTGAAAGACGCAACGAACAAAGGAAAAGTCTTCTGGTGTCCTTGAAGCCCACTAACGTCCAACTTCTTGTATGGACATCATTATTATTATCCTATCTCTTCAGACTGTCCATGTAGGAAAGTATAAATGCAGGAAGTATAAATGCAGAAAGTATAAATGCAGGAAGTATAAATGCAGAACGTATAAATGCAGGAAGTATAAATGCAGAACGTATAAATGCAGGAAGTATAAATGCAGAACGTATAAATGCAGGAAGTATAAATGCTCTTCAGGTTGACGGGTGGAAGTCATTGATTGGAGACCTTTAGGAGTCGATCACATCCCTCTTCTGTTAAACCGATGGTGTGTTGCAGTCAAACCTGGTTCCTATAGATGGAATGCATCAGGATTGGATTTGCTCGCCGTTAGACGTCACAACGCGTCACAAAACCCGAGGTTAATGGTTTTCAAATGTCAGTCAAAGAGAGGAAGACGAAGACGAAGACTTCAAGTCTCAGATTAGAGTTCATACCTCGAAGAGCAGATTTCTCTTCAAAGCAGAAAGCGGACGGCACCGGAGGAGCGTGCGTTGGATCCTCTTCAGGCCGTGAGCTCATGCTGCTCGTTCCCTCATCGGCTTCATTCCCAAACAGCTGCTCGTCTTTTCTCTCTGCACATTGGTCTTTTGTTCATTCGATGGAAGATAGAAGGCAGGAAGGAGGTGATGCATGCAGCAAAGGTCTAGTTTCCGCAAACCTCTGAACACTCCTGAGTCTGATGGAAATATATTTCATAGGAAATACATTTTAACGTTTTCCCGCAGCGCTTATTGACGTCTTTTGATCCGTTTATTCAGAGCGAAGGGCCGACGCGTTGGGGTAACACTTTAAATGTCAAGAGAGGCTGCTGTAATCCGAGGCCCGATCCCGAGGCTGTTTGAGCCCCAGACGAACACTTACTGCACACAGTGCCTCAAGGGAATTACCCACAATTCATAGAATGACTCAGAAGCATGAAGGATTAAAGATGGAACATAATAAACACATGAAATCAGAGGAAATAAGCAGAGATTTTATCGCTCAGATTTTATGCATCAGACATTTCATTCTTGTCATTGAAGCTGTTTTGAGAAAAGAAAAATACGATTCAACAGAGTATTTAGGACCCGAAACAAACTGGCCATATTATACCCCGCAGACTGAGCGATTGTTATATGAAACTGTAAATCATAACTTGTTTTATGATGAAGGAAAAAAAAGTCAAAAACTGCTGTATTTTGATGTATTGAACACCATAAGTAATATACAAGTGAAATATATGGTTTTGGTACATGAAAACATTCAAATAGCATTCAAATATCGCCAATAGCCCCATTTGGGCCCATTGGGCCCATTGGTGCTATTGGGCCCCAATGTGACCTCGCCTGAATGTTCTCTGTACTAAACCCGCTCTAACTTTGTTCTGCTTCACTTTATCAAAGTCAACCTTTGCAGAGAGAATGTTCACATATTGTGTTATGATTTGGGTTAGTGAATGTTCACATATTGAGCTATGATTTGGGTTAGAGAATGTTCACATGTTGTGCTATGATTTGGGTTAGAGAATGTTCACATATTGTGCTATGATTTGGGTTCGAGTTGGACCTTACAGCTGCATCATTTCAAAGAAATAATCATCCTGAAAGTGATTTTTTTATAGGCGGACCTGAAACCTTTTCATTTTTTTATGTGTCATCTTCATTTACTCTTAACCAGTAACATATAGACTGATATTTACACATCTGAACAAAATCTCACATGTGTACTTTTTATTATAACACAAACATTATTCAAATAGCCCTAGTGGTTGCAGAGATACGCCCTTTTTAGTTTGGGTATGACATTTTCGAGGAAAGGGCCTAAACATAGGTTGGTGTTCTCTTGTGGTTAATCCTGAACCCTGTGTTGTGAGCTGGTCCCAGTGGACCCAGTACTAACCCTTCCTGTCTCCCACAGGTGTGTTGGTGGTCAACGTGACGTGGAGGAAGAGGACCTACGTGGGGACTCTGCTGGACTGCACCAAACACGACTGGGCTCCTCCGAGGTGAGTCCTGCAGAGACCACATTGATGCTCAGGTCCTTTCAATGGGGGTCAAGGGGAAACCACTTCACTGTGGGAGTCATACTAATTCTAACAATGTTATTAAAACACAACTTTTTATTTCATTTTGGGAATATCGCCAAAGTCAGAGCTTTTCAAGAGGTTTTAAGGACTTTTATTAGCAGCGTTTTATCGATTGTAATTCACTTTTTTACTGGATTCCCCAGAAAGAGTCTTCACTAAAACTTTATCTTTAAGACTTGATTTTAACGCTATTTTACTTTTTTATGGAGCTTTAAAAGACTTCAGACCTTCTTCCCTTCACTCAGGTCCCACATGTCCAATGAAAGTCTGGATATTAGAATGCAAGAGATTAAATATCTATCTCTGTATTTAATTTGGTGTTAAATTACCGATATCCTTAACACTTAACTTGCGTAATTTTTAACATTTCAAAATGGCATTTATTGTTTATTTCTGTTTTGTGAAGCACTTGTGGGCTGAATGTTTGTATGAAAGGTGCTATTGAAGTTATAGCATTTCCAAAAAAGCTCCAAAACTCCGTCTCAGTTGAGTTATTGTTTGATAAGTTATTAAAAACAGTGACCTGGTAGGTTTGGTTGAGGCTGCTATAAAGAAGAGTGCCTTTTTAAAGACGTTTGAATGAGGAAAAGTTGAATTCATGAGCAGTGAAATGCCCCGTTGGTCATTTGGTTTAGTTCTTTAAACCAAAGCAAGAGTTTTTATTTGTATATATATATGAAATAAGGCTGTGGGGCTGTGAGCTGTGGTTTAATGATGAGCTTTAACAGAGTTTTTGTGTGACCGTTTCTCCTCACGGAGCTGAATCCTCTTAGTTGTTGCTGCTGCACCTAAATGATTGTTGTCATGGTAATTACATCTTAATCTCAGAAACCAGGGACTAAATTGCTTTTGTTTGTTTTTCATTTGGTCTCCGCAGCTTTTCTCTCTTTGTCTCTGAACGCCGTTTTTATATCATTCAGTGATTCATTACCAGTCCATGAATGAAACTGTAACCGAAAGATACAATGACACAATTATTCAATTAAAGCTCAAAATATAACTAAACACAGAAAGGAAATAAGTTTGATATTATAAAAAAAAAGCAAGTTCCAGTTTTTCAGCTTTCGTAGACAAAGTTAAAGTTACTACAAGGAACTTTTATTTAGTGTTGTTTCTGGCGCCCCCTGTGGACGGAGGTGGTAGTGTAGAGGAGACGCTGAGCTCGTCTCCCTCCGGAGCTCCGACTGCAGGTCCGAGGCTGCAGGTGAAGCCGGATCTGGGTCTGTCCACGTGGACTGGAGGCCCCGCTGGAGTCTGAGCTGAAGGAGGTTCTGGTGAACCTGCATGATGTCATCTGGTTTCACCAGAATCCGACCCGGTGGCTCCGATGAGGAGAACTCTATAGAGGACCGGGACTACAGGTCTATAGAGGACCAGGACTAACCTGAGGTCTATAGAGGACCAGGACTAGACTGAGGTCTATAGAAGACCAGGACTACACTGAGGGCTATAGAGGACCAGGACTTAGCAGAGGTCTATAGAGGACCAGGACTACACTGAGGTCTAGAGAGGACCAGGACTACACTGAGGTCTATAGCGGACCAGGACTTAGCAGAGGTCTATAGAGGACCAGGACTACACTGAGGTCTAGAGAGGACCAGGACTACACTGAGGACTATAGAGGACCAGGACTACACTGAGGTCTATAGAGGACCAGGACTTAGCAGAGGTCTATAGAGGACCAGGACTAGACTGAGGTCTATAGAGGACCAGGACTACACTGAGGTCTATAGAGGACCAGGACTACACTGAGGTCTATAGAGGACCAGAACTTAACAGAGGTCTATAGAGGACCAGGACTTAGCAGAGGTCTATAGAGGACCAGGACTAGACTGAGGTCTATAGAGGACCAGGACTACACTGAGGTCTATAGAGGACCAGGACTACACTGAGGTCTATAGCGGACCAGGACTTAGCAGAGGTCTATAGAGGACCAGGACTAGACTGAGGTCTATAGAGGACCAGGACTACACTGAGGTCTATAGAGGACCAGGACTACACTGAGGTCTATAGAGGACCAGTACTAGACTGAGGTCTATAGAGGACCAGGACTAGACTGAGGTCTATAGAGGACCAGAACTACACTGAGGTCTATAGAGGACCAGGACTACACTGAGGTCTATAGAGGACCAGAACTACACTGAGGTCTATAGAGGACCAGGACTACACAGAGGTCTATAGAGGACCAGAACTTAACAGAGGTCTATAGAGGACCAGGACTACACTGAGGTCTAGAGAGGACCAGGACTACACTGAGGTCTAGAGAGGACCAGGACTTAGCAGAGGTCTATAGAGGACCAGGACTAAACTGAGGTCTAGAAAGGACCAGGACTTAACAGAGGTCTATAGAGGACCAGGACTAGACTGAGGTCTATAGAGGACCAGGACTAGACTGAGGTCTATAGAGGACCAGAACTACACTGAGGTCTATAGAGGACCAGGACTACACTGAGGTCTATAGAGGACCAGAACTACACTGAGGTCTATAGAGGACCAGGACTACACAGAGGTCTATAGAGGACCAGAACTTAACAGAGGTCTATAGAGGACCAGGACTAAACTAAGACTGGTTCAGGACCAGGTCAAAGTTCCTCACAGAAACGTCAAATCGTATCAAATCCTCTGGACTAGATTACTCGGCTGATATACGTTCAAGCAGAGGCATGAGAGCAGAGCAACACATGACCTTGAAAAAGCCCAAAACAAATCCGTACAGAATTCCGTGGAAGGTTTCCAGCAGCTTCGTGACATTCAGGGACACGCTGATGTAAAAAAGCAATTACAAACATCATAAGAAATGTGAGATATCATCACTTTAAAATCACAGAGGGGGACGAGTCCAGTCTCAATGGGCTTTGCGGTTGTTCCATTAATGGAAGATGATTAACTCCCAAAACAGTCTTTCCAAGGTCAGAATCCAGTGTCATAATTAATGCACTATAAGGCCAGCACATACGCAAGGTTCAGGGTCCAGCCTGGAAAGTAAAGCATCACTCTGTAGATAAACATAAAGCAATCTCAGCAGACAGCTTTTTGATATGATTAACAACGTGTGAAAGTAGAGAAGCGTCTTCAGAGTAAAGATGTGAGGCGCTCTGGTAAACAGCATCAAAAGACTTCAAAGACGAAGGGACATCATGTGAATACAAAATGCCTCAATATCAAGCAAAGAGATGATCGTGGATTGTACAGGTTTTCTTTTCACGCTATCAAAGGAGAAGCGGCGGAATAAAATCAATTTCTATATCCTTGACGTCTGGGTAGAGTGGTCAAACATGAGCCTGGAATGATAATCAGTTATCTTCTGCGGGGTTTTTTTTGTCTGATGGAACAAGAGATCAATTTGGGTGAAGATATGAACAAGTTGTGTCTCGGGATGAAGTCTCTCCAGAACAAGACAAACAGCTTCTTTATTTTCCAGTCTGATGTTTTGATGCGTTTTTCTCATGTTTTCAATCAGGTTTGGAAAAGCTTTCATGAACTTGATATGATACAATAGAAAACAATATATAGTGATACAATATGATACATAGTGATCAGAATCAGATCAGAATCCAGATCAGAAAAAAACCATTTATTGCCAGGAATGTTTATACAGACAAGGATTTTTTCTTGGTGGAAGGTGCATACATTAGACATGAGACGAGACAGACAACAATCAACAACAACAGTGCAATGGGTAATTAAAATAATAACAATACAAAACAATATATAGTGATACAATATGATACATAGTGATACAATATGATACAATACATAGTGATACAATACAAAACAATACATAGTGATACAATACAAAACAATATATATTGATACAATACAAAACAATACATAGTGATACAATACAAAACAATATATAGTGATACAATACAAAACAATACATAGTGATACAATATGATACGATACATAGTGATACAATACAAAATAATATATAGTGATACAATATGAGACATAGTGATACAATATGATACAATACATAGTGATACAATACATAGTGATACAATAAAAAACAATACATAGTGATACAATACATAGTGATACAATACAAAATAATATATAGTGATACAATATGAGACATAGTGATACAATATGATACAATATATAGTGATACAATACATAGTGATACAATACAAAACAAAATATAGTGATACAATATGATACAATACATAGTGATACAATACAAAACAATATATAGTAATACAATATGATATGATACATAGTGATACAATACAAAACAATACATAGTGATACAATATGATACAACAAGACGTGATATGATACCATGATACAATACAATGTGATACAATATGATAAAATGTGATAAAACAAACTATGATAACATGATACAATACAATTTGAAACAATAACATTTGATACAATACAATAACATTTGATGTGATGTAATTCGATACGATAAACATTACCTCGTGATATGATACAACAAGTAGGTTTTTATCCAGTTTTTCATGCACATTTTAAATTTGTGCATAAAAAAACTTGGAAATGTCGAAACTAAATTTCAAATCCTCATCGCTCCAAATGATCTGATGTAAGCTTCCTCGCATTCAATATATAATATAATACATAATAATACATGAAACCAACATGCATGTCATACTTTCTGACTGGAGAATTGGCTCCTCCTGCTGCTTGTCTGCTTATTGGAGTCATTCACATTGTCTCTTGCCCTTTTTTCTACAAAATACGGTTGAAATTTCCAATACATATGGATGAAAACATGGCTGATGTGCAACGATACAATGTGATCAGCATTTGTAATATGGTGTGATACCATATGCTGCCCTTCACACCTTTTTCTTTGTTACGTTGTCACCATCTGCTGGACTAATGAGGACACTTTATACTGCGGCTACAGGAACGAAAGCTTCCCCATTGTGTCTCCCTCGTACTAATAACACAAAAACAAGACCTAATTCAAAGTGTTAGTGGAATAGAGTGGTTAAAATATGTTATAATCTTCCCAAGTCTGTATATATTTTGGGAAAAACGTTGTGACATTCTAAAATAAACGTATTTACTTTGTAAAGGTATATGCTTTTCTAAGGATAATCTATAATTATTGATAGCCCAAGGTAAACAAACAGAAAGAGCCTCCTTTGTGTGATGTCTCGATTGATTACTCAGCTAATCACCCATGAATCCCATTGGTTTATTGGTTTTAGGCTGTCCTTTTACGGCCAGAGATTAGAGCCTTAGTATTAGATGGAGGCAGAATCAGTTGAATTATTGTGTTTTACTTGGCTAGGACGGAGTGGAAAAGAAATACAGGATAGAATCATTTCATAATGCATATGTAACGAACTAATGCATTTGCTCATTTCCGATTTAAAAATAATTAGTTGACTCTGGATGAGGCTTTGTGGTTGGTGGAGTGGTGCATGTGCAACCGGCCAGTTACGATATATGTTGTTTTGTATCTCATCTCATTTACATGCCGTCAGTAAGTATTTGTTTTCCTCTTCTTGTGTCCAGGTTCTGCGAGTCTCCCTCCAGCGACCCCGAGTTGCCCGGTGGGCGTGGCCGGGGCAAACGGATGCGAATGGCCATGGCCGAGCGGCCCTGCGTTGAGTCGGTCCCTGCAGTCAAAGTCCGAGGTCTGTCGCAGCACAGGAGCCGCGGAGGAGGTGTGGTCGGAACCGCGGTACCCATCCACAGCAAGGGCCGGAGAGGAAGCCTGAACCTCCTCAACAGCAACTGCCGAGCACCTCCTTCTTTCTTCACCGTGGAAGAGGTGAAACCTGTCAACAGCACCTCTTCTCTCTCATCCGGGAAGCGAAAGAACAAACCGCCAGCTGACCTGGACCTCAGCTTGGTCTCCTCTGACGACGTCAAAAACGGGAATGGGAAGAGGATCCGAGCCAAATCCCGCAGCGCCCCGTCCACGCCGCAGGGCAAATCTGACCCCTCGTTCATGGACCCCGGAGGAGGTTGCGCCTCCTCGCCTCCTCCCCCGCCCATCCTCATCGACTGCCCCCACCCCAACTGCACTAAACGCTACAAGCACATCAACGGCCTGCGCTACCACCAGACGCACGCACACCTGGAGGCCGAGGAACAGAGGAAGCCTGAGCTGGAGCCCATGAAGGACGGGGAGAGCGAGGATCGACTATCAGACTGCGATGACACCATCAGCAACATAACGTATGACCTCTCAGAGACAAACAGCACCAATGCCAACAGCTCCTCGAAGAAACCCGCTCCTCTATATAAGGTGACCACGGTGGGATCTCCGAAGAACAGACGGCTACTCCTCAGCACCGACCACAGTCCCTCACTCAACCCCAAGACCAGAAGAACCTCACTGCTGAAAGACGGGCTGATTGACGACCTCAGCAATCTGCCCATCATCTCCAACATGACCGTGGTCCTGGAGAACTGCATGGTACCAGACAGGAACTCCACGGTCGAGATGCCTAAGCTGGAAGCCGAAGGCTTAATCGACAAAAACGGAAGCGGGTGTGACAAGAGCAAGAAGGCCAATGGGAAGGTAGACAAGCTGTCCAAGTCACGGACCAACCGGCCCATCGCTCCGGCCCCTGCTCCCCCAAAGCTGATCGCCATACCCAACACAGCGTACCCGACCGGCACAGCCGATACTGCCACCTCCCAGCAGAACTCACCCATGGCGGCCGTGGGCCTCACCAGTAAAATCCTCCCCTTGAAACCCATCAAACCAAAGCTGAGCATCGTCATGGAGCCGAGCCTCGTCAAAGCCACCATGGTTACCTGCAGCAAAGAGACCCGGAAGAAGGAGAAACGGAGGCTGAAGGACAAACACAACAAAGATGTGCAAACCAGGGCGCCCAATGGCGACGGCAGTGGAATCAAGATAGAAGATGGTTGTGGTGGTGGTTCCAAAATGGGTGTCAAGGAGATTTCTGGAAGCCTTTTGAAGGAGCACCTCAGCAAGCAGGATGTGATGAACGGGCTCACGGAGAGCCAGGAGAGCCGCATGGCCAGCATCCGAGCTGAGGCGGACAAGGTGTACACATTCACCGACAACGCCCCCAGTCCCTCCATCGGTGGCACGTCGCGGCTCGACTCCGGCGGCAGTTGCCTGGCGACAGACAGCAAGAACAACAGCCCCGCCTATTCTGACATCTCAGACGCCGGGGACGACGGGGGATCTTCCGAATGCCGCTTGGACGGAACCCGATCCAAGTCCGCCTCCTCGGCCTCTTCGGAGGCGAGCTCTAACAGCAACCACGGTAACCCTGGTAAAACCCCGCCCACTGCGTCTGCCCCGCCGTCGAAGGACCCCCAATCCCCGTACTACCACGGGTACGAGCCCTACTACCTGCAGGGGTACATGCAGTCGGACAGGCAAAACAGCAGCAGCGTTGCTTTCCACAAAAGCTCCGGCCTCGACGGCAAAGGGAAAGACAGAAAAGAGGAAGTGAAAGAGGACGACAAAAGCTCATCCCACGACTTCTCGGACTCAAAGAAAGGCGACGGGCCACCTCAGTCTCAGCTGCAGCTGGCTATGAGCCAGACCCAGACCGCCTTGGCCCAGTCGCTGTACTACGGCCAGTACTCCAGAGGCCTGTACATGGACCAGAAACTGTTACTGGCCTCCAAGTGCTGCGACCAGACGCACGGCGCCAAGCATAGGGGCGACAGGGCACAGGGGTTGAGAGACAGCGAGGACGATAAACACATGGTCGGGGGTTCAGCCGGTGGACCCACACTGGGTAAGAGTCCAGATGGCGCCAAAGGTTGCTGTCTCAAACCCGTCCTGTCCTACGTGGAGATGAGCGAGAGGGGGGAAAGGGGACAGAGTCTGGGCGCGAAGGCGGCGCACCTGGTGGACCAGCACCAGGTCTCGATGAAAGACTGCGATGACATCAAGTCACCTTCCTCTTCCTCTTCTTCATCACTCCACAACCCAATCAGTCAGACAGATCTGGACTCAAATGTTTCCTATTCCAGTGTAAGTTTCTCCCTCTGTCTCTAACCCGCCGCCGCCGCCGCCGCTGATGGTGTTGTTGGTGTGCTTTGGCGACTGCTGTTGAGTGTCACAAAGAGATTAGAGACACACGTTGTGTCCAGCTCAACCAATCAGGTGCTGATGACAAAGACCGCCTGGCTTCTGTGGTGCTGTAGCTGGGCTTTGACATGCCACTTTAGTCCTTTTGGCTGAAATCAAAATCTGGTGGTTTGATTTTGATGGATGCAAATGTTTAGTTTTTTGATGTTTTAGAATCAATGGGGAAAGTCGTAGATGTAAAACAATCACATAACGGAAACAAAAGAACCATTTCTAATACATAAGTGTGCGTTTTTTTTATATGAGCTGCTTATTTTTAGAAAGCTTGTACAGGTTTATTTAAACCATGTCATCTCACGATGCATTCATCCGCTAACTCGAGCCATGCTGGGTCGTGTTAAAAAAACAAAACGGGTTGTGTGAATTGAATGCAAGCCGTGTCTGGGAGGTTGTTTTTTTTCTCCAACAGTTTGGCCTAAATTCAGCCGTTGATCATGTGTGAGACACGTCTCTGTTCATGTCACTGACGGGGTGGGAACACGCCACGCTCCTCACATCACACCTCTGAATGGCCGCCCGCTGTTGACAAACGCCGTCATCCCTCATCAGCATCCCACCCGGGGCCAGTGATAGATGGTCTGTCTCTGGTTCTGTTCACTCCAGCACACAGTGTTTCCTCTATAGTCGTTGAGCAGCGGTGGGCCGCCGCGGAAAGAAATTCTCCACCTTTTGTTAAACAGAAAATGTGCCAATGAAAGTCATAAAATAGCCTTAAACCGCCCCCCTCAAGAAATAATACTTTAGTTGTAGCTCTGCAACTGGCCATGTAAAACCAAAACTGGGACAAAGACGTGGACCGGAGTTGAACCGCCCACCACTGTTAACACAGCATTATAGGGGAAACACTGCAACTAGCACCAACACTTGTCCCCCATCGATCTAGCCCTCCGACGGCCCGGCCTGGGCTCACTGCCTCGCTCACAGCAAATACTCTGAGCTGCAGCATGGGGAGGAGGCCGAGGAGGGGGAAGCAGACAGGGGGAAAGAGTGGGGAGCGACCGTGGAGCCTGCCGGGGCCAAGATGACCTCCGCAGGAGGAGGAGGAGGAGGAGGTGTGTGTGGAGATGCCAAAAAAGCCAGGGTCCACGATCTCCCGCCGGCCATCGACTTGGAGGATCCGGACATGCTGGACGGGCTGGACGATCAAGGCCAGGAGCTGATGGGAGTTCTCGCCGAGGAGCCGCAGAACGCCCGGGCGGCAGTGTCTCCTCCCATGACGCCCCAGCAGGCCTACATCCAGTACCAGCACTCCTCCTACCCGCCCTACCTGGCCATGTGCGAGGGCGGCGGGGGCTCCTACAGAGGGGTGTCCCCGACCCTGGTCCACAACTACCCAGGTGAGAGTCTGAGACGAGGTTTTACTTTGAAAGGAGTACCTCGAAATGCTGGGGAAAGTACTGCTACTGCCCTTTGTCATCTTTGAGTTAAACAATCTGAGCTCTGAAGTGTTGATGTGTGAGCTTCAGACCTTCCAAAAAACTAGCTTCTCATTTAACTCTCGGCAAGAAAGCAAAATGTAGAACCTTCTAAGCGTCGCTTCCCAATATCTTTTATAAAGAGAGACTTCGCCCTTAAAATGACATCACACAACTGGTGCAGAATAATCAAAGTATCATTCATCTACTCGTTTAATCACTAGAATCTTGATTTCACGATTTTTTTAAAAGACAATCTGCGGTTGATATTCTAGCTGGAATATGTTTGATACTTGAGGTATTTTTTTAATGGGCAGTTTGCAATATTGAAGTCATTTTAAAAGGCTAGAATCACTTTACATTCACCAAATGTCCTCTAAGCTGTCCCTTCATTTTGTAATTGCAGTGAAAAAACTCCCTTAATTCATTCATGAACCTGCTTAAAACTCCTTAATATGATACAATGCATTGATGTATTAGTTAACCCCAAATGCTCAGTGTTTAGCATGCCTGTCTTTCAATCAGAGGATCGGTGGTTCGAGCCCCGCCTCCACTAGTCCATGTCCCTGTTGCTGTGTCTACGGTGTATAGAAAAAAGCTTTGGATAAAAGCGTCTGCTAAATGTATGTACCCCATAATGTTTTTTAAGTTGTTTTTGAAGCTGTTGCTGAATTTGCGCCTTTAATTGAAAAAGTTAATTCCGTCTTTTAATTTTATTTCAAGAGGGGATTTTAGCAGTTTTAAAAGCATTAAGGCACATATAACAAGTGGCTTGTTGCATCTATTGCACTTTAAAGTCACTTTATTTATGTTTCAAAACAACAGAAGTGGACGAAATGTTCAAGGCCCAGAAGACCCCATCACCCTATAGGGGGAGCTATTTAGGGACTGTACCTTTAAATATAGCAACTAAAAGCTATATGTACGGCTCTTGTGTTTTCTGTGATTATTTAAAGACTTTGTGTGTGTGTGTGTGTGTGTGTGTGTGTGTGTGTGTGTGTGTGTGTGTGTGTGTGTGTGTGTGTGTGTGTGTGTCCTCTCCAGGTTTCCACTACCCTCTGTACGGTAAGACGGCGGGCCGGGAGGAGTCGGAGGTGACTCCGCCCACCAGAGGAGGAGCCGTGGGCGGCCAGCAGAGCGGCGACCCGTCCTCGTCCTCGGCCCTGGAGCTGCTGCAGCAGCAGCATCAGTACCACGGGAAATCCCCCGCTGTGAGACGCCTTTCTGTGATACCCCATGTGTTTAGTTCTCTCTCACGCGCCACGCACTCCACCTGTTGCATTAACCGTAAACATATATACCACACATTTCTCTCAAGTCCAAATACCGTAAAAGTCGGGTTACGAGCCGCTACTACCTTCGGTCAGTGTCCCCGTTAGCTCCCCGCTGTAGCCAGCTGGGGCTCCTGCTTCGTTACTTCCCCGCTAACTTCCGCTAGCTCTCCGCTAACTTCCGCTAGCTCTACGCTAACTTCTGCTAGCTCCCCGAAAACCACCGAAGGTAGCGGGACCAGGCTCGACACCCGACTTGGGCAGAGGGGACGCGGGCAGTAGCAGCAGCAGCGGCCGCTAGCTAGCGCTGCTACTAGCTTGCTACAGCGGGGACACTGACCGGAGGTAGGAGCGGCTTGTAACCCGACTTTTACGGTACGCAACTCTGTGGAGACACTGCAGCACTGAAGATACTTCATGAGCATGCACGACAGGAAAAGGTTTAGTAAAAAGTGTGTGTGTGTGTGTGTGTGTGTGTGTGTGTGTGTGTGTGTGTGTGTGTGTGTGTGTGTGTGTGTGTGTGTGTGTGTGTGTGTGCAGCCCGGTGAGAAGGGTTCCCCCGAGGGAGAGAGAGAGGCGGAGCGCGAGAGGAACCACGTGTCGTTCGCCCGACACCTCCACACACACCATCACACACACCTGGGCATGACCTACAACCTGATCTCAGGACAGTACGACGTCTACCAAGGTACCACACACACACACACACACACACACACACACACGTTAATGCTGTAAACTATAAGTTCCGCTTTTTAGGTAGACGAGAGAATGAACAGGACATTTTTACAGGACATTTTATTTTGAAAAGTGACTTCCTTCCTGTGTGTTTGAAGGGTTGAGCTCCCGGTCGCTGGTCTCCAGTCAGCAGGTGTCGGGTCACTCCTCCACCGGTGAGTGTGTGATCGTTGGGAGGGCTCAGTGGTGAATATGAATATTCATGTTGTACATGGATGCATTCGTCCATGCAGGTTTTGGTGAATTAAAAAAAAAAAAAAAACAGAGCGACTTTTCTCATCGTTTGATTTTTCTCGTGTTTTTTTTCTTCAGTTACGTATAATTCAATATAAATAATAAATTGCGGCTTTTTCGCTTTACTTCGGTCAGGTGGGATCACAGACTTTATTTTGAAATAAATAGGCTCAATTTCTTCTTTAATAAAATGCAATCTGGGCTCAGAATGAGTCTGACGGGTTAATAAAGAATACATTATACATTATCATGAGTACCCACTCTGAAGTGTGTGTGTTTGTATTTATAGACACGTTTCAGTGTGAATGTGGGACACAATGCACAATGTGATGATCAACATAATTAACCTTAAAGCAGAGAGCCGAAGACATGAAGAAGAGGAAATATCTGACGATCACAAATTAATTATCTTCTTATCTCGTGAACAAACAACTTA
Source organism: Myoxocephalus aenaeus (assembly GCA_038501785.1). Lineage (NCBI taxonomy): Eukaryota > Metazoa > Chordata > Actinopteri > Perciformes > Cottidae > Myoxocephalus > Myoxocephalus aenaeus. Next base: position 28,688 of record JBAMJR010000328.1, read on the forward strand.
ATTATCTCGTTATCTGCAAAAGCAACACAATGCGTGTGTTCATGTATAAAGGCCTGTTTGTTTGTGGAGCAGCGACTGCAACAATGTGCAGAAAGGAAAGAAGAAACGTGCAAAATATACAAGAAATGAATGTCAGAATCAGAAGATCGACTAGGTTTTCATTAATCTCTCAAATGGTTTGTCAACCGCCAATAAAATCAAAGAAGAAGAAGAAGAAGAAATGAGACCAAACCCGGTCTGTTCAGCGGTCGTAGCTCAACCTTTGGAAATCAATGCGCTGTATTTCATCGATATCCCATGAAATCTATTATGTAATCCACGTAATCATGAACCAGGAAGTATAAAAAACGGTAGAAGGTACTTCAGAAATGCCACTTATTTTAACCCAAAACACCATATTTTCAGTCATTTTCTCATAGACTTCTATACAACAGAGGAGTCGCCCCCTGGTGGTCAGGAGAATGCAGCTTTAACACATGAAGCATAGACTTCTATACAACCAGAGGAGTCACCCCCTGGTGGTCAGGAGAGAGAATGCAGCTTCAACACATGAAGCATAGACTTCTATACAACCAGAGGAGTCGCCCCCTGCTGGTCAGGAGAGAGAATGCAGCTTTAACACATGAAGCATAGACTTCTATACAACCACAGGCGTTACCAGAGGAGTCGCCCCCTGGTGGCCAGGAGAGAGATTGCAGCTTTAACACATGAAGCATTGGCTTCACTTTTCAGAACCAGAGGTTGCTGCCTAGTTTAGGTTTAGGTTTTCTTAAACCTAAACTACTTGGTTCGGTTCAGTAAAAGATGGTGGTTTGTGGTAAAATATCTATGTTACTACATTAAATTAGTTCGAGAAATAAATCAACGCTGACTTCTCCTTTCACACAGGGAACGAACAGCGACCTCCTGACGAACGATCTCCGTTTGTCTCTCAGCTCTTCTGTCTTTTCATTGACTTTGTAATAGTTTGTTGAAGCCATCGTACAACATGTGGTCTCAGCACTGAGCTGAGAGAGTGACTGAAAGCCTGTGCTTTTGTGTTTTGTCCTCTTTGTCTCCACAGAGAGCGACGGGAAGAAGTAGAACCATGTGGGAGACCACGTCTCACAAGAGGAACGGCAGATTTATCAGACATCGATTCCATGGTGTTTAATAAGCTTCGCCTCGCTCAGAGGCAGAGAACTAGAATTTAAAAAAAAATAAACAAAAAGACTCTCTTTCATTTCTTACTGATGAAACGCACCTGTTTTATAACACGCCATCGAGGGAGCAGCCGGCGGGGTCGATCCAGACCGATCCAGACCTCTTGGAGATTTCAGTTCAGCGGGCGGGTGCATTTCTTAAAGCTCAACGTCCCAGAATGCCGTGCGTCAGCCCCGGCTGCAGCTGTGGCGTTCAACTTTATATAAAAAAAAAAAAAACGCACATTTATCGTAGTGTATTATGATGATGATGAGACTGAATGTACTGAAGGAGACTTCCCTGATATAGAGTTGATCTTTTTCTCTCTCCTGGAAACGGGGGAAACAGCATTAGGAAGCTAAAAAGTCTATTATTATTATCCTTCTTCTTCTTCTTCTCCTTCTTCTTACTGAAGTGGTCCTCCTCCCTCATAGTGCTGACGCTACACATTTGTATTACTAACCTGTACTTGAGCGTAACCATGTTGATTGTATTGTCTTTATGTGAGAGTAAACCTTCACATCGACCCGCCCGGTGCCATGTAGGAACCCCGCTGGTGTAAATATGCTGTACAGATTCATGGCGGAGCACTGACATGCTTTTATCCTCCTCTATGTTGACCTCCATCGGCCGCGCGAGGGGGCGGAGCTGAGAAAAAAAAAGGCTTTTAAATTTATCAGCCAAGCCATTTGTCCTGAAAAAAATAAATAAAAAATGCCGTTTACCGTAAACGTCGGGTTACAAGCCGCTCCTATCTCCGGTCTGTGTCCCGCTGTAGCAAGCTAGTAGCAGCGCTAGCTAGCTAGCGCTGCTACTAGCTCCCCGCTCCTGCTGCTAGCTTCCCGCTGCTGCTGCTACTGCCCGCGTCCCCTCTGCCCGAGTCGGGTGTCGAGCCGGAGCTGGTCCCGCTACCTCCGGTGGTTGTCGGGGTGCTAGCGGAGAGCTAGCGGAAGTTAGCGGAGAGCTAGCGGAAGTTAGCGGGGGAACTAGCATGAGCGCCAGCTGGCTACAGCGGGGAGCAAACAGGGACACTGACCGAAGGTAGTAGCGGCGTGTAACCCAACTTTTACGGTAGTTGGAGAGTTTGAGGACACGTGTGTTGTTTAGCGACTCGAGGAATCAAACACCGCTTTGGTTAAGAGTCGGCAAGGTTTAGGCTACCAACTGGACCTCGCGGTGAGACGGTTTGGCCAAACGAAGGGACATGAACCAAGACTTTCACCCACCTGTTGATGTTTCCCGGCACTAACCAGGTGGCTTTTTTTTGTGTGTGCCTAAACCCAACCGGCCCTTAACCACAGCATCAATCACACGGGAGTCAACCTTTGTGGACTTGAATAGGAACCGGCTCATTGTTAAAGGTCAAGAAAAGGGAAAAGACTCGCCTTTGAAGAAATATAGAATAAAAGAGTGAGGGAGCGACGTCGTGCTGCTGTGTTTCCACCCAAAAACCGTGACTTGGTTCTCTTTTTTTGGGCTTTTCTTTAAAAGACGTAAAGGTGATGCTTGAATCCGAGGTTCAACCCGGAGCTGCAGGTGAATGAATGTGACGAGTTCTGCTTTTATCCTGAAGGACAATCCCAGTGTTGCATCCGTTTCTTTATTATTACGACTAATGACGCCACTTTACTCAAAACTAAATGGGAAATTGAAGTGTGTTCTTCCACAACCAACATTTGACTTTAACTATGTATGAAATAAAAGCATTTGATGGCGATTAAACGTTTACGGTCAGTGAGGCCCCCAGGTCAGGAGTCCCACAATCCTTTGCTCCGCCCCGGCTCCCGCGCTCCCTCCTACAAGCTAACTAGCTCACCGCAGAGCCGCTGATAGACAGTTTGCTAAAGTGTACTTAAAGGAACAGTGTGGAGCATTCAGGACCTAAGTGTGTTTTATTTAGTGTGTAATAACCTGAAAATAAGAATCATTGGCAGGTTTTTGTTAGCTTAGAAAGAGACGTTTGTTTCTACGTACGGAGCTGGCGGCCATGTTTTTCTACCAAAGCTCAGAAAGAAGAAAACAAACATCGGCCGCCGACGTTTCAGTTGTTTGCAATCTGCAACCTCACCACTAGATGTCACCGAATACTACACACTGCACCTTTAAGTACAGTTTTGAGGCATATAGACCCACTTGTACTTTAATTGAGTATTTCCATCTCATGCTACTTTACACTTCTACTCCACACCTCAGAGGGGAATATTGCACTTTTTACTGCCCTATATTTATTTGACAACTTTATTTACTTTACAGTTTCACATTACGACAAAATATAATAAACAGACTCATTCTGATGTATTGTTGTCGATATATCTAATACTTTGGAGATAATAACAAGTTATCCAAAATTAGCATCACGTTATTCAAATTAAACTTTCACCAGCTTCATGTGTTCATCAAAGTGATGAACACATGAATGCATAATTATAATCCAGCTATATAATGTAGTATATATGAATTATTCTGCATAGTGAATACTTTTACGTTCGGTACTTTAAGCCTTAGTGCTAACATGCTAACACTAGCATCTGCTAGCTAAGAATAACTTCTGCCATGATGCCTTCAATGCCGCGTCATACAGACCGTGATTTAGAGCATTCGCCTGTAGTTGTAGTTCTTACATCTCAGTTTCTTCCTCTTTAACACGTGAAACATCCAAATAACATAACATTAACATAAATAAAGTTGATTCAGCTATTTTATCCTGATTAAAAAACATACGACTAAAATAAAAATAAAATTCAAAAGCAAATTTAGGCTCCATTTAATGTGTATCATTGTGACGACATGGCTGGCATTAAACATCTTGGGAACAAGTCAAAAATAGTAACAATTAAAATGTATTCACAAAGCACATTTAACTGTGTTTTTCTTGTCATGTAGCATGAAGTAATGGTGGATCTATTGGCTGGTACAGGTTGCACCACCTCCATCAGCGGCTCTGCCTCACCTCGACAACACCTTACCTGCATAGTATCGTGATCATTCTATTACTTGAATATAGTGCTATGAACTCTGTTTACACGGTGCTGCGGCGTCGTCTTATAAAGGCTGCTTGGTGTGTGTTCAGTTCTCATCCCACCCGGCGTATCCAGTTAATGACACACGGAGAAATCGTATAAACATGGAACCTGCTGTTGCTTTTTTATACTGTATATGCCTTAATTCATATGTTTGGCAATCATGATTAAAGGATGTTTTATAAAAAGTATTCTCGTCTGTGGAGTTTTGTCTTTAGAAGTGACGTTAAAATACGTTAATCGACTTTGATTTATTATGAATTATCATTGCATAAGTCTGTATTTTTTGTTTGGTTGACTGATGAGCAAAAAGAGACGCATTGTGAGAGTATTAATACGTTATAAATAACAATAAGTTGTGAGTCTCCTCTGCTTTTTAACTAACAAATGTGTTGAAATACTTGTGACCGTTATTAAGTTATTTTGGCACAGAAGTTAAGTGAGTGAATTACTACAATATTATTACTCTTTTCTTCCCCTCTTTTGTGTGATTACTTTATTGTTTTATGTGATGGAAGAAGATCTTTTAGTTCAGTAAAAGTACAACAGTGTAGAACCACTCTATTATCTGCATTAAAATGTTCACTAAGTACAAAAGTATTAGAATAATTAAATTAGGAGAAAAAAATGACTCATGCAGAACGACACGTTTCAGAATAATATATGTTTAATTGGAGTATACTTATGTGGCTGCAGGTAAAGGTGGATCTTATTTTAACAGTTGAATCTGTAGTTTTAGGCTTTATTAGATTATATTTTATGTTACACTAATAATCATAGATTTGTGAATATTTATTTTACCAGGCAAATATTTAGAATCTGACAATTAACTCTACAAAACTACAGCTGTCAAATAAAAGTAGTGAAGTAAAGAAGTGGTAGTGGTAGTGTCATCAGTATTAGGATTAGCGCCCTGCAGTTCCACCTCCCGGCCGCGGGGGGCGCGCTGAACACAGAAGCGTCTCCGCCATCACTTCCGGTTTCAAAACAAAATGGGTGGCGCCAAAAGCTTGACAACAAAGCGGCTTGTTTGCTGCCTTCAACCGACAAACCAAACACAGTCCCCGCTGTGGGATTTTAAAACGTCGCGTTACATGTGAGCTTCTGAGTTAATTCACGAGTCGAAGACGAGTTTGAGTACAAACGTTTAATAGTTTTACAAATGACGTAATGGCGTCAAAGACCGACCAACTTCTCATCGTTGTGTCCATCCTGCAAGGTGAGAGGTTATCTTATGAAGTTACGTATACTATAAACATATATATATATATATATATATATATATATATATATATATATATATATATATATATATATATATATATAAGCTATATATATGTGATGTGTTTAATACTTTATAGTATAACTGTATATGTCTAACTATAATACATGTATCATGCGAGCTACCGTTAGTGGTTGAATCCAGTCAGAAGTGTCACAACTTAATAATAATAAGTTCTGTCACAAAACACCTCATTTAGGTTCTTAACTTAAATAAAGGTACTAGTAACACTTCATTAAAAGTACTAGTAACACTTCATTAAAAGTACTAGTAACACTTCATTAAAAGTACTAGTAACACTTCATTAAAAGTACTAGTAACACTTCATTAAAAGTACTAGTAACATGCTGTAAAGGTACTAGTAACACTTCATTAAAAGTACTAGTAACATGTTGTACATGTACTAGTAACACTTCATTAAAAGTACTAGTAACATGCTGGAAAGGTACTAGTAACATGTTGTACATGTACATGTACTAGTAACGCTTCAGTGAAAGTACTAGTAACGCTTCAGTAAAAGTACTAGTAACGCTTCAGTAATAGTACTAGTGACGCTTCAGTAAAAGTACTAGTAACGCTTCAGTAATAGTACTAGTGACGCTTCAGTAAAGGTACTAGTAACGCTTCAGTAATAGTACTAGTGACGCTTCAGTAAAGGTACTAGTAACGCTTCAGTAAAGGTACTAGTAACGCTTCAGTAAAGGTACTAGTAACGCTTCAGTAAAAGTACTAGTGACGCTTCAGTAAAGGTACTAGTAACGCTTCAGTAATAGTACTAGTAACGCTTCAGTAAAGGTACTAGTAACGCTTCAGTAAAGGTACTAGTAACGCTTCAGTAAAGGTACTAGTAACGCTTCAGTAATAGTACTAGTGACGCTTCAGTAAAGGTACTAGTGACGCTTCAGTAAAGGTACTAGTAACGCTTCAGTAAAGGTACTAGTGACGCTTCAGTAAAGGTACTAGTAACGCTTCAGTAAAAGTACTAGTAACGCTTCAGTAATAGTACTAGTAACGCTTCAGTAAAGGTACTAGTAACGCTTCAGTAAAGGTACTAGTAACGCTTCAGTAATAGTACTAGTAACGCTTCAGTAAAGGTACTAGTAACGCTTCAGTAAAGGTACTAGTAACGCTTCAGTAAAGGTACTAGTAACGCTTCAGTAAAGGTACTAGTAACGCTTCAGTAATAGTACTAGTGACGCTTCAGTAAAGGTACTAGTAACGCTTCAGTAAAGGTACTAGTAACGCTTCAGTAATAGTACTAGTAACGCTTCAGTAAAGGTACTAGTAACGCTTCAGTAAAGGTACTAGTAACGCTTCAGTAAAGGTACTAGTAACGCTTCAGTAAAGGTACTAGTAACGCTTCAGTAATAGTACTAGTAACGCTTCAGTAAAGGTACTAGTAACGCTTCAGTAAAGGTACTAGTAACGCTTCAGTAAAGGTACTAGTAACGCTTCAGTAAAGGTACTAGTAACGCTTCAGTAAAGTTACTAGTAACGCTTCAGTAAAGGTACTAGTAACGCTTCAGTAAAGGTACTAGTGACGCTTCAGTAAAGGTACTAGTAACGCTTCAGTAATAGTACTAGTGACGCTTCAGTAAAGGTACTAGTAACGCTTCAGTAATAGTACTAGTAACGCTTCAGTAAAGGTACTAGTGACGCTTCAGTAAAGGTACTAGTAACGCTTCAGTAATAGTACTAGTGACGCTTCAGTAAAGGTACTAGTAACGCTTCAGTAATAGTACTAGTGACGCTTCAGTAAAGGTACTAGTAACGCTTCAGTAATAGTACTAGTAACGCTTCAGTAAAGGTACTAGTAACGCTTCAGTAAAAGTACTAGTGACGCTTCAGTAAAGGTACTAGTAACGCTTCAGTAAAGGTACTAGTGACGCTTCAGTAAAGGTACTAGTGACGCTTCAGTAAAGGTACTAGTAACGCTTCAGTAAAGGTACTAGTGACGCTTCAGTAAAGGTACTAGTAACGCTTCAGTAAAGGTACTAGTAACGCTTCAGTAAAAGTACTAGTAACGCTTCAGTAATAGTACTAGTAACGCTTCAGTAAAGGTACTAGTAACGCTTCAGTAAAGGTACTAGTAACGCTTCAGTAATAGTACTAGTAACGCTTCAGTAAAGGTACTAGTAACGCTTCAGTAAAGGTACTAGTGACGCTTCAGTAAAGGTACTAGTAACGCTTCAGTAAAGGTACTAGTAACGCTTCAGTAATAGTACTAGTAACGCTTCAGTAAAGGTACTAGTAACGCTTCAGTAAAAGTACTAGTGACGCTTCAGTAAAGGTACTAGTAACGCTTCAGTAAAGGTACTAGTGACGCTTCAGTAAAGGTACTAGTGACGCTTCAGTAAAGGTACTAGTAACGCTTCAGTAAAGGTACTAGTGACGCTTCAGTAAAGGTACTAGTAACGCTTCAGTAAAGGTACTAGTAACGCTTCAGTAAAAGTACTAGTAACGCTTCAGTAAAGGTACTAGTAACGCTTCAGTAAAGGTACTAGTAACGCTTCAGTAAAGGTACTAGTAACGCTTCAGTAAAGGTACTAGTAACGCTTCAGTAAAGGTACTAGTAACGCTTCAGTAAAGGTACTAGTAACGCTTCAGTAAAGGTACTAGTGACGCTTCAGTAAAGGTACTAGTAACGCTTCAGTAATAGTACTAGTGACGCTTCAGTAAAGGTACTAGTAACGCTTCAGTAAAGGTACTAGTAACGCTTCAGTAATAGTACTAGTAACGCTTCAGTAAAGGTACTAGTAACGCTTCAGTAAAGGTACTAGTAACGCTTCAGTAAAGGTACTAGTAACGCTTCAGTAAAGGTACTAGTAACGCTTCAGTAAAGGTACTAGTAACGCTTCAGTAAAGGTACTAGTAACGCTTCAGTAAAGGTACTAGTACACACTGTAAAGAGTCCTTCCTTCTCAGGGCGCCACTTCCCCCGGGCGCCCCGCCTCAGCCTGCTGGTGAGGGCGAGCTTCGATGGCGAGCAGCTGGCCTCGGACCCCGTGGAGCACCGGGAGCAGCCGCTCTTCAGCACCGAGCTGGCCTGGGAGCTGGACCGCCGCACGCTGCACCAGCACAGGTGAAACCAGTGAAACCAGCACAGGTCTGACCAGTGAAACCAGCACAGGTGAAACCAGTGAAACCAGTGAAACCAGCACAGGTGAAACCAGTGAAACCAGCACAGGTCTGACCAGTGAAACCAGCACAGGTCACTTGGTTCGGCAGGAAGTTGGAAACTACCATTTTCTTTCTCAATTAATTAATTAATGAATGAACTAATTAAACATCCATCATTGGTCACATTACAGTAACACTAAATCAAGGAAAAGCAACAAATTATCTCTTTCAGAAGCTGGAACCATTAAATATTTGACTTTTTAAAACTTTTTCGTAGCTGTAATTTACTTATTATAACATTAATATGTTTATAGTGCAAACTGTAAATCAGTATAACTGTATTTATATTCGGCATATTCATAAATGTAAGTGCATAATTCATGCTTTCTTCTTACCACTTTAATTTATTTTCTGGAAATGTTTTTTATATATTTAAGTATGCAGCACTTTGAGCTGTAATGTAATGCAAATAAATATTATATTTTCTGGCATGTTAATAATCATAATAATAATAATAAATGTATTTATAATACACTTTTTAAAAACACGGTTACAAATTACTTCAAAGTCAAACTTAGTAATAAAAGTAGATAAAAGGTATTAAATAATTACCACAAATAACATCAGTTAATAAAACAATGTGAGTTTTAAGAAGAGTTATGGTTTTATTATTATTATTATATATATTCTATATCTTCAGACTGCAGAGAACTCCCATCAAGCTTCAGTGTTTTGCCGTGGACTCGGTGACGAAGAGGAGCGAGAGCGTCGGCTACATCGTCCTGGACCTCCGGTCGGTGCAGGAGGTCCAGCAGGTGAGCGTCTCCTCCTCCTCCTCCTGGTACTGGTGCTGGTTCCCAGCTGCTGCTGCTCACTGGGAACCAGCACCAGCATTAAAGCGCCTCTTCCCCTCCAGGAGCCCCGCTGGTTCCCGCTGCTGAGCAGCAAATACACCAAGCAGAGGCCGGCGCTGCTCCTCGCCACGTCGCTGGAGAACGACGCCAAGCCGGCCGACCCCTCTCCTGATAGGTTCAGGGCCCAGAAGGCCCCGCCCCGCCAAGGTCAGCTGGTCCACACGCCGAATATTCTGTTTTCAGCTTTCGGCTCTTATTTTGAAAGGCAATGTTCCTACCAAGCTGTTTTTAAAACCCCAAACTGAGACGCTTATTCCAGATGTCCAACGAACGCTGCTCAGACCACACACACACACACACACACACACACACACACACACACACACACACACACACATACACACACACACACACACACACACACACACACACACACAAAGTCACACAAAGTCACACACACAGAGAAACACACAGACACAGACACACACGTACTCTTACAGACACACTCTCACACACACACACCCGACAGACACACAGACGCACACACACACTCTTACAGACACACTCTCTTTAAAATGGTTATTTCCAGGCCTGGAAAAGTCCTTGAAAAAAAATAGAATCCCCAAAGTTTATTAAAAGTCATGTAAATGTGTAATATTCATGTGTTCATGTGTTCATTTACGCTGAGTTTGAAATAATTAATATGCTTTTAAAAGAAAGACTCAAAATATAAGCAGGCATACATACAGGCATCTATATAAATGTTTATTCTTTTAATCAAACTATTGTCTCATTCATTTGAGTCATTTAAGGTTTACTGTATGCTTTGTATTCTCATTGTTAGTTTAAATACTACATTTACTCACTTTTTACTGTTTACACCCAGATTTCACTAAATGTTTGTCATGGACATTTGGTTTAAAGTCATGGACTCCATTGTCTCTTTCCTAACTTCCCTCCCTCTCGTGCCGCTCTGCTGTGAAGGCCCTCCTGCCGTCACCGGGCTGCTGCCGGACCGGCTGCAGGCCTCGCTGGTCCCAGACCAGGGCTTCCACCAGGTGGGCCCCGCAGAGCTGTGCTGCGACATGTTCCTCCTCTCCGTCACCGTGGCCTTCGCCACCAAGCTGGAGCAGGTGAGACTGAGACCACGCTTCACTCATCAAAAAGCCTCAAAGTACTAGTAACACCTGTAACAGTACTAGTAACACCTGTAACAGTACTAGTAACACCTGTAACAGTACTAGTAACACCTGTAACAGTACTAGTAACACCTGTAACAGTACTAGTAACACCTGTAGCAGTACTAGTAACACCTGTAGCAGTACTAGTAACACCTGTAACAGTACTAGTAACACGCTGTAACAGTACTAGTAACACGCTGTAACAGTACTAGTAACACCTGTAACAGTACTAGTAACACGCTGTAACAGTACTAGTAACACGCTGTAACAGTACTAGTAACACGCTGTAACAGTACTAGTAACACGCTGTAACAGTACTAGTAACACGCTGTAACAGTACTAGTAACACGCTGTAACAGTACTAGTAACACGCTGTAACAGTACTAGTAACACGCTGTAACAGTACTAGTAACACCTGTAGCAGTACTAGTAACACCTGTAGCAGTACTAGTAACACCTGTAGCAGTACTAGTAACACCTGTAGCAGTACTAGTAACACCTGTAACAGTACTAGTAACACCTGTAACAGTACTAGTAACACCTGTAACAGTACTAGTAACACCTGTAACAGTACTAGTAACACGCTGTAACAGTACTAGTAACACGCTGTAACAGTACTAGTAACACCTGTAACAGTACTAGTAACACCTGTAACAGTACTAGTAACACCTGTAACAGTACTAGTAACACCTGTAACAGTACTAGTAACACCTGTAACAGTACTAGTAACACCTGTAACAGTACTAGTAACACCTGTAACACCTGTAACAGTACTAGTAACACCTGTAACAGTACTAGTAACACCTGTAACAGTACTAGTAACACGCTGTAACAGTACTAGTAACACGCTGTAACAGTACTAGTAACACGCTGTAACAGTACTAGTAACACGCTGTAACAGTACTAGTAACACCTGTAACAGTACTAGTAACACTTCAGTAACAGTACTAGTAACATGCTGTAACAGTACTAGTAACGCTTCAGTAATAGTACTAGTAACGCTTCAGTAAAGGTACTAGTAACGCTTCAGTAATAGTACTAGTAACGCTTCAGTAAAAGTACTCGTAACGCTTCAGTAAAAGTACTAGTAACGCTTCATTAAAAGTACTAGTAACGCTTCAGTAATAGTACTAGTAACGCTTCAGTAAAAGTACTAGTAACGCTTCAGTAAAAGTACTAGTAACGCTTCAGTAAAAGTACTAGTAACGCTTCAGTAAAAGTACTAGTAACGCTTCAGTAAAAGTACTAGTAACGCTTCAGTAAAAGTACTAGTAACACTTCAGTAACAGTACTAGTAACGCTTCAGTAACAGTACTAGTAACGCTTCAGTAATAGTACTAGTAACGCTTCAGTAAAAGTACTAGTAACGCTTCAGTAAAAGTACTAGTAACGCTTCAGTAAAAGTACTAGTAACACTTCAGTAACAGTACTAGTAACACTTCAGTAACAGTACTAGTAACGCTTCAGTAAAAGTACTAGTAACGCTTCAGTAAAAGTACTAGTAACGCTTCAGTAAAAGTACTAGTAACGCTTCAGTAATAGTACTAGTAACGCTTCAGTAACAGTACTAGTAACGCTTCAGTAACAGTACTAGTAACGCTTCAGTAACAGTACTAGTAACGCTTCAGTAAAAGTACTAGTAACGCTTCAGTAATAGTACTAGTAACGCTTCAGTAAAAGTACTCGTAACGCTTCAGTAAAAGTATTAGTAACACTTCAGTAACAGTACTAGTAACGCTTCAGTAACAGTACTAGTAACGCTTCAGTAAAAGTACTCGTAACGCTTCAGTAACAGTACTAGTAACGCTTCAGTAAAAGTACTCGTAACGCTTCAGTAACAGTACTAGTAACGCTTCAGTAAAAGTACTCGTAACACTTCAGTAACAGTACTAGTAACGCTTCAGTAACAGTACTAGTAACGCTTCAGTAAAAGTACTCGTAACGCTTCAGTAACAGTACTAGTAACGCTTCAGTAAAAGTACTCGTAACGCTTCAGTAACAGTACTAGTAACGCTTCAGTAAAAGTACTCGTAACATGCTGTAGAATAGTTAATGAGTATAAATACTCGTCTACATGTAAAATGGTGGTTCAGTTCCTTCCTGTCCTGTAATCTTCTGCTCAGCTGATCCCCAGCAGCCTGAAGCTGGCGGCGCCGGGCTTCTTCTTCTACTACTCTCTGCTGGGCAACGACATCACCAGCGAGCCGTTCGACAACCTGCTGAGCCCCGACTTCGAGCCGGAGCGCGCCTCCGTGCGCATCCGCAGCAGCAAGCAGGTCCTGCAGAGCTTCCTGTCTCAGCAGCCCAGTTTACAGGTGAGCGGGGGCGGGGCTCCGGGGAGGGGGCGTGGCCACGCCGCTCGGTTCGGGTTTCCTCTCGCTCACCCGTCCGTCCTCCTCAGATCCACCTGTGCTGCGGGGATCGCTCCCTCGGCAGCACCGACGTCGCTCTCTCGGCTCTCTCCGCCGCGTCGGTGGACCTGGAGCTCAAGGCGGCGACGGTGGAGGGAGCGTTTGTTCTCCGAGCCCCTGAACGCACCGCGCAGGCACTGCCCGCCGACCTGCAGCCGACTGTGGGGGTGGCGGTCACCCTGAGGAGGGAGGAGGTCACCCTGAGGAGGGAGGAGGTCACCCTGAGGAGGGAGGAGGTCACGGCACAGGTACTCACCGCTCTCTCTAAACGGCTCATAATTCATCTCTAATATCTATTTTATATTCATCACCAACACTACATTTTACTAGATTACACCTCAACGCATCATGAGAACGTTATCATTTACCTTCAGCCAGCGCTCATTTTCACTGAGCAGAGCCTGAACGCATCATCCTGTAACTGAAGTGAACCTACGCTGGTTCTCCGTTAGCGGTGTTGCTAACGTTACTAGCTCTCCTCCTTTTGGTTCTCCGTTAGCGGTGCCGCTAACTTTACTAGCTCTCCTCCTGTTGGTTCTCCGTTAGCGGTGCTGCTAACGTTACTAGCTCTCCTCCTGTTGGTTCTCCGTTAGCGGTGCTGCTAACGTTACTAGCTCTCCTCCTGTTGGTTCTCCGTTAGCGGTGCTGCTAACGTTACTAGCTCTCCTTCTGTTGCTTCTCCGTTAGCGGTGCTGCTAACGTTACTAGCTCTCCTCCTGTTGGTTCTCCGTTAGCGGTGTTGCTAACGTTACTAGCTCTCCTCCTGTTGGTTCTCCGTTAGCGGAGCTGCTAACGTTACTAGCTCTCCTCCTGTTGGTTCTCCGTTAGCGGAGCTGCTAACGTTACTAGCTCTCCTCCTGTTGGTTCTCCGTTAGCGGAGCTGCTAACGTTACTAGCTCTCCTCCTTTTGGTTCTCCGTTAGCGGTGTTGCTAACGTTACTAGCTCTCCTCCTATTGGTTCTCCGTTAGCGGTGCTGCTAACGTTACTAGCTCTCCTCCTATTGGTTCTCCGTTAGCGGTGTTGCTAACGTTACTAGCTCTCCTCCTATTGGTTCTCCGTTAGCGGTGCTGCTAACGTTACTAGCTCTCCTCCTGTTGGTCTAAACACTGATTGGTTGTTTATAAGTCACATGATCACATGTTCAGTGTGTCTTAATGTTCCAAAAGGCTTTACTCCGTCTGCATCTCACTTCCTTCTTCCTCCAGTCTTTAGGGACTAAAGAAGCTCCCTCCGACCCTCCTCCCTCTGTTCCTCCGGCCCGAAGACCTCCCGACTCTCCTCCTCCTCTTCCTCTTCTTCCTCCTCCTCCTCTTCCTCCTCCTTCCTCTCACACAGAGAGCGAAGCGGAGAGTCTGCTGGAGGAGCTTCATCGTGGCAAAGAGCCGGCGGCGCTGCTGCCGGGAGATCTGGAGCTTCCTGTCCAGCAGCAGCCTGGAGGCGGAGGCGGAGCTGGAGGCGGAGCTTCTTCCGTCAGTGTCTCTGGTCCCAAAGTGTCCATCCCGGCCTCCGCCCACCACTACTGCTTCTCCCTGGACCTGCGCAGCCTGAGGAACCTCAGCCTGACGCACCCCATCGCCGCCACGCTCAGGTGAAGCTCTTCTTCTTCTTCTTCTTCTTCTTCTTCTTCTTCTTCTTCTTCTTCTTCTTCTTCTTCTTCTCCTCCTCCTCTCAGGAAGTTCACTTTTAAGGTTTTTCTCTGTAAAGACGCGCTACGTTTACGTGCACCAAAAAAAGCTGTTTACATGGCTAATAAAAACAAATATTCCATTAATATTCCTGTTGCAACTTGTAACACTGTGTGTGTGTGTGTGTGTGTGTGTGTGTGTGTGTCAGGTACTCGTACCAGTTCTTCGGCAGCGCGGCGCCCATCATGACGGCTCCTCCTGTGGCGCTGCAGAGGAACACGGAGGTGTCGCTGCCTCGATCGTTCTGCGCCTTCGACTTCGCCGCTCTGCCTCAGCAGCTGGAGGACACCTTCCTCAGGTAGACACACACACACACACACACACACACACACACACACACACACACACACACACACACACTTACTTTACACACTCCGCTCTATTCATCCTGACGGGAAACTCTGGGAATAGAGTGTAAATAAAACTACATGTTCGCAGAAAGGTGTAAAAAAACAAAAAAAACACATATATAACATTTTCAAATGCCAGAAAAGTAAAATGAGTGGAAAGAATAATAAAATACAACTCAATAAAACTTGTCCCCTCGTCAAAATACAATCGTTTGTCAGATTGAAACTAGATATAATTAACAAAATATAATTTTAATGTCTACCAAAGTAGGATATTTTTTAAATATATGATATTTTTATTCTTATATAAATATTTAAAAAAAAATATATATATATTTATAATATAATCATAAATACATAAATGTATTATTATTTATTTATATATATATATATATATATATATATATATATATATTTATATTTATATAAGAATAAAAATATCATATATTAAAAAAATATCCTATTATTTGAAGAAAAAAAATGTTCTCGTAACCGTCAGTAAAGATAAGGACGCAAGACATTTTTTATACAGTAATTAATAGTAAGAATAAAATATTAAATATTGTTTTACACATATATTTTTTTTTTATGTGTGTGTATGTATATATATATGTATTATATATATATATATATATATATATATATATATATATGTGTATATATGTGTGTATATATATATATATATATATATATATATATATATATATATATACACACACATAAAAAAAATATATATGTATATATATATGTATATATATATATATATATATATATATATATATATATATATATATATATATATATATATATATATATATATATATATATATATATATATAAAACAATATTTAATATTTTATTCTTACTATTAATTACTGTATAAAAAATGTCTTGCGTCCTTATCTTTACTGACGGTTACGAGAACGTTTGTGTTTCTTATGTTGCCTCGATGTTAAATCTTTCATATATAATGTAATATAATGGTAAAACTATTCAGCAAGAGTTCATGTTGTTTGCACAGTAAATTATAATAATTTATAATAATGTATGGTTTTAATACGTTTGTAACAGTGAGGCTTCTTTTAGAATCTTTATGTTCTGCAAAGTCACATTTGGCCAGCAGGGGGTGCAACAGGACTGTTTTCATGTTGTTTTGTCCTGTGATGCACTTTAACACATTCTCTCCCCCCCCCCCCCCCCTCCCCAGAGTCCCCCTGGTGGTGGAGGTGTGGCACAGAGACTCCACCAGTGGCGAGCAGCTGATTGGACGAGCCTCCGTCCAGCTGTCTCAGCTGCTGAGCTCGGAGAAGACCGGCCTCGTGTCGTCGCTGGGGGAGCCGAGCTGGAGACGGACTCACCGGGACCGGATCCCCGTGGTCCCGCCTCACCGGTGAGGAACCCTGGAGGAGGAGGTTGATCTCACGCTGACGGTCACAACCGCTAAACCAGGTTTTCTTTCAGCCCCGGTGAGAAGGTGGCAGAGTTGAGCTACGAGGCGACGCTGGAGGACCTGGGCTTTGTGAAGGCCAGAGACGTCGTCGTGCCCGAGTCTCCACAGGTGAGGAAGAGAATAAACATACAGGAGATAGACATACTGAGGATGATGATGGTTACAAAAAGTATAATACACAGCTTCCTTTTCAACACGGCACATCAATTTTAAACAGGTCTACATTATATATATATATATATATATATATATATATATATATATATATATATATATATATATATATATATATATATATATATATATATATATATATATATATATACATCTAGATATTACAGGTGTACCTAATAAAGTGGCCACTGAGTGTCTCATTCTCTGTTTTGTGGTCATGTTTGAACTGGTTTGAACTGGTTTTTAATGGTTTTAACTGGCCCCGTCAGAGCGACCCCGCGGCCCCCACACAGCCGGCCCCCCGCCCTGCAGCGCCCGGCCTGACCGAGGCCCCGCGGGGCCCCGAGGCGCCGGCGGCCCCCAGAGACACGCTGGAGTACCGCACGGCCCTGGAGCTGGAGCTGTGGAAGGAGGAGCAGGAGGACCTGTTCGACGACCAGGTAATGCACACTGTAAGGTATTTATTATTCAAACAGGGAACATAAATCATCTGTATTATTGATTAATAACAAGGTCACGAGTTTGCTTCTAAATTATTATAATTTTCTCTGTTTTTTTGGGGGTTGTTTATTAAGTTATTGCACTTCAAAGTTTCCCCCATTTATGTACCGTCACAAGTCAGTAGATTTCCTCTACTTCCACTAGAAGAGCATCATTTAAACATGAATTTAATGGATATTTAAGTCGGTGCACAAACCTTCCACTCTCCTTTAAAGACGGTTGACTACTAAATATGACGACAAATAAAAGTATGAATAAGGATCTTTATCCGCGTTTGTTTCAGCTGAGGAGGAAGGAGCTGAGCCACATGAAGGCTCTGGCAGAGGAGTGGAGGAAGAGAGACCGAGAGAGAGAAGCGCTGGTCAAGAAGAAGGTGGGGTTACCTGCGTAGAAAACAATGGCCGCCGTGCGTCCGCGTGACCGTGAACTCACTGCTGGCTGTCTGCAGGAGGCGGAGTTCAACCAGCTGGAGGAGCAGCTGCAGAAGACGCTGAGCGACCTGGAGAGACGAGAGAAGCAGCTGCTGGAGGCCGAGCTGGAGGTCAGAATCAGTCCTGCAGGCAGCGTCGTCGTATGGTCAGAGCTCTGCTCAGCGCTGCTGTTGTTGTTGTTGTTGTTGTTCAGACTCAGAGGCTGCAGAAGGAGCTGCGAGCCGAACACGACCTGACCCAGAGGGAGCTGCTGGAGAGCGGCAGGAGGCTGCGGCAGGACTGTGACCACCGGGTGGCGCTAGAGGGAGACAAAGCCCGGCTGATGGGAGAGGAGAGAGCCCGGCTGCTGCAGCAGGTGAGAGGTGGAGAGAGAGCTCCTGTTGGTGTGACCCTCGGTCGTATTTAACGGCTAGATTCCGTTACTTTGAGCGTTGATGAGATCTCAACTCCGTCCAGTTTGAAAAGTTGTTTGTTTGTCGTCTTGCAAACAAACCTAAAGAGAAAAGCATGAGCTCACTCTTTACAAATCTGTGTTATGTCGCTATTTCCACGTCTGTTTTTAAATGAATTTGAACACAGGACGAGAGGGAGCCTCCCCCCCCCCCCCCCTTTTCAAATGAATGACTTCCTGTTTGGCCCCTTTTTGAATAAATAACTTCCTGTTTGGCCCCTTTTTGAATAAATAACTTCCTGTTTTCCCCCTTTTTGAATAAATAACTTCCTGTTTTCCCCCTTTTTTAAATTAATAACTTCCTGTTTGGCCAATGAACTTCCTGTTTGGCCCCTTTCTAAATAAATAACTTCCTGTTTGCCCCCTTTCTAAATGAATAACTTCCTGTTTGCCCCCTTTCTAAATGAATAACTTCCTGTTTGCCCCCTTTCTAAATAAATAACTTCCTGTTTGCCCCCTTTCTAAATGAATAACTTCCTGTTTGCCCCCTTTCTAAATAAATAACTTCCTGTTTGCCCCCTTTCTAAATAAATAACTTCCTGTTTGCCCCCTTTTTTAAATGAATAACTTCCTGTTTGCCCCCTTTCTAAATGAATAACTTCCTGTTTGCCCCCTTTCTAAATGAATAACTTCCTGTTTGCCCCCTTTCTAAATAAATAACTTTCTGTTTGCCCCCTTTTTTAAATGACTAACTTCCTGTTTGGCCCCTTTCTAAATAAATAACTTCCTGTTTGGCCCCTTTAAAAAATAAATAACTTCCTGTTTGGCCAATGAACTTCCTGTTTGGCCCTTTTTTTTAAATGAATAACTTCCTGTTTGCCCCCTTTTTGAATAAATAACTTCCTGTTTGGCCCTTTTTTAAATGACTAACTTCCTGTTTGGCCCTTTTTTTTAAATGAATAACTTCCTGTTTGCCCCCTTTCTAAATAAATAACTTCCTGTTTGCCCCCTTTCTAAATGAATAACTTCCTGTTTGCCCCCTTTCTAAATGAATAACTTCCTGTTTGCCCCCTTTCTAAATGAATAACTTCCTGTTTGCCCCCTTTTTTAAATGAATAACTTCCTGTTTCGTGCTCCAGATTGCAGACGGAGAGTCTCGGGCCAAGCGGCTGGAGAAAGAGTTCCAGCTCTACAGAGAGCAGCAGAGCGTGAGGTCGGAGGTCAACCTGCAGTCTGAGGTCAACCTGCTCTCGCTGGAGAAGGTGAGCTTCCTCAGGACTTGTGCTCTGGTCTACAACACCAGAACGTGACCGAAGTGAATTTTCACACAGCTGGAAGAAGAAACTACAGTTTAGAAATACTGTGTTATTGCTATTATATTAGTATTTGCATCAAAATGTACTTAAAGTACTAAAAGTAAAAGTGCATATTTTGCGGAAAGGCCCTTTTCAGAATAATATATGTTTTATTACACACACACACACACACACACACACACACACACACACACACACACACACACACACACACACTCTTATTTGTAAATTTTAATCTGGCCCTGCAGGTGGAGCTGGAGAGGAAGCTGGAGTCCACCACCAAGTCCAAGCTGCACTACAAGCAGCAGTGGGGGCGGGCCTTAAAAGAGCTCGCCAGATTCAAACAGGTACGTTTACCTTGAGCAGACCTGAGATCTGTTCTTAACGTCTTTAAAAGAAACACCTGTTGTCCATTCATAAACCTTAAGAAGGATTTAAAACAGTTTTAGTTCTCATCTATTCTGCTTATTATCATCCTGATTAATCCATTCATAGTTTGGTCTATAACGTACAAAAAAAGGTTAATTATCGACGTCTTTTAAATGTCGTCTTTTGTCTAAATATATTATATACAAACATATTTAAGAAGCAAGAACCAGTGACTAAAATAGTTGACACTTAAAGGGCCAGCGCGCCCCAAAAGACACGTTTCTCCTCTCCCCCGTAGCGCCGGTTTCATCAGCTGAGATTATATCCCGTGATATTAAAGAGGAGGAAGACTCCCACCCAAACGCTCTAGCGTGATGAATAGTGAATTTTCCTTTCATATATATAAAAGGAAAAATTGTGTAGAAGAAATATACAATTTTATTTTTTTAAATTTTCATAAACTTTAAATTTTATATTTTCTGCAATTACCCTAAATCCCATCGGCGTTTGTCAAGAGAGCGAATGTGAAGCAAAAAATACGTCTTACCTTTTTTCTATCGCTTCAGATCAAATATTAAAAATAACATTATTTATATTGTCGAAGAATAACAAACAAGCATTTAATCACTGACGACCTCGTCACAATAAAAGCACAGTGGAAAGCTTTTAACTGTGTGTGTGTGTGTGTGTGTGTGTGTGTGTGTGTGTGTGTGTGTGTGTGTGTGTGTGTGTGTGTGTGTGTGTGTGTTGGCTCTCACACATTACATTGTCTACTTCACTCTCAGCTAAATATTTGGTTCTGTTGTAAAAACACACCTCTCTTTCTTTATCGCTCACTCTTTCCTTTTTCCCTTCACACACACAGTGTGTGTGTGTGTGTGAAGGGGGACACACACACACACACACACACACACACAGAGTGACTGCAGGACACACACACACACACAGCACTAAGTGGGGCCTTAGTCGGGCTGAGACTAATGTAAACACACAGACCTTATCTGACAAACTAATAACTGTTACTGACATTAACCAGCTGGAAAAACTGGACGGACATTTTACTCTTTTCTTTTCACATCCATCTCTTCCCCTCTTTTCTGTTTTTCCTCCCCGTCTCTCCCTTCAGTCGCCTCCCCCGTCACTCTTCATGCCTCTCAACCACTTTTTCTTCCTCTCCATCGTCTTCTCTCTCTCTCTCTCTTTATAGACCTCTTAACTCATTTATCTTCCCACCTCGTACTTCATCTATTTCAGTTCATACCTCCGTCGTCCTTCCTCCTCTTTTCAGTTTTTAATCTTTCTCTTCTCCCCCCTCTAAGTGCCACATCATTGTAAAGAAAACACGGAGTGATTTATCACCCCCCCGTCTATTAATCATCTCTGGGATTTGCGTTGAGCAACAAGCTCGCTAACTATTCGCTGTCCCGCTCCGGTTCTTTTCTGAAATACCGGGCCGTGTTTACAGGAGCATCCGTCTTGTGTTTTTCTTCTTCCTTAAAGTCGGCTCTTGTTTGGTTTTCCTCGGCTATTTATTCTCTCCTCTCAGCGCCTCGCATGGCGTGCTGTTTAGCTCAAGTCGGATCATACAAAGTCTTGCTTCTGGGGAGAATACATGTGCTTTTCAACCCGGGAGGTGCAGGGAGAGAGAGAGTGAGGGTGAGGGGAGAGAGAGTGAGGGTGCAGGGAGAGAGAGTGAGGGTGCAGGGAGAGAGAGTGAGGGTGCAGGGAGAGAGAGTGAGGGTGCAGGGAGAGAGAGTGAGGGTGCAGGGAGAGAGAGTGAGGGTGAGGGGAGAGAGAGTGAGGGTGCAGGGAGAGAGAGTGAGGGTGAGGGAGAGAGAGTGAGGGTGCAGGGAGAGAGAGTGAGGGTGCAGGGAGACAGTGAGGGTGCAGGGAGAGAGAGTGAGGGTGCAGGGAGAGAGAGTGAGGGTGAGGGTGCAGGGAGAGAGAGTGAGGGTGAGGGTGCAGGGAGAGAGAGTGAGGGTGCAGGGAGGGAGTGAGGGTGAGGGTGCAGGGAGGGAGTGAGGGTGAGGGTGCAGGGAGAGAGAGTGAGGGTGCGGGGCGAGAGAGTGAGGGTGCAGGGAGAGAGAGTGAGGGTGAGGGGAGAGAGAGTGAGGGTGCAGGGAGAGAGAGTGAGGGTGAGGGAGAGAGAGTGAGGGTGAGGGGAGAGAGAGTGAGGGTGCAGGGAGAGAGAGTGAGGGTGAGGGAGAGAGAGTGAGGGTGCAGGGAGAGAGAGTGAGGGTGCAGGGAGACAGTGAGGGTGCAGGGAGAGAGAGTGAGGGTGCAGGGAGAGAGAGTGAGGGTGAGGGTGCAGGGAGAGAGAGTGAGGGTGAGGGTGCAGGGAGAGAGAGTGAGGGTGCAGGGAGGGAGTGAGGGTGAGGGTGCAGGGAGGGAGTGAGGGTGAGGGTGCAGGGAGAGAGAGTGAGGGTGCGGGGCGAGAGAGTGAGGGTGCAGGGAGAGAGAGTGAGGGTGCAGGGAGAGAGAGTGAGGGTGCAGGGAGAGAGAGTGAGGGTGCAGGGAGAGAGAGTGAGGGTGCAGGGCGAGAGAGTGAGGGTGCAGGGCGAGGGTGAGGGTGCGGGGCAAGAGTGAGGGTGATGGCGATGGTGAGGGGCGAGGGTGATGGTGATGGTGAGGGGCGAGCGTGAGGGTGAGGGCAAGAGTGAGGGGCGAGAGTGGGGGTGAGGGTGCAGAGTGAGAGTGAGAGTGAGGGCGAGGGTGATGGTGAGGGGCGAGGGTGATGGTGAGCGTGAGGGCGAGGGGTGATGGTGATGGTGAGGGGCGAGCGTGAGGGTGAGGGCAAGAGTGAGGGGCGAGAGTGGGGGCGAGGGTGAGGGTGCAGAGTGAGAGTGAGGGCGAGGGTGATGGTGAGGGGCGAGGGGCGAGGGTGAGGGGCGAGGGGTGATGGTGATGGTGAGGGGCGAGCGTGAGGGTGAGGGCAAGAGTGAGGGGCGAGAGTGGGGGTGAGGCGAGGGCGAGGGTGAGCGTGAGGGTGCAGAGTGAGAGTGAGGGCGAGAGTGAGGGCGAGGTGAGCGTGCCGACGGAACCGAGGCGCTCCATCAGACATTTTTTATTTGAATTGTAAATATTGGGACAAGGAGCTTAAAGTCGGTCTTTCTGAATAAATAATATTGGGACAAAGAGACTAAAGTTCTGAGCCCAGACTGAACGTCTCTTCTTCAGAGAACTACACGTGAAGAAAAGAAGATATTTATATGTATTCATATTCAGCTTGAGCCGTTTATAATAAAGTCCAGTGAACCAGACGTCTGGTAATAATAATAATAATAATAATAATAATAATAACCTTTTGGTTCTTCCAGTCTTTTTAAATGTTTAAAGCCTCAGTTTAAAACTGAAGTTGTTTTCTTTTTTTAATGTAATTTGAGTTTTAAATTAAATGTATTATTTGACAGAAAATGCAAAACCAGAAACATTTATGATTATATATTTACATAGTTGTATTATTTGTCCTCAATGACAAATTATTTTAGTCTATTATTCTTTGCTAAATAATCTTATGATGCACGCTGATGTAATAAAAATGAATCGGTTTTATTCATCGTGACGTCTTCAAATGTCTTAAAACTCACAAGTCCTTCACTTTGATAGAAGACCAACAAAATATTCATAATTAGAGATCGTTTGGCATTTTTGCTAAAAAAAAGTTTGACGATTAATTGATTATTAATGTAATATTTCCTCCCTAAAGCAGTAACTTTGCCTCAATAAATACAGTCGACACGTCAATATTAATAATGTATTCATCGTAGTTTAAATAATATATAATACATATTTTTAGCATTTTCTGGTTTGGCGAATCATCGACTCGTCAACAAACTGAGTGAAAGCTTTGAGCCGTTTAGAGTTCATGAGGAAGAAATGTTATAATAATATAATATATGTAATACAATAAGCAAAAGCAGGACTTATTTATTGTTATTGAACTCAACTCGGCGCCGTCTCTGCTCCAAACATCCGGAACCTGTCGGCGTGAAACTCCACGAGTTCTGACGGGCGAGACCCGGCCGCCCTGTTCGGGTTTCTTGGTTCCAGCCAGTCAGAGTCCGGGGGTTCGATTCCCTCCAAGCCGGCGTCTCGGGAGTCCGTTTGTATAAACGCTGTCCGTCACGCAGCAGATGCAGCGCGTCTCTCAGCCTTACTGGTCCCAGTGGAGACGCTGGTTCCCACTGGTCGGTCCAGACGGGGTCATGGATATGAACCAGTGTAACGACGTGTTTCTGAGTTTCTTTGACACTCGATGCAGAAACAACATCAACGTGGAGCTTATAGATGTTTAACAAAGTCTTTGAAACGTTTTAATATTCTCATCTCTTCGTCAGACGTTTACAAAAATAACCACCAGGGTTCTTACGGTCATGGAAAACCTGGAAAAGTCATGGAGTTTTAAAAAGGTTATTTCCAGGCCTGGAAAAGTCCTTGAAAAAAATTAAATCCCCAAAAGTTTAGTAAAAGTCATGTAAATGTGTTATATTCATGTGTTCATGTCGTTCATTTAGTTTGAAATAATGAATATGCTTTTAAAAGAAAGACTCAGAATATAAGCAGGCATACATACAGACATCTATATGAATGTTTATTCTTTTAATCAAACTATTGTCTCATTCATTTGTGTCATTTAAGGTTTACTGTATGCTTTGTGTTCTCATTGTTAGTTTAAATACTACATTTACTCACTTTTTACTGTTTACACCCAGATTTCACTAAATGTTTGTAATGGACATTTGGTTTAAAGTCATGGAACCATTGGGCAGAATGTGTATTTTGACCAATGCATTTCCATGACTTTAAACCAAATTAAAAGTCATGGGAATTTGGTGAAAAATCATTGAAATTTGGTTTAAAGTCATGGAAACGTCATGAAACCCATTGGTCAACATGTGTATGAACCCTGCACCACAGACTCGTGTCAGAAATCAGGAGAACAAAACTAATTTTAGCAAATTCAGAAGTCGTAAAGAATCCTGAAATTATTAGTTTAGGACTCGGCGATATATAATATAATCATATTTTTGATTCAATATTTAGATATTGCGACGATTTTGTAGGTTGTTTTCTGATGAATGACCATTTACTGATCTGGATACATTTATTTCGTACATAATATATATTGTTTAGTAACATTTCACAACATTTTGGGTCCTGGAAACCCATTGGGCAGAATGTGGATGAACCCTGAAACCCTTAATTCATTGAATTAGTCCGACTTTGACTTCCTGTTACTTGATGGTTTCAGGACTCTCCTCTCGTTGTCCTTGATGGTTTCAGGACTCTCGTTGTCCTTGATGGTTTCAGGACTCTCCTCTCGTTGTCCTTGGTGGTTTCAGGACTCTCCTCTCGTTGTCCTTGATGGTTTCAGGACTCTCCTCTCGTTGTCCTTGATGGTTTCAGGACCCTCCTCTCGTTGTCCTTGATGGTTTCAGGACTCTCCTCTCGTTGTCCTTGATGGTTTCAGGACTCTCCTCTCGTTGTCCTTGATGGTTTCAGGACTCTCGTTGTCCTTGATGGTTTCAGGACTCTCCTCTCGTTGTCCTTGGTGGTTTCAGGACTCTCCTCTCGTTGTCCTTGATGGTTTCAGGACTCTCCTCTGGTTGTCCTTGATGGTTTCAGGACTCTCCTCTCGTTGTCCTTGATGGTTTCAGGACTCTCCTCTCGTTGTCCTTGATGGTTTCAGGACTCTCCTCTCGTTGTCCTTGATGGTTTCAGGACTCTCCTCTCGTTGTCCTTGATGGTTTCAGGACTCTCCTCTCGTTGTCCTTGATGGTTTCAGGACCCTCCTCTCGTTGTCCTTGGTGGTTTCAGGACTCTCGTTGTCCTTGATGGTTTCAGGACTCTCCTCTCGTTGTCCTTGATGGTTTCAGGACTCTCCTCTCGTTGTCCTTGATGGTTTCAGGACTCTCCTCTGGTTGTCCTTGATGGTTTCAGGACTCTCCTCTCGTTGTCCTTGATGGTTTCAGGACTCTCCTCTCGTTGTCCTTGATGGTTTCAGGACCCTCCTCTCGTTGTCCTTGATGGTTTCAGGACTCTCCTCTCGTTGTCCTTGATGGTTTCAGGACTCTCCTCTCGTTGTCCTTGATGGTTTCAGGACTCTCCTCTCGTTGTCCTTGATGGTTTCAGGACCCTCCTCTCGTTGTCCTTGATGGTTTCAGGACTCTCGTTGTCCTTGATGGTTTCAGGACTCTCCTCTCGTTGTCCTTGGTGGTTTCAGGACTCTCGTTGTCCTTGATGGTTTCAGGACTCTCCTCTCGTTGTCCTTGATGGTTTCAGGACTCTCCTCTCGTTGTCCTTGATGGTTTCAGGACCCTCCTCTCGTTGTCCTTGATGGTTTCAGGACTCTCCTCTCGTTGTCCTTGATGGTTTCAGGACTCTCCTCTCGTTGTCCTTGATGGTTTCAGGACTCTCCTCTCGTTGTCCTTGATGGTTTCAGGACTCTCCTCTCGTTGTCCTTGATGGTTTCAGGACTCTCCTCTCGTTGTCCTTGATGGTTTCAGGACTCTCCTCTCGTTATCCTTGATGGTTTCAGGACTCTCCTCTCGTTGTCCTTGGTGGTTTCAGGACTCTCGTTGTCCTTGATGGTTTCAGGACTCTCCTCTCGTTGTCCTTGATGGTTTCAGGACTCTCCTCTCGTTGTCCTTGATGGTTTCAGGACTCTCCTCTCGTTGTCCTTGATGGTTTCAGGACTCTCCTCTCGTTGTCCTTGGTGGTTTCAGGACTCTCCTCTCGTTGTCCTTGGTGGTTTCAGGACTCTCCTCTCGTTGTCCTTGATGGTTTCAGGACTCTCCTCTCGTTGTCCTTGATGGTTTCAGGACTCTCCTCTCGTTGTCCTTGATGGTTTCAGGACTCTCCTCTCGTTGTCCTTGATGGTTTCAGGACTCTCCTCTCGTTGTCCTTGATGGTTTCAGGACTCTCCTCTCGTTGTCCTTGATGGTTTCAGGACTCTCCTCTCGTTGTCCTTGATGGTTTCAGGACTCTCCTCTCGTTGTCCTTGATGGTTTCAGGACTCTCCTCTCGTTGTCCTTGATGGTTTCAGGACTCTCCTCTCGTTGTCCTTGATGGTTTCAGGACTCTCCTCTCGTTGTCCTTGATGGTTTCAGGACTCTCCTCTCGTTGTCCTTGATGGTTTCAGGACCCTCCTCTCGTTGTCCTTGATGGTTTCAGGACCCTCCTCTCGTTGTCCTTGATGGTTTCAGGACTCTCCTCTCGTTGTCCTTGATGGTTTCAGGACTCTCCTCTCGTTGTCCTTGATGGTTTCAGGACTCTCCTCTCGTTGTCCTTGATGGTTTCAGGACTCTCCTCTCGTTGTCCTTGATGGTTTCAGGACTCTCCTCTCGTTGTCCTTGATGGTTTCAGGACTCTCCTCTCGTTGTCCTTGATGGTTTCAGGACTCTCCTCTCGTTGTCCTTGATGGTTTCAGGACTCTCCTCTCGTTGTCCTTGATGGTTTCAGGACTCTCCTCTCGTTGTCCTTGATGGTTTCAGGACTCTCCTCTCGTTGTCCTTGGCAGCGGCCGCTAGAGAAATGTTTAGCGTGTTTGTTTTTCTAGTAATTATCCTTAAAACGGTCCGTAATACAGACGGCTAATGGTCCACAGAGAGGCCTGTGTCAACAGAGAGTGTGTGTGTGTGTGTGTGTGTGTGTGTGTGTGTGAGGTGATCAGCCGTGTGAAAAGCGTTCGGGCAGCAATGTGAAAATGTTAGTTTTCACATCCAGAACCAGCCGGCTGGTCGTTCTGCTCTGTGTCACCAGAGTGTGTGTGTGTGTGTGTGTGTGTGTGTGTGTGTGTGTGTGTGTGTGTGTGTGTGTGTGTGTGTGTGTGTGTGTGTGTGTGAATAGGTTGAACTCTGGTGAGGATTTCCCAGCAGGTTGTTGGTTTTCAACCATATTTGTGTTTTTTTTTCCTGATTTATTAAGCTGTAAAGCGACTGAGTTCCAGATCGGCATTCTGGGTAATTTTGGGCAGTCTGAGCTGGAGGCCCAGAGCAAGATGAGTGAAATACAACTTTATTATTATTTCAAAGACGTTTTTATGGAGTTTTTCTTTTCTGTTCTCTTCGTGAGAATTCCTCCAAAAAGTCCTGAAGCCTTTCGTTTCCTCGGGAGGTTAAAAAAAAGAAGTTTGTCTGAAAAAGTGAAACCAGATGAATTCATCCGCTCACCGTGTGCTGAGGGGCAACAGCTCCTTGGCATGAACACGCTCACATGTCAGAGCTTTATTTTGAAAGGTTCCAGGTTTCTTTAACGTGGGTTCTTTGTCTTTGCTCAGCGGGAGCAGGAGAGCGCCATGACGCGTCTGAAGAAGCAGCAGGCGGAGCTGGAGGCCATGAGGGTGCGTTACCTAGCAACGGAGCAGAAGGAGGCGGTCCATCAGGAGAGGCGGGAGCTGGACGACATCAGGAACGAGCTCAACAGGTGAGGAGGAGGAGGAGGAGGAGGAGGAGGAGGAGATATATATATATATATATATATATTTAAAAAAAGAATATATATATCATTAAAAAAATACATATTTTTGTTATATATATATATATCTTTTTTTTTTACATATAACAAATATATATATATCTTTATTTATATATATATATATTTTTTAATGATATGTATATATATTTGATATAGATATATATATATATATATATATATATATATATATATATATATATATATATATATATATATATCTCTAATTAAGAAAAGTGAATTCTTCATTCATTCACAGATTAAAGCAGCAGGAGGACAGGTTAGGCCCCGCCTCCTGCCCTGGTGGCCCCGCCCCCTCCCAGAACCTGACCGAGGGCGCTGACGAACACCTGAGCCGCCTGCTGGAGGAGAGAGACACTCTGCTGAGGACCGGCGTCTACACCCACGAGGACCGCATCATCGCCGAGCTCAACCGGCAGATTCAGGACGCCATGAGGACCAGAGGGAGTGAATGACGTGAGCTCCGAGTCCACGGCTTCATCCTGCTTATAGGAATAAAGTTTATTCTGCTTATAGGAATAAAGTTTATTCTGCTTATAGGAATAAAGTTTATTCTGCTTATAGGAGTGTAGTTTATTCTGCTTATAGGAGTGTAGTTTATTCTGCTTATAGGAGTGTAGTTTATTCTGCTTATAGGAGTGTAGTTTATTCTGCTTATAGGAGTGTAGTTTATTCTGCTTATAGGAATAAAGTTTATTCTGCTTATAGGAGTGTAGTTTATTCTGCTTATAGGAGTGTAGTTTATTCTGCTTATAGGAATAAAGTGTATTCTGCTTATAGGAGTGTAGTTTATTCTGCTTATAGGAGTGTAGTTTATTCTGCTTGTAGGTGTGTAGTTTATTCTGCTTATAGGAATAAAGTGTATTCTGCTTATAGGAGTGTAGTTTATTCTGCTTATAGGAGTGTAGTTTATTCTGCTTATAGGAGTGTAGTTTATTCTGCTTATAGGAGTGTAGTTTATTCTGCTTATAGGAGTGTAGTTTATTCTGCTTATAGGAGTGTAGTTTATTCTGCTTGTAGGTGTGTAGTTTATTCTGCTTATAGGAATAAAGTGTATTCTGCTTATAGGAGTGTAGTTTATTCTGCTTATAGGAGTGTAGTTTATTCTGCTTGTAGGTGTGTAGTTTATTCTGCTTATAGGAATAAAGTGTATTCTGCTTATAGGAGTGTAGTTTATTCTGCTTATAGGAGTGTAGTTTATTCTGCTTATAGGAGTGTAGTTTATTCTGCTTATAGGAATAAAGTGTATTCTGCTTATAGGAGTGTAGTTTATTCTGCTTATAGGAGTGTAGTTTATTCTGCTTATAGGAGTGTAGTTTATTCTGCTTATAGGAATAAAGTTTATTCTGCTTATAGGAGTGTAGTTTATTCTGCTTATAGGAGTGTAGTTTATTCTGCTTATAGGAGTGTAGTTTATTCTGCTTATAGGAATAAAGTTTATTCTGCTTATAGGAGTGTAGTTTATTCTGCTTATAGGAGTGTAGTTTATTCTGCTTATAGGAATAAAGTGTATTCTGCTTATAGGAGTGTAGTTTATTCTGCTTATAGGAGTGTAGTTTATTCTGCTTATAGGAGTGTAGTTTATTCTGCTTATAGGAGTGTAGTTTATTCTGCTTATAGGAATAAAGTGTATTCTGCTTATAGGAGTGTAGTTTATTCTGCTTATAGGAGTGTAGTTTATTCTGCTTATAGGAGTGTAGTTTATTCTGCTTATAGGAATAAAGTTTATTCTGCTTATAGGAGTGTAGTTTATTCTGCTTATAGGAGTGTAGTTTATTCTGCTTATAGGAGTGTAGTTTATTCTGCTTATAGGAGTGTAGTTTATTCTGCTTATAGGAATAAAGTTTATTCTGCTTATAGGAGTGTAGTTTATTCTGCTTATAGGAGTGTAGTTTATTCTGCTTATAGGAATAAAGTGTATTCTGCTTATAGGAGTGTAGTTTATTCTGCTTGTAGGTGTGTAGTTTATTCTGCTTATAGGAATAAAGTGTATTCTGCTTATAGGAGTGTAGTTTATTCTGCTTATAGGAGTGTAGTTTATTCTGCTTGTAGGTGTGTAGTTTATTCTGCTTATAGGAATAAAGTGTATTCTGCTTATAGGAGTGTAGTTTATTCTGCTTATAGGAGTGTAGTTTATTCTGCTTATAGGAGTGTAGTTTATTCTGCTTATAGGAATAAAGTGTATTCTGCTTATAGGAGTGTAGTTTATTCTGCTTATAGGAGTGTAGTTTATTCTGCTTATAGGAGTGTAGTTTATTCTGCTTATAGGAATAAAGTTTATTCTGCTTATAGGAGTGTAGTTTATTCTGCTTATAGGAGTGTAGTTTATTCTGCTTATAGGAGTGTAGTTTATTCTGCTTATAGGAATAAAGTTTATTCTGCTTATAGGAGTGTAGTTTATTCTGCTTATAGGAGTGTAGTTTATTCTGCTTATAGGAATAAAGTGTATTCTGCTTATAGGAGTGTAGTTTATTCTGCTTATAGGAGTGTAGTTTATTCTGCTTGTAGGTGTGTAGTTTATTCTGCTTATAGGAATAAAGTGTATTCTGCTTATAGGAGTGTAGTTTATTCTGCTTATAGGAGTGTAGTTTATTCTGCTTATAGGAGTGTAGTTTATTCTGCTTATAGGAGTGTAGTTTATTCTGCTTATAGGAATAAAGTTTATTCTGCTTGTAGGTGTGTAGTTTATTCTGCTTATAGGAATAAAGTGTATTCTGCTTATAGGAGTGTAGTTTATTCTGCTTATAGGAGTGTAGTTTATTCTGCTTGTAGGTGTGTAGTTTATTCTGCTTATAGGAATAAAGTGTATTCTGCTTATAGGAGTGTAGTTTATTCTGCTTATAGGAGTGTAGTTTATTCTGCTTATAGGAGTGTAGTTTATTCTGCTTATAGGAATAAAGTGTATTCTGCTTATAGGAGTGTAGTTTATTCTGCTTATAGGAGTGTAGTTTATTCTGCTTATAGGAGTGTAGTTTATTCTGCTTATAGGAATAAAGTTTATTCTGCTTATAGGAGTGTAGTTTATTCTGCTTATAGGAATAAAGTTTATTCTGCTTATAGGAGTGTGTTTATTCTGTTTATAGGAGTGTAGTTTATTCTGCTTATAGGAGTGTAGTTTATTCTGCTTATAGGAGTGTAGTTTATTCTGCTTATAGGAGTGTAGTTTATTCTGCTTGTAGGTGTGTAGTTTATTCTGCTTGTAGGTGTGTAGTTTATTCTGCTTGTAGGAGTGTAGTTTATTCTGCTTGTAGGAGTGTAGTTTATTCTGCTTGTAGGTGTGTAGTTTATTCTGCTTGTAGGAGTGTAGTTTATTCTGCTTGTAGGAGTGTAGTTTATTCTGCTTGTAGGAGTGTAGTTTATTCTGCTTATATGAATAAAGTTTATTCTGCTTATAGGAGTGTAGTTTATTCTGCTTATAGGAGTGTAGTTTATTCTGCTTATAGGAGTGTAGTTTATTCTGCTTATAGGAGTGTAGTTTATTCTGCTTATAGGAGTGTAGTTTATTCTGCTTATAGGAATAAAGTGTATTCTGCTTATAGGAGTGTAGTTTATTCTGCTTATAGGAGTGTAGTTTATTCTGCTTATAGGAGTGTAGTTTATTCTGCTTATAGGAATAAAGTTTATTCTGCTTATAGGAGTGTAGTTTATTCTGCTTATAGGAATAAAGTTTATTCTGCTTATAGGAGTGTGTTTATTCTGCTTATAGGAGTGTAGTTTATTCTGCTTATAGGAGTGTAGTTTATTCTGCTTATATGAGTGTAGTTTATTCTGCTTGTAGGTGTGTAGTTTATTCTGCTTGTAGGTGTGTAGTTTATTCTGCTTGTAGGTGTGTAGTTTATTCTGCTTGTAGGAGTGTAGTTTATTCTGCTTGTAGGAGTGTAGTTTATTCTGCTTGTAGGAGTGTAGTTTATTCTGCTTATAGGAATAAAGTTTATTCTGCTTATAGGAGTGTGTTTATTCTGCTTATAGGAGTGTAGTTTATTCTGCTTATAGGAGTGTAGTTTATTCTGCTTATATGAGTGTAGTTTATTCTGCTTGTAGGTGTGTAGTTTATTCTGCTTGTAGGTGTGTAGTTTATTCTGCTTGTAGGTGTGTAGTT
The DNA here is from genome assembly GCA_038501785.1 of Myoxocephalus aenaeus. NCBI lineage: Eukaryota > Metazoa > Chordata > Actinopteri > Perciformes > Cottidae > Myoxocephalus > Myoxocephalus aenaeus. The sequence goes on from JBAMJR010000328.1 coordinate 60,998, forward strand.
TATTCTGCTTGTAGGAGTGTAGTTTATTCTGCTTGTAGGAGTGTAGTTTATTCTGCTTGTAGGAGTGTAGTTTATTCTGCTTGTAGGAGTGTAGTTTATTCTGCTTATAGGAATAAAGTTTATTCTGCTTATAGGAATAAAGTTTATTCTGCTTATAGGAGTGTAGTTTATTCTGCTTATAGGAGTGTAGTTTATTCTGCTTATATGAGTGTAGTTTATTCTGCTTGTAGGTGTGTAGTTTATTCTGCTTGTAGGTGTGTAGTTTATTCTGCTTGTAGGTGTGTAGTTTATTCTGCTTGTAGGAGTGTAGTTTATTCTGCTTGTAGGAGTGTAGTTTATTCTGCTTGTAGGAGTGTAGTTTATTCTGCTTGTAGGAGTGTAGTTTATTCTGCTTATAGGAATAAAGTTTATTCTGCTTATAGGAATAAAGTTTATTCTGCTTATAGGAATAAAGTTTATTCTGCTTATAGGAGTGTAGTTTATTCTGCTTATAGGAGTGTAGTTTATTCTGCTTGTAGGAGTGTAGTTTATTCTGCTTGTAGGAGTGTAGTTTATTCTGCTTGTAGGAGTGTAGTTTATTCTGCTTATAGGAGTGTAGTTTATTCTGCTTATAGGAGTGTAGTTTATTCTGCTTATAGGAGTGTAGTTTATTCTGCTTACAGGAGTGTAGTTTATTCTGCTTACAGGAGTGTAGTTTATTCTGCTTATAGGAGTGTAGTTTATTCTGCTTATAGGAGTGTAGTTTATTCTGCTTATAGGAGTGTAGTTTATTCTGCTTATAGGAATAAAGTTTATTCTGCTTATAGGAGTGTAGTTTATTCTGCTTATAGGAGTGTAGTTTATTCTGCTTATAGGAGTGTAGTTTATTCTGCTTACAGGAGTGTAGTTTATTCTTCTTATAGGAGTGTAGTTTATTCTTCTTATAGGAGTGTAGTTTATTCTGCTTATAGGAGTGTAGTTTATAGTTATTAATAATGTACATTAATATTAACACCAATGGGCCTATTACATCCCTAAAAGTAATACAAATGTATACTGCAAATACTATGTTGAAAGTAATATTGCACATGAAGTACTATGGAGTATAAAGTATAAGTACCTCATACTTTAAGTTTAACATATTTAATCTTTACCGACTCTTCTTTCCTCCCACAGGTTTGATGAAGCCACCATCACCAGTTCAGCCCCCTGTGTGTGTGTGTGTGTGTGTGTGTGTGTGTGTGTGTGTGTGTGTGTGTGTGTGTGTGTGTGTGTGTGTGTGTGTGTGTGTATATGTGTGTATATGAGGAGTTGATGGGCTAAATCGTGCAACGTAGACTGAAGCGTTATTGAGCCACAATGAGTTGTTAAGTTATTAGGGAATGTTTGTGTACAGTCTGAAAGTATTAATATTAGTTTTTTTAGGTTTTTATCTGACAGCAGGTGGCGCTGCAGTCTCAGAGAATAAACGCTCCTCTGACCTGCAGACTCTGTGAAACATTAATTTATTTTTATCATTAGAGCACAAACAACTCTGACTTCTATGTGTCTGCAATAAATTATTTTGGGACAAAATCTGTTACGTAATCTTTTCTTTTCTATTATTTTTTAGATATTTCTGCTTCAGAAAGTTTTGAAGAACCACTGGAGAATGTTTCTACTAAAAACATTATATAATATAATACATATACTAGTATACATATCATGTTATATCATACCTATAGTATTAGAACATTATACAATATAATACATATAGTAGCATAACATTATATAATGTAATACATATAGTAGCATAAACTTATATAATACATATAGTAGCATAACATTATATAATACATATAGTAGCATAACATTATATAATGTAATACATATAGTAGCATAACATTATATAATACATATAGTAGCATAACATTATATAATGTAATACATATAGTAGCATAACATTATATAATACATATAGTAGCATAACATTATACAATATAATACATATAGTAGCATAACATTATATAATGTAATACATATAGTAGCATAACATTACATAATACATATAGTATTATAACATTATATAATAAAATACATATAGTAGCATAACATTACATAATACATATAGTAGTGTAATATAATACATATAGTAGTTTAAAAACCTTAACAGCTTTGTGTCTAAGTGTTTTTTAAAGGACATTTTACCAAAAAGCAGATCAGTACAACCTTTTTCTACTTTGACTGCATCACATTTCAGTGAGAAATACTTTTAAAATTCAAACTTCTTATTCCCCTCATCACATTCACAGAAGAAATCAAAGTCCCTTGGAGAATGTGGGCATTGATCCCATTACCTCTCGCATGCTAAGCAAGCGCTCTACCACTTGAGCTAATTCCCCTGTTCAGAAGACAGGTGGGTAGGCTCGAGGTACCCCTTTTTTAAACGGTCCAGGACCATGAAAAACGCAAGAAAATTGCCTGGAACTGAATTCTATCCTGAAATGTGGTAGAGGCAATCATAACGCAGAGAGCAAAGTATCTAAACCAACCCCTAGTACGTCACTCTGTCCATCCAACGAACGTCTTCCATCCACCTTGATGTCTCTCAATATCAGAAAATGAAGTCTTTCAAACTTGTGGAGAATGCGGGCATCGATCCCACTACTTCTCGCATGCTAAGTGAGCGCTCTACCATTTGAGCTAATTCCCCAGTACAAAGGATCTGGGGGTAGAGCCCCCTATCTCTCCTTCTCTACCTCCTCCGTTCCACGCTTTTCCAAACATTCCAGACATACATCAAGACTTTGGAAGGTGACCCGGATGGGACTTTTGATGTAACAACTGTATACAGATGTTGAGGTGGACAAGTGGTTAAGGGGATGGACTGCTAATCCATTGTGCTCTGCACGCGTGGGTTCGAATCCCATCCTCATCGCAGTCCACTTTTCTTTAGTCGGCCATGTCATCGGCATAACATGCTCCATTGAGCCCAGATCCTCAAGACCAAAGCAAAATGCAGTTTACATGTGAAAACAACGAGTGTCAAAGATTACAAATCCCTGCATTAAAACAGGAAGCTTGCTGAATATCTTCTTTGTCTACTATTCAGTTGGTAAACAACATTGATCCCATTCTACAAGTCTTGGGGGAAGAAAAACATGGTTGCTGTCTTCAGTTCAACTGGTGCAAGAAGTCCCATTGAGTTCTTAAATTTCAGACTTCTTGTTCCAGTCATCACACCCACAGAGGAATTCAAAGTCCCTTGGAGAATGTGGGCATCAATCCCACTACCTCTCGCATGCTAAGCAAGCGCTCTACCATTTGAGCTAATTCCCCTGTTCAGAAGACAGGTGGGTAGGCTCGAGGTACCTCGCCCCCTCCTACCCTCTATTTAACACTTTTTTAAACTGTCCAGGACCATGAAAAACGCAAGAAAATTGCCTGGAACTGAATTCTATCCTGAAATTTGGTAGAGGCAATCATAACGCAGAGAGCAAAGTATCTAAACCAGGGGTCACCAACCTTTTTGAAGCCGAGAGCTACTTCAAGGGTACAAAATAATATGAAGGGCTACTTGTTTGATACAAACTTCCTGAACAACAAAGTTGCACAGATCACTATCTATTTAACCCCTATCTAACTATCTAACTATCTAACTCTATCTAACCCCCTTCAGAAATGGTCGGAGTTAGGGCTGGGCGGTATGGCCAAAAATTAATATCACAGTATTTTGTAAGATTCTGGCGTATTTTTTTTCTTCAGTAAACGCATTCATTCATTGATGCTGAAAAGGACTGCAGGCCAAATGAACAGCTGTTTTTACGTTGGTACATAGAGGGTGTTAGGAAGCTAAACCTGGAGGGACTTAGGACCCAGGGGAATGTAGGTGAAAAAAAACAGGAAGGGTCTGTCTCTTCCTGCGACGGAGTTTCTTCTTGGTGTGATAGTGGGCGAGCTGTACCCAGCATGCTCTGTGGTGTAATTTTATAAATGTACAATTATTAGTGTTACAAATTGTTAATAAGTCACAAACTGTTGTGTCTTGGTGTTTTACCCTGTTAAAATGTGTTAGTTGTGGGTTATTAATAAAGTTTTAACTGCGACTAAAGTTAGAACCATGATACAAGTTAGAACCATGACACGTAAGTAGCTCCGACCGCTGCGCGCACGGCAGTCAATTATTTTTTTATTTATTATTTTTCTTGTGAAAGCTCATAAGCGTGTTCTATTTTTAGAACATGCTTCGCGGGCGACTAGCGTGGTCTCTGCGGGCGACGAGGTGCCCGCGGGCACCGTGTTGGCTACCCCTGATCTAAACCGACCCCTAGTACGTCACTCTGTCCATCCAACGAACGTCTTCCATCCACCTTGATGTCTCTCAATATCAGAAAATGAAGTCATTCAAACTTGTGGAGAATGCGGGCATCGATCCCGCTACTTCTCGCATGCTAAGCGAGCGCTCTACCATTTGAGCTAATTCCCCAGTACAGAGGATCTGGGGTTAGAGCCCCCTATCTCTCCTTCTCTACCTCCTCCGTTCCACGCTTTTCCAAACATTCCAGACCTACGTCAAGACTTTGGAAGGTGACCCGGATGGGACTTTTGATGTAAAAACAGTATACATATGAAGAGGTGGACAAGTGGTTAAGGTGATGGACTGCTAATCCATTGTGCTCTGCATGTGTGGGTTCGAATCCCATCCTCATCGCAGTCCACTCTCCTTTAGTCGGCCATGTCATCAGCATAACATGCTCCATTGAGCCCAGATCCTCAAGACCAAAGCAAAATGCAGTTTACATGTGAAAACAACGAGTGTCAAAGATTACAAATCGCTGCATTAAAACAGGAAACTTGCTGAATATCTTCTTTGTCTACTATTCAGTTGGTAAACAACATTGATCCCATTCTACAAGTCTTGGGGGAAGAACTGATGCAAGAAGTCCCATTGAGTTCTTAAAATTCAAACTTCTTTTTCGACTCATCACGTGAACAGAAGAAATCAAAGTCAATCAACCCCTAGTATGTCACTCTGTCAATCCAACGAACGTCTTCCATCCACCTTGATGTCTCTCAATATCAGAAAATTAAGTCTTTCAAACTTGTGGAGAATGCGGGCATCGATCCCACTACTTCTCGCATGCTAAGCGAGCGCTCTACCATTTGAGCTAATTCCCCAGTACAGAGGATCTGGGGTTAGAGCCCCCTATCTCTCCTTCTCTACCTCCTCCGTTCCACGCTTTTCCAAACATTCCAGACCTACATCGAGACTTTGGAAGGTGACCTGGATGGGACTTTTGATGTAAAACCAGTGTACATATGAAGAGGTGGCCGAGTGGTTAATGCCATGGACCGTTAATCCATTGTGCTCTGCACACGTGGGTTTGAATCCCATCCTTGTCGCGGTCCACTTTCTCTAGATGTCCTTCACTGGAGGTCATGAATCAGCCGTCGTCTCCTCTTTGAACTTGTTCAAATAATTTAAACTCATAAAACTCTTTTTGTTTTTCTTCGTCTTTGAAATAGAAACTACCGCTTCCGTAATCTCTTTACATGTAATCTGGACTCACTCCCGTGTTTGTCAGATATAATAATTAACAGAAGAAGACATTACACTTTTGACTGTGGGATTATTTGTTCGGCCTCATAGTTTGGATCCGGTTCCCACGCTGGAAAAAAATGAAGAAAAAAAACCCCGAGCTGACTGATGTTTGAAAGCTCTGGATGTGTTTGTTTTGGTGAATTTGTTGAAGCCTCGATGGAATAATCTTTAAAATCAGACTGGAAAGTGGAAAGACTGACAGAGCTGAGGTCAAGGCTGTGTGTGTGTGTGTGTGTGTGTGTGTGTGTGTTACGAGCATTAAGTAGAGGCAGCTGTTCATCAGTCGCTAAACTTCCTGTGTGGCAATAAAAAAAAAAAAGCTAAATTATCAAATTATTGGGTTGAGCTTGAAATTTATTTAAGTGATGATTTCAGGTTACTTAAAGCCACGCCCCTTTTGTAAATGCTCCAATCACAGACACGCAAGAGCAACAATGGACAACTTTCTGAAAGTGAGTAATTATTATTTGAACAGATTAATTCTTTTACCTTTTTTTCTGCACTTTATTTGTATCATGGATGTACAATGAGGAGAAATACAACATTTGAAGAAGCATAAAGTTGAAATATTGAGATTTTTTTTATCCTAATATTATGAGAAAAAAAGTCGTAATGTAATGAGAATAAAGACGTAATTCCAAGAGAATAAACTCAGAATACAACTCGAAAAATATTGTTTTATTACTTAAACAAAAATGTTTTGTAACATTATGATAAATAACGTTTTAAATAACGATAAAATGTACGATACTGTGGAAGCGAACCAATTAAAGGAGCCGGTTTTACAAACACGTTTTCATCTTCTTATCAGCAGAAATTAAACAAATTTCATGATGTTTGAGTAAATAATCTGTTTTATACTCGAAATATTAGGACTTTTCTTCATGTAGTTTGGTAAAAAAGTATTTGAAACAAATTCAACTTTTCTGTTTCTATTTGATTTTTCCCCGTCAAACTATTAAAAAATTAAAATTGTATTTTTATATATTTTATTTTATATTTGTTGTAATTTTGTTTTTCTTCACCAATAATGATCAAGTCGAATAATTCAAATAATTTCTTCAGAAGAGAGAATCGGTTTCAAAAGTAAAAACATCAGAAACATAAACAATGTCGAACAATAAAAACACAGAGAGAATTACTGATAAGAATCAAAACTGGATTTCAGCTTTATTTCCTCAAGAACAATGTCTTTTCTTTGTTTTTTTATCTCATTTCCTCAATCATAAAAAAACAACAACAACAAAAAAAATGGTGGGGAAAGGAGTCAGAAATCATGCAAAAAATGATTATAATCCTCAGAAGGTTCAGAGCGAGAGTCAGTTTGTGTTCAGCTGATAAACCTTCTAAACCCTCTACATATATATATATATATATATATATATATATATATATATATATATACAGCTTTGGAATAAATCTGCACTCTGGTACAAAACTTTTTTTACGTTTGGTAACACAAACACGTCTGTAAGAGTTTAAACGGTTGGCTTCGTCCATCGGGAATGTATTATTATTATCATTAATTAATGAATGAATATAATTGACTTATGCAACTGGTGGCATCAGATATTCAGATCATTTAGTTTCTTGGTTCATATTTTCACGTGTGCGGTGAACACTGACAAATTTAAGCCGCCAAACTTGAAAAGTTGACGGACAGTTCCAACTGTTTAAAATAAAAAGAAGGTATTGCCGTGTATGAAAATGTGTTGAATAGTCAACCCACCGCAAAAATGGATGCAAATAAAAAAACATTTGCAGTCAGCCAATCAGAGGAGAGGAACTGAAATGAGGTTCACCTGGAAGCGTAACAGCAAATGCAGTTGAATTCTATGGGAACTTTCTTTATTTTTTATTACAGCACAAGTTGCTCGTGTTCAAGTTGCCACATCCAGGAGGAGACGTGAAACAATAAATACATAAATAAAAAAGGTCAAGGTCATGAACTCTTACAGACGTTTGTGTGATTCAAGTAAAAAGGTTTCTTTTTGGTTTGGTTCTGTTTCCTGCAGTGAAAAACATCTCTGAGTTTTGGTTTGGACTTCAGGTTCAACTCTTTGGAAGGAGAAGTTACAGATTATTATCATTATTAAAGCTTTTTTTAACCTATTTGGTGTCATAACTGTGCTTTTTTACCCTCATTTGAATACAAAGTGTGTCGTAGTGACTATTTACACGTCTGAGATGGCAAACATACACGAGAGAAGAGGAAGGTCCAGAAACAAAGAAATGTCAGAGATGTTCACCCTGAAATGAGAAGACATTTGAAACACATGCTGTGTCGACTTCATATGGAACACAGTTCTTATGAACTGCGGGATTATTTCTATAAGAAATCACGTCCATTATCTCACTTCCTTCCCTCCTCCGCCATCGTTACATCTGCCAACATCAAAACAATTAAATTATCAACATCTTAAAACAAAGTGCCCGAAGCTTGATATGAGCAAGAAGATAAATATAATTTATGTTTGTTTTGTTCCTTTTTTTAGTACAATACATCCTCAACAATCATTTTATTCGTCCTCAGACGTCCACGCTGCTCTGTGCATCAGTCTGTTGGCTTTGGTCGCGCCCTCCTTTGGCATCGCTGTTGCAAAAAGAATAAAGAGTACAAAGTAAAGCTATACAGACTCATAAAGTCAGACTTTTTTTTTTGGTGGTATTTTTCATTGTTTTTCTCAAGAAAGAGTTTGTTTGCCTTTTGGAGGGGAAGGGAAAAAAAAGTCTCCAATAAATATCCTTGTCCCAAAAAAGAAAAAAAGGTTATTAGTCCGACCGCTTCGTCTGAATGTTCTTCTTATTCTCTGCTTGGAAAAACAAACAAAAAGCATCTTTGGTTTCTGGTTGGATGAGGATCTCCAGGCAGGAAGTCTTTGAGCTTCAGTCAGAGGCTGAGTCTGAAAACGTGAGGTCGCTTCCCTAAAACCTCTCCGTCCACACGGCGGTACGTCCTCCTCTTCAGCTCAACGGACATCCAGCGTGTCGTCACGGAGGATACAATGTTCCCACGTTGATACAATGTTCCCACGTTGATACAATGTTCCCACGTTGATACAATGTTTCCACGTTGATACAATGTTTCCACGTTGATACAATGTTTCCACGTTGATACAATGTTCCCACGTTGATACAATGTTTCCACGTTGATACAATGTTTCCACGTTGATACAATGTTTCCACGTTGATACAATGTTCCCACGTTGATACAATGTTCCCACGTTGATACAATGTTTCCACGTTGATACAATGTTTCCACGTTGATACAATGTTTCCACGTTGATACAATGTTCCCACGTTGATACAATGTTCCCACGTTGATACAATGTTTCCACGTTGATACAATGTTCCCACGTTGATACAATGTTTCCACGTTGATACAATGTTTCCACAGCTAATACAATGTTTCCATGTTGATACAATGTTTCCACGGTTGATACAATGTTTCCACGTTGATACAATGTTTCCACAGCTGATACAATGTTTCCACGTTGATACAATGTTTCCACGGTTGATACAATGTTTCCACGTTGATACAATGTTTCCACGGTTGATACAATGTTTCCACGTTGATACAATGTTTCCACGGTTGATACAATGTTTCCACGTTGATACAATGTTTCCACAGCTGATACAATGTTTCCACAGCTGATACAATGTTTCCACGTTGATACAATGTTTCCACGTTGATACAATGTTTCCACGTTGATACAATGTTTCCACGTTGATACAATGTTTCCACGTTGATACAATGTTTCCACGTTGATACAATGTTTCCACAGCTGATACAATGTTTCCACGTTGATACAATGTTTCCACGTTGATACAATGTTTCCACGTTGATACAATGTTTCCACGTTGATACAATGTTTCCACGTTGATACAATGTTCCCACGCTGATACAATGTTTCCACGTTGATACAATGTTTCCACGTTGATACAATGTTTCCACGGTTGATACAATGTTTCCACGTTGATACAATGTTTCCACAGCTGATACAATGTTTCCACGTTGATACAATGTTCCCACGTTGATACAATGTTCCCACGTTGATACAATGTTTCCATGTTGATACAATGTTTCCACGTTGATACAATGTTTCCACAGCTGATACAATGTTTCCACGTTGATACAATGTTTCCACGTTGATACAATGTTTCCACGTTGATACAATGTTCCCACGTTGATACAATGTTTCCAGGTTGATACAATGTTCCCACGTTGATACAATGTTCCCACGTTGATACAATGTTTCCACGTTGATACAATGTTTCCACGTTGATACAATGTTTCCACAGCTGATACAATGTTTCCACGTTGATACAATGTTTCCACGTTGATACAATGTTTCCACAGCTGATACAATGTTTCCACGTTGATACAATGTTTTCACGTTGATACAATGTTTCCACGTTGATACAATGTTTCCACAGCTGATACAATGTTTTCACGTTGATACAATGTTTCCACAGCTGATACAATGTTTCCACGTTGATACAATGTTTCCACGTTGATACAATGTTTCCACGTTGATACAATGTTCCCACGTTGATACAATGTTTCCAGGTTGATACAATGTTCCCACGTTGATACAATGTTTCCACGTTGATACAATGTTTCCACGTTGATACAATGTTTCCACAGCTGATACAATGTTTCCACGTTGATACAATGTTTCCACGTTGATACAATGTTTCCACAGCTGATACAATGTTTCCACGTTGATACAATGTTTTCACGTTGATACAATGTTTCCACGTTGATACAATGTTTCCACGTTGATACAATGTTTCCACGTTGATACAATGTTTCCACGTTGATACAATGTTTTCACGTTGATACAATGTTTCCACGTTGATACAATGTTTCCACGTTGATACAATGTTTCCACGTTGATACAATGTTTCCACGTCATTGAGAAAAACAATTTCTAGGCGATAAAACCTCCTGATCGTGAATGTAAAAGACGTCTTAAACGCTACACGACAGGAAGTCTGCATTTTTGGGTTTTGCAATCTGAGACGTAGTAAAATATCTCTATATATATATTCTGATGTATATATCAGTATATATATGTAGCGGAGGAGGCGTAGGGAGCACAAGTACCCTGTGTTTGTACTGGAGCGCAGTACCTCTGCTTGGCTTCATGAAGTTAATCTGCTCAGGCAGCAGTTTAAATCACACAAACTCCTTTCTGTCCAGATGTTGTGAACTCATTAACTGTATCTATAAGTATGGATCTGCTCTCCGCTCTCATTATGGACACGTTGAAGTGGGCGGCGACACAAAGCGCTCAATGAATCCATACGTTGAAACAATGCGATCTTCTTCCCGGTAAACGCCGGACGTCGTGCGGACGGAGAGGAAAAAGAAAGATGTGTTTTCAGACTCGGCTGCCGGAGGCGAACGTGTCGGTTAGTCCACCTCGATGGACTCGCTGCTCTCGTTGGTGGGTTTACACTCGTTGGGGAGTCGCTGGTGGCGGCTGAGCTGAGTGGCCTGTGTGAAGCTGCGGTCGCAACGCTCACACCTGAGACACACACACACACAAAGAGAAACACACAAAAAAAGACAGAGAGACAGGGATTAGTTTAAGCATGACAAAAGGTAAAAACACACAAAGACACAAAACCGTGTGTGTGTGTGTTTTATAATTACCAAGCTTATAGATTGTGTATTTATAAGTACACTTTTTATGACAACACCAGGAGACAACTTCTGATTCTTTAAAGTGAAGTCTATGCTTCATGTGTTAAAGCTGCATTCTCTCTCCTGACCACCAGGGGGAGACTCCTCTGGTTGTATAGAAGTCTATGCTTCATGTGTTAAAGCTGCATTCTCTCTCCTGACCACCAGGGGGAGACTCCTCTGGTTGTATAGAAGTCTATGCTTCATGTATTAAAGCTGCATTCTCTCTCCTGACCACCAGGGGGCGACTCCTCTGGTTGTATAGAAGTCTATGCTTCATGTGTTAAAGCTGCATTCTCTCTCCTGACCACCAGGGGGCGACTCCTCTGGTTGTATAGAAGTATATGCTTCATGTGTTAAAGCTGCATTCTCTCTCCTGACCACCAGGGGGTGACTCCTCTGGTTGTATAGAAGTCTATGCTTCATGTGTTAAAGCTGCATTCTCTCTCCTGACCACCAGGGGGTGACTCCTCTGGTTGTATAGAAGTCTATGCTTCATGTGTTAAAGCTGCATTCTCTCTTCTGACCACCAGGGGGCGACTCCTCTGTTTGTATAGAAGTATATGCTTCATGTGTTAAAGCTGCATTCTCTCTCCTGACCACCAGGGGGCGACTCCTCTGGTTGTATAGAAGTCTATGCTTCATGTGTTAAAGCTGCATTCTCTCTTCTGACCACCAGGGGGCGACTCCTCTGGTTGTATAGAAGTATATGCTTCATGTGTTAAAGCTGCATTCTCTCTCCTGACCACCAGGGGGCGACTCCTCTGGTTGTATAGAAGTCTATGCTTCATGTGTTAAAGCTGCATTCTCTCTTCTGACCACCAGGGGGCGACTCCTCTGGTTGTATAGAAGTATATGCTTCATGTGTTAAAGCTTCATTCTCTCTCCTGACCACCAGGGGGTGACTCCTCTGGTTGTATAGAAGTCTATGCTTCATGTGTTAAAGCTGCATTCTCTCTCCTGACCACCAGGGGGTGACTCCTCTGGTTGTATAGAAGTCTATATAAATGACTCTACTTCTCTTGATGTATTCCCTCAGTAAACATTGTAAACATGAGTTTATGTCTCAATCTCTAGTTTCAAGTCTTCTTCAATACAGCATGATGTTCATTTAGTAAATTATGGTCATTTAGAGTCAAACAGACCATAAAGCAGGGAACGCTTTAGGGGCGGGGCTACAACGTGATTGACAGGTCGACTACGTCGCTCCTCCTCAGTCCTAATATTGTCACTTCCTGTTCACTGGTTGCAAAAAAACAAGACGGCGACGGCCAAAATGTCAACTGGAGGCTTCAAAAACCACGACTACGTCCATTAAAGGCCTCCAGTCCATCAAAGTGACAGACGGCCCTCAGATATTGTGAAACAAAAATTCAGTCAATGACGGAAAATATTAATTAAAAAAAACTTTTAGTGAGGACCCTAAATGTCCCTAAAACTCAAATTAGTCCTCACAAAGATAGCTGTACAAGTACACACACACACACACACACACACACACACACACACACACACACACACACACACACACACACACATCCCTGTTAACTCTAATGTCCAGTGACAGTATAAAGTGTGTGTGAGGCCCAGCGGAACAGGAAGCTGTAATTGTTGCCCTGATCTTCACAACCTGACCGACCAATTACACACACACACACACACACACACACACACACACACACACCACACACACACACACTCATCCAGGTCTAATAAAGCAGAGTCACTGTCACTTTCAATAGAAAGAGAGAAGCGAGGGAGCTTTTAGTCAGAGCTGGGGGATGTGTGTGTGTGTGTGTGTGTGTGTGTGTGTGTGTGTGTGTGTGTGTGTGTGTGTGTGTGTAGGTGTGTGTGTGTGTGTAAGGAGGGGGGAGGGGGGGGGGGGGGTCTTCAAAGAGAACGTTGTGTTGAGGTATTGGACTTAGCAGCCCTGAAACAAGACTAACATGCTGTTAGATGGATAGGAGGAGGAGGAGGAGGAGGAGGAGGAGGAGGAGGAGGAGGAGGAGGAGGAGGAGGATGAGGAGGAAGAGGAAGGTCCAGAGGATCTGATCTGAAGTCAGCCTCAGTCACCAGAAAGGATGGTTTCAGCTCCTGTGTTTAAAACACGTCCTCGTCTTTTGTTTCTTTGCTTCACATGAACTGTTGACAGGAATAAAGTTACACCTGTAACCTAAACAATACTCCATGTTTTTATTAGTCATTAAACTGTAAACTGTGTTTCTAAATCCATCGTTTAGGATCCTTTTAGCGTTCACGTTGTAGATTTCATCCACTGTCTATGTTGTAAAATATTGGGTTAAAGGTCACATGACCAACAACCAAATGTACAGATTTTAAATTGAATTATGTGCAATAAACTGACTGTAGATCCACTGATCAGAGATTTAAATGAAGAAGGGATTTCTGTCTCAACAATGTTGTGATCCTACGGAGCCCAACTGGCAATACACATTAATATACTCTTAATATATATATATATATATATAGAGAGAGAGAGAGAGAGAGAGAGAATATTGAAGGCCCTTCCTATAATCACAACACAAGCCAATCAGAATACAACATCAGCAACTTAAGTCCAATAATCAGCGAGCAAACCATTTTTTGGTGAAGCAATAGAAGCATAACTGTAATAATTAACTTTTAATAACCATTTTCTTTAAAAGAAATACACAAATATGTCTTTTTTTTAACACTAAAACCTGGTTGAGTGAAACACGATCTTCCTGTTATGCGGCTGATTGACGGTGAACGTTCCAACAATAAATACATAAATAAATACCAACAATAAATACATAAATAAATACCAACAATAAATACATAAATAAATACCACTCCTAAACAGCATCATGGAGACTTTCAGCATCATTTCTCATCTCTGTAAAACCGAACTGAGCACTCCCGACCCTGGACTCTGGAACCAGGAACCAGGACCCTGGAACCAGGAACCAGGACCCTGGAACCAAGAACCAGGACCCTGGAACCAGGAACCAGGACCCTGGAACCAGGACCCTGGACCCTGGAACTAGGACCCAGGACTCTGGAACCAGGAACCAGGACTCTGGAACCAGGAACCAGGACCCTGGAACCAGGAACCAGGACCCTGGAACCAGGAACCAGGACCCTGGAACCAAGAATCAGGACCCTGGAACCAAGAACCAGGACTCTGGAACCAAGAATCAGGACCCTGGAACCAGGAACCAGGACCCTGGAACCAAGAATCAGGACCCTGGAACCAAGAACCAGGACCCTGGAACCAGGAACCAGGACCCTGGAACCAGGAACCAGGACCCTGGAACCAGGAACCAGGACCCTGGAACCAGGAACCAGGAACCAGGAACCAGGACCCTGGACCCTGAAGGAGGACGTTTCTGCTCTAAGTCCTTGATATCAGTTTTCTTAGTTAGTTTCAGGACAGTCTGGGTAATGAGCTGCAGTACTTTGTCCGTTATTTTACGAATGTATCTCTGACCGTGGGGTCAGGACGGGGTCAACGAAGGTACTGGGCGGAAACATAATCCCACCAAACAGACGGAGGAACCAGACTGGAGAATGGGTTCACTCTGGAAAGTCTCACGGGGAACTCGTTGTACTCAGACAGAGAAGAACAAACAGGATTAAAGCTGCTGCTCTGCTTCTGCTGCTGTCTTTTCTTTATCAAGAAGGAATGAACAGTGTGTGTGTGTGTGTGTGTGTGTGTGTGTGTGTGTGTGTGTGTGTGTGTGTGTGTGTGTGAGAGAGAGAGAGAGAGAGAGAGAGAGAGAGTGTGTGTGTGTGTGTGTCTTTTTGTGACTCCTCCATCCATGCTTTTTCAAATAATAGAATAAAGAAAATGTAAATCCCTTTCAAGTAAACCAGATTGCTCCATCAGACAAAAACTAATAACATGTGCAATCACTTTGTTAGAACAATAAAGTTCTATCTGTGCAAAAAATCACTAATATTTGGTCAAAAAATGACATATTGTGGCTGCAAATAACCTGTTTATATGAATATATTTTCAAGATAACAATAACGTTCAACCTGTGCAAAACAGAATGAGTGCAGATGTGTGAGCCAATAAAACAATTGAAGCGGCTGACCATTGCGGGCGTTCATGGTGATTGACATTAATTTGCACACTGGGAGCTGGGTTTTGTCGATAAAGTTATTTTTTTTTAATGGCACGCAATCTACCCGCACTACCTCGATCGACGTATTGGGCACCCCTGCTGTAAAGTTATCATGTCGCTCATAGGGAGAGCGGTCGTCCTGAAACCACAAGGTAGACGGTTCGACCCCCGGTCTCCCCGTAGTTTGCCTCTGCGCCCCACCGTTTGAGCTGACCAGCTGATCAGTAGGTTTAAAAAAAGAAGTCATATTTTAACGTCGTAAAAAGTCATAGTATATATAGCATGTTAAAAAAGATGAATAATAAGTCATAGTTTAGCATGTTGAAAAAGATAATAATAAGTCATAGTTTAGCATGTTGAAAAAGATAATAAGTAAATAATAAGTCATAGTTTAGCATGTTGAAACAGATAATAATAAGTCATAGTTTAGCACGTTGAAACAGATAATAATAAGTCATAGTTTAGCACGTTGAAAAAGATAATAATAAGTCATAGTTTAGCATGTTGAAAAAGATAATAATAAGTCATAGTTTAGCATGTTGAAAAAGATAATAATAAGTCATAGTTTAGCATGTTGAAAAAGATAATAATAAGTCATAGTTTAGCACGTTGAAACAGATAATAATAAGTCATAGTTTAGCATGTTGAAAAAGATAATAATAAGTCATAGTTTAGCATGTTGAAAAAGATAAATAATAAGTCATAGTTTAGCATGTTGAAAAAGATAATAATAAGTCATAGTTTAGCATGTTGAAAAAGATAATAATAAGTCATAGTTTAGCATGTTGAAAAAGATAAATAATAAGTCATAGTTTAGCATGTTGAAAAAGATAATAATAAGTCATAGTTTAGCATGTTGAAACAGATAATAATAAGTCATAGTTTAGCACGTTGAAACAGATAATAATAAGTCATAGTTTAGCACGTTGAAAAAGATAATAATAAGTCATAGTTTAGCACGTTGAAAAAGATAAATAATAAGTCATAGTTTAGCATGTTGAAAAAGATAATAATAAGTCATAGTTTAGCACGTTGAAACAGATAAATAATAAGTCATAGTTTAGCATGTTGAAAAAGATAATAATAAGTCATAGTTTAGCATGTTGAAAAAGATAATAAGTAAATAATAAGTCATAGTTTAGCATGTTGAAACAGATAATAATAAGTCATAGTTTAGCACGTTGAAACAGATAATAATAAGTCATAGTTTAGCACGTTGAAAAAGATAATAATAAGTCATAGTTTAGCATGTTGAAAAAGATAATAATAAGTCATAGTTTAGCATGTTGAAAAAGATAATAATAAGTCATAGTTTAGCATGTTGAAAAAGATAATAATAAGTCATAGTTTAGCATGTTGAAAAAGATAATAATAAGTCATAGTTTAGCATGTTGAAAAAGATAATAATAAGTCATAGTTTAGCACGTTGAAACAGATAATAATAAGTCATAGTTTAGCATGTTGAAAAAGATAATAATAAGTCATAGTTTAGCATGTTGAAAAAGATAAATAATAAGTCATAGTTTAGCATGTTGAAAAAGATAATAATAAGTCATAGTTTAGCATGTTGAAAAAGATAATAATAAGTCATAGTTTAGCATGTTGAAAAAGATAAATAATAAGTCATAGTTTAGCATGTTGAAAAAGATAATAATAAGTCATAGTTTAGCATGTTGAAAAAGATAATAATAAGTCATAGTTTAGCATGTTGAAACAGATAATAATAAGTCATAGTTTAGCACGTTGAAACAGATAATAATAAGTCATAGTTTAGCACGTTGAAAAAGATAATAATAAGTCATAGTTTAGCACGTTGAAAAAGATAAATAATAAGTCATAGTTTAGCATGTTGAAAAAGATAAATAATAAGTCATAGTTTAGCACGTTGAAACATAATAATAAGTCATAGTTTAGCACGTTGAAAAAGATAATAATAAGTCATAGTTTAGCATGTTGAAAAAGATAATAATAAGTCATAGTTTAGCACGTTGAAACAGATAATAATAAGTCATAGTTTAGCACGTTGAAAAAGATAATAATAAGTCATAGTTTAGCACGTTGAAAAAGATAAATAATAAGTCATAGTTTAGCATGTTGGACTTTATCTTCTCAGTTCGTCACGACCAAAGACACCAACAAAGGAGTTCGACCAGCAGGTTTTTATTGCACCTTCCTCAGAACAGACATGTAGCTCAGAGACAGACACGGCTTCCATTAACTCATGGAGCTCGTATTGCAGGTTGGTGAGGAGTGACCTCTGGGATCTTTGGGGCATTCCAACCTACATTTGGGATTGGAGTGGACTTCATCTGGAGCAGGTTTGAGTTCAGAGTAAACCCTCGGTGGGAGTAAACCTGTGAGGAAGCAAACCTGTTTTTGTTCCAGGGAGTATAGAATTCAGAGCATGTCTCTGATTGAGGAGTTGTCTCCACACGGCTCTCAACATGGTGGTGGTTGAACCGGCGGCTAACAGCTAACGGTGCTAAAAGCGCTAACATGCCAATTTTCCTCCTAAGAAAACAGGTCTAAATGTCATGAACTGAACTATGCGCTCCACGGACGCACCAAAGATCCCAACCAACGAGCATGCTGGACCAGCGCTCGCAACAGGAAGCCAACAGGAAGCCAACAGGAAGCCAACAGGAAGCCAAACGGAGAGCAGAGGCTTGCAGGACGCTACGTCCGGAAGATATTTACAGAAAGAGAAGAATCACGAATCACGGCATCAAACTTCGTTCACTAGAACAGCGAGAAGACGTTGTGACCGTGAAGCTTCCTCTGATGCAACTCACTGATAGTAGTTGCTAGGCTAGTTTTAGGGTGGAACTCACTGATAGTAGTTGCTAGGCTAGTTTTAGGGTGGAACTCACTGATAGTAGTTGCTAGGCTAGTTTTAGGGTGCAACTCACTGATAGTAGTTGCTAGGCTAGTTTTAGGGTGGAACTCACTGATAGTAGTTGCTAGGCTAGTTTTAGGGTGGAACTCACTAATAAACAGGTCTCAGTCATTCTAGGAGGAAGCTGCAGGTGCAAAGCTGTGACACACATCTAGCGGCATGAGGAGGCGTTACAGTGACTCAGGAAACAGAAGACGGCTTCTTCTCTATCTACATCCTGTGGTCACGTTCCTGCCGCCGCTGGAATCACACCGGCTCGTCGCCGCTGAGCCGCGGGGCCGTGCCGTCGGACGGGGCCGTGCCGTCGGACGGGGCCCGGGGCTCCAGGGACGGGCCCCCGGTCGAGGCGGGGTCCGAGGAGTTGCTGGTGGTCGGGTCCAGTGGGATCTGGGCAGAGGTGGGGGCGTGGCTGAACGCCGCGTCGGCGGGCAGGTTGGATGGAGGGCTGAGCGGGGCGTTGGGCGGGGTGCTGGGTGGGGCGTTGGGCGGGGGCAGGGCGGGGGGTGTCGGAGGGCGTTTGAGAAGAGGAGTTGGATGCAGCGTATGAGGAGAGGTTGGAGGCGGCGAGTGTGTGAGGGAGGGGCTCAGACGGGGGGTCTGAGGGGGTCACAGGCGGTCTGGGTGTGTGTGCAGGGGTCGGCTCCTGAGGGTCTGTGCAGACCAGCGGCCCCTCGGACACGTACCACACCTCATTGTGCCGGTTCAGCAGCTTCAGGGGACTACACACACACACACACACACACACACACACACACACACACACACACACACACACACACAATTATGATAATTATCATTATACTTCTTTATAAACATACTTATAATAAATGCATTATAAACATATATAATGTGTAATAAACATACTTATAATGCAGTATAAAGATATATGTGTTATAAACATACTTATAATGCATTATAAACATTTATAATGTGTAATACACCTACTTATAATGCATTATAAACATAGATAGCATGTCATAAACATATTTATAATGCATTATACATATTTATAATGCATTATACATATTTATAATGTGTAATAAACCTACTTATAATGCATTATAAACATAGATAGCATGTCATAAACATATTTATAATGCATTATACATATTTATAATGTGTAATAAACCTACTTATAATGCATTATAAACATAGATAACATGTCATAAACATATTTATAATGCATTATATACATATATGTGTTATAAACATATTTATAATGCATTATATACATATATGTGTTATAAACATATTTATAATGCATTATATACATATATGTGTTATAAACATACTTATAATGCATTATATACATATATGTGTTATAAACATACTTATAATGCATTATATACATATATGTGTTATAAACATACTTATAATGCATTATATACATATATGTGTTATAAACATACTTATAATGCATTATAGACATATATGTGTTATTAACATACTTATAATGCATTATATACATATATGTGTTATTAACATACTTATAATGCATGATATACATATATGTGTTATTAACATACTTATAATGCATTATAGACATATATGTGTTATTAACATACTTATAATGCATTATAGACATATATCATGTGTTATAAACATACTTTTAACACATTATAAATATATATAATGTGTTTCAGAGTACTGGTGTTTGAACGCTATCCAGCCCTAACGGTATTCATACATATTCATGATATTCATATTATAACAATAATTATAACTCATTATACCGCATTTTGTAATGAGTTATAAGCATCATAAGAGCTCATATAGTGGTGTCATGATATGTCTTTCACTTGACTTAAAGTAAACAAGTTATAGTGACTTATAAGCGGAATGTAATTATTACATCTGCCTCAGTAATTACATTAGAGCACCTTATAATAACATTATAATAGTGAACATGATGTATTATAGTTCATTACAGTGCTATGAACTGTCCATGATGTGTTGTTATTATTATTATTATTATTATTATTACCTGTCGTAGCCCACTCCGTAGTGGTATGAACTGTCCATGATGTGTTGTTATTATTATT
This sequence comes from Myoxocephalus aenaeus, assembly GCA_038501785.1. Classification (NCBI taxonomy): domain Eukaryota; kingdom Metazoa; phylum Chordata; class Actinopteri; order Perciformes; family Cottidae; genus Myoxocephalus; species Myoxocephalus aenaeus. The sequence continues at coordinate 81,300 of JBAMJR010000328.1, forward strand.
ATTATTATTATTACTACCTGTCGTAGCCCACTCCGTAGTGCTATGAACTGTCCATGATGTATTATTATTATTATTATTATTACTACTACCTGTCGTAGCCCACTCCGTAGTGGTATGAACTGTCCATGATGTGTTGTTATTATTATTATTATTACTACTACCTGTCGTAGCCCACTCCGTAGTGCTATGAACTGTCCATGATGTGTTGTTATTATTATTATTATTATTACTACTACCTGTCGTAGCCCACTCCGTAGTGCTATGAACTGTCCATGATGTGTTGTTATTATTATTATTATTATTACTACTACCTGTCGTAGCCCACTCCGTAGTGCTATGAACTGTCCATGATGTATTATTATTATTATTATTATTACTACTACCTGTCGTAGCCCACTCCGTAGTGCTATGAACTGTCCATGATGTATTATTATTATTATTATTATTACTACTACCTGTCGTAGCCCACTCCGTAGTGGTAGCTGTGGTTGTAGGACGCTCCCACTCGGTCCAGCTCCTTCGTCAGCCGGTGGGCGTGAAGCCTGGAGGTGACGGACAGCATCCAGCCGCCATAACTCCTCACGTACACGTCCATCTCTGGCATGTCAGTGAAGTACAGCTGAGGAGACACAACGAGTACTACCATGAGTACTACATACTGAGGGGAGGCAAGGCAGCAACAAGTACTACCATGAGTACTACATACTGAGGGGAGGCAAGGCAGCAACAAGTACTACCATGAGTACTACATACTGAGGGGAGGCAAGGCAGCAACAAGTACTACCATGAGTACTACATACTGAGAGAAGACAAGTGTTAGCGTGTGTCAATTATTGGATGCCTGGAAGAACTCAGTTCAACAACTTCTCTCGTTCTCTATATTTATTTACTAAATGATCACAAGTAAAGTAGTAAGCGCTGCAATTACAAAAGCAGTGAGTGGAACAGCAACACGCAGGTTGGTCAAAGAACAACTGCCCCACCACGGAAGTGGGGCCTTTCATACACAGTTTATCATCACAGGTTCGTCTCGCCTCGTCCTAACATCTGATTCCTCTATCCTGTCCAGAGGAGGAGAATCCCGTGTTCTCATCTTTTCTCACAGGACTGGAACACAACGACCAGTCTGCTTCCATAATGTCAACATACTGATAAACAGTTGTGGTGTTGAAGTGCGCAGCGTGTGACTGATTTATATTATCACAAGGCAGCAACAAGTACTACCATGAGTACTAGATACTGAGGGGAGGCAAGGCAGCAACAAGTACTACTCCAAGTACTAGATACTGAGAGAAGGCAAGGCAGCAACAAGTACTACCATGAGTACTAGATACTGAGAGAAGGCAAGGCAGCAACAAGTACTACCATGAGTACTAGATACTGACAGAAGGCAAGGCAGCAACAAGTACTACCATGAGTACTAGATACTGACAGAAGGCAAGGCAGCAACAAGTACTACCATGAGTACTAGATACTGACAGAAGGCAAGGCAGCAACAAGTACTACCATGAGTACTAGATACTGACAGAAGGCAAGGCAGCAACAAGTACTACCATGAGTACTAGATACTGACAGAAGGCAAGGCAGCAACAAGTACTACCATGAGTACTAGATACTGACAGAAGGCAAGGCAGCAACAAGTACTACCATGAGTACTAGATACTGAGAGAAGGCAAGGCAGCAAAAGTTAACACACTGTCAGTACAATTATTATACACAATAACTTCATAATGATAGTTCCTGTCAAATTTGCCTAAAATGCCTATCCAGTACTACCCAAAGTAAATTGGAAGCTCTACTTGAACCATTTGGAGTAAGTGCATGGTCTTGGTCTCTTTTGAAAGGTAACACTCTGAAGCTTTTTCCCCTCAATAGTCAGAATCACTTTAAGTGCTGCTGACACTGAGTTATATAAGTTTGAACACACTAAAGTAGAAGGTTTTTATTTCCGCCTGAACATTTCTTTGCAAATAGATGCCTGTAGAAGAGTATAAATGGGACTTATGAACTGGAAAACACAATGGGACAATAGCCTGAAGCCTTATCTAGTCTAAGTCAAAAGTAGTTAACAATATCACAGAAAATTAATATTTTACACATGTTTTTCTAATGAAATGTCTAGGCGTTTTTCCATTTTCAGACTGAAAATATTCATGATATAAATACTATATACCTATTAAAAAGGCTTATAGTCTTGCAAACCTATAGAGGTACTATTCATATTTACTACCAGTATTGCTGACACAGAGAAAAAAAGAAGTATAAATGCATTTTCCTTCTAATTCAATGCCAAACTGAGGATCTGTCAGCAGCAGTCTGTTCTCATGAAGCTGGAGCCTGTTGGGATCATCTCCACCCCCTCTTGATTAGACCAGTTTTTTAGGCAATTTCATTGGCTGTACGAAGCGCCTGTCATCAGAGCCGTATGACGTGACAGGCTTGATCCACGTAAGGAAAGAGAGGCTGAGCCTGTTCTTCAACGTAGCTTCTGGTTGGGTAATGTAGCCTGTCAGTCAGGACATGAAGCTCCTATTGGTTCAAGTGGGGATCCAATAGAAAGGTTAGATTTTGGTGGACATTTTGCTGCCCAGCTTTTCCTCTGTGCTCTCATGCAAACTTGCTTTGCAAGTAAAAACAAAAAGTTATTGTTTCATATCTTCCAGCTGATATGAAATGATGTAACACCAGTTGGTGGATATTTAAGGATGTAATCACGTGTTTTGGACAAAATCTTTTATGGGATTTTTTTTATTGGACCTTTACGACGTAACAACGCCGTTGTTGTCGGAATGTTATGGATTTATGGATCAATATGAGGCGTCATCGTGAGTTGCCTGGCTTTTGCTATGTTTGTTTGTTTGTTTGTTGTCTGACAAAAGTCTGGTTTGTAGCTGCTGTGGTGGTCTGACCTAGAAACGGAACAGCTGGAATCACAAGAACCGTAGGCTTCCAGAAACATGTGGCACTCGTACCAAACTATAAATAGAACTATAAATAGAACTATAAATAGATGCACAGTGTACACTAGAATGTCCAGTAAAGGACGCCCGCGGGACGGCAGAACGCTAACAGGTGATAAGCAGCTACCATGTTAGTATAGCCTAGCATTGATGAAGCCAAACTCTTGCTGACCGACAAAACATGAATTCAGACTCATAACAAATCTGTTAAAAATAAAAACACATTAGTAAACCACATTAAAGTGACAGAATCAGCTACATATGCTTATTGTGGATGAGAGGATGAAGAAGTGTCTTCGTAACATTCAGAGTTCATACTTTGTGACTGAATGTGTAATAAAATACATAAATCATATGCTGTGCCCTGATGCAGGTCCTTCATGTAGTAATGTGGATACTTCCTGAGCATGGACTTGTATTCTGTGATGAAACACGGCTCACCTTGTCGCTGGTGGGCGTCGGCGGCTCCTTCTGATTGGCCGCCGGCAGCGGGAAGCTGAGCGAGTAAACGGCCGGCTCCCACATCCTGGTCTCCTCTGGGACCCGGACCAGGACGGGGGCCGTCATCTCCATCTGGAAGCCTGCACACACACACACACACACACACACACACACACACACACACACACACACACACACACACACACACACACACACACAGAATGAACACACCCACACACCCACACAGAATGAACACACACACACACGCACATATAATGAACACACACACACACACAGAAGGAGGCGTGGCCTCACCTCCCTCGTTGGCTCCAGTGATGTACTGGAAAAGTCTCCTGAAGGCCATGGCTGCTCCCACGCCCATGAAGTAGGCCTCGGCATCGGTGGACACCCAGCGGGTGGGGCTGTAGTGTCGCACCTGAACACACACACACACACACACACACACACACAGTCAGACGGGCCCTGCATGAAGGAGTCCTGCTGTCTGCTGGAGGCTCACTCACCTCGTATTCGTCCGTTTTGCAGACCAGATGATATTCCAGACATTCCTTTGACTCGGTGCAGAAGCTGCTGTTGGAGCTCGGCCTGTCAGAGACGGCAACACACACTAGTTACTCACTAACTAACTCACTAACTTACTCACTAACTCACTAACTTACTCACTAACTAACTTATTAACTAACTCACTAACTTACTCACTAACTCACTAACTCACTAACTTACTCACTAACTAACTTATTAACTAACTCACTAACTTACTCACTAACTCACTAACTCACTAACTTACTCACTAACTAACTTATTAACTAACTCACTAACTTACTCACTAACTCACTAACTTACTCACTAACTAACTTATTAACTAACTCACTAACTCACTAACTTACTCACTAACTAACTTATTAACTAACTTATTAACTAACTAACTCACTAACTTACTCACTAACTCACTTATTAACTAACTCACTAACTTACTCACTAACTCACTAACTCACTAACTAACTCACTAACTAACTTATTAACTAACTCACTAACTTACTCACTAACTCACTAACTCACTAACTAACTCACTAACTCACTCACTCACTAACTTACTAACTAACTAACTCACTAACTAACTTATTAACTCACTAACTAACTAACTAACTAATTTACTTGCATACCAGCTAACTAGCATACTAACATACTCACTAACTTACATACTAACTAACTAACATACTAACTAGCATACTAACTAGCATACTAATTAACTAACTAACTAGCTAACTAATTAACCAGCTTACATACTAACTAACACACTAACTAAGTTATTAACATACTAATATACTAACATACTCACTAACTAACTAATATACTAACATAATCACTAACATACTAACTAACTAATATACTAACATACTAACTAACTAACTAACTAATATACTAACATACTAACATACTAACATACTAACTAACTAACTAATATACTAACTAACTAACTAACTAATATACTAACTAACTAACTAACTAATATACTAACATACTAACTAACTAACTAACTAATATACTAACATACTAACATACTAACATACTAACATACTAACTAACTAACTAATATACTAACATACTAACTAACTAACTAACTAATATACTAACATACTAACTAACTAACTAACTAACTAATATACTAACATACTAACATACTAACTAACTAACTAATATACTAACATACTAACTAACTAACTAACTAATATACTAACATACTAACATACTAACTAACTAACTAATATACTAACATACTAACTAACTAACTAACTAATATACTAACATACTAACATACTAACTAACTAACTAATATACTAACATACTAACTAACTAACTAACTAATATACTAACATACTAACTAACTAATATACTAACATACTAACAAACTAACTAACTAATATACTAACATACTCACTAACTAACTAACTAACTAACTAACTAACTAACTAACTAACTAACTAACGGATGGAGTTAGCTGGAGGTTGTGAGCAGAGTCTGTTTGAGAGCTCTCTCTCTGCAGCTTCAGAAAGGCAAAGAGGTGAAATATTCTAAATACAACGGCTGTTCTTTGAGCCGGACTGGTTCTAGTGTAGAAGTACACGAAAGTACCTCAAACAACACAAAAGTACTTCAAACACCCTCCAACACCCTCGTGTCGCTGTGATCTGAAGCACATTCACACAGCGAGAGCAGCGTTGTGGTTTCTCTGCTCAACTCACCCAACACTTCCTTCAGCGGAGAACACGACGGCCACCAAGGCCCAGCAGGCGGAGAGGGGCACCCTGGGGGGCACAGACTCACTGTTTACACTACGTAAGGGTTCCATGTAATGCTGTACATGCATTATTATTATTATTATTATAGATAAATAAAGAAATTAAAACACACAAACGCATCAATAAAATACAGAAAGTATGCTAATACTTGTGGTATTACTACTACCACCCCAGAGAGCAGAAAGAGGAACAGAGACCATCATATCTGTCTTCATCCACTGCACTTACAAATAAATAAATCATAAGAGTCTCACAGAAACAATTTCCATCTTTCAAAAAAAGAGGCTTTACGCGTGTGCGTGCACGTTTGTGTGCGTGCACGTTTGTGTGCGTGCGCTGCAGAGATGAAATGAGACACGTGCTGCTGCTCAGAGCGACGCAGAGGAGAGAGAGAGATCTGCTGCATCATCATCATCATCATCATCATCATCCTCTGCTTCTCCACTTCAAAGGCGTTTTGAGGTCACGGACCTCCTCTTCATCACACCCGACCTCCTCTTCATCACAGTGACCGTTTAGTGCCTTCTGTTCCGGTGACCGAACAGTGAGGTTATTAAAGACCGGACTGAGTCAAGCCGTTAAAGGCGTCACAGCCGTTAAAGGCTCCCGTTTAAAACTTCACCGCACGTGACGCTGCAGAAAAGTCACCGACGTGAACAGCAGCTGTGGTGAACCACTGTCGCCGTGTGATATTTATTAAACACATGAGTTATTATTATTATTATTATTATTATTATTATAAGTACAATAAATGAGGACAGGTACTCACATTGTCCCGGAACCGCGTGTGAGGAGGAGTGTGATGAAGGAGAGACTGCAGTCTGCTGCACTCTGACGGACTGCAGTGAGGAGAGGGAGGGGAGAGGGGAGGGGGGAGGGGAGAGAGAGAAGGGAGGGAGAGAGAAAGAGAGGGAGGGAGGAGTGTTCCTGGCTGCAGTAGTCTGCATCATGAAATAGTCTGCATTATGAAATAGTCTGCATCATGAAGTCTGCATCATGAAGTATTCTGCATCATGAAGTCTGCATCATGAAGTAGTCTGCATTATAAAGTCGTCTGCATCATGAAGTAGTCTGTATCATGAAGTAGTCTGCATCATGAAATAGTCTGCATCATGTACTCTGCATTATGAAGTAGTCTGCATTATGAAGTAGTCTGCATCATGAAGTCTGCATTATAAAGTAGTCTGCATCATGAAGTAGTCTGCATCATGAAGTAGTCTGCATTATAAAGTAGTCTCTATCATGAAGTCTGCATCATGAAGTATTCTGCATCATGAAGTCTGCATCATGAAGTAGTCTGCATTATAAAGTCGTCTGCATCATGAAGTAGTCTGCATCATGAAATAGTCTGCATCATGTACTCTGCATTATGAAGTAGTCTCTATCATGAAGTCTGCATCATGAAGTAGTCTGCATCATGAAGTAGTCTGCATTATGAAGTAGTCTGCATCATGAAGTCAGCATTATGAAGTAGTCTGCATCATGAAGTCTGCATTATAAAGTAGTCTGCATCATGTACTCTGCATTATGAAGTAGTCTCTATCATGAAGTAGTCTGCATTATAAAGTAGTCTGCATCATGAAGTAGTCTGCATCATGAAGTCTGCATTATGAAGTAGTCTCTATCATGAAGTCTGCATTATGAAGTAGTCTGCATCATGAAGTCTGCATTATGAAGTAATCTGCATCATGAAGTAGTCTGCATCATGAAGTCTGCATTATAAAGTAGTCTGCATCATGTACTCTGCATTATGAAGTAGTCTGCATCATGAAGTCTGCATTATAAAGTAGTCTGCATCATGTACTCTGCATTATGAAGTAGTCTCTATCATGAAGTAGTCTGCATTATAAAGTAGTCTGCATCATGAAGTAGTCTGCATCATGAAGTCTGCATTATGAAGTAGTCTCTATCATGAAGTCTGCATTATGAAGTAGTCTGCATCATGAAGTCTGCATTATGAAGTAGTCTGCATCATGAAGCAGTCTGCGTCATGAAGTCTGCATCATGAAGCAGTCTGCATTATGAAGTAGTCTGCATCATGAAGCAGTCTGCATCATGAAGTCTGCATTATGAAGTAGTCTGCATCATGAAGTCTGCATTATGAAGTAGTCTCTATCATGTAGTCTGCATCATGAAGCAGTCTGCATTATGAAGTAGTCTGCATCATAAAGCAGTCTGCATCATGAAGTCTGCATTATGAAATAGTCTGCATCATGAAGCAGTCTGCATCATGAAGTCTGCATTATGAAGTAGTCTGCATTATGAAGTCTGCATTATGAAGTAATCTGCATCATGAAGTAGTCTGCATCATGAAGTCTGCATTATAAAGTAGTCTGCATCATGTACTCTGCATTATGAAGTAGTCTGCATCATGAAGTCTGCATTATGAAGTAATCTGCATCATGAAGTAGTCTGCATCATGAAGTCTGCATTATAAAGTAGTCTGCATCATGTACTCTGCATTATGAAGTAGTCTGCATCATGAAGTAGTCTGCATTATGAAGTAGTCTGCATCATGAAATAGTCTGCATTATGAAGTAGTCTGCATCATGAAGTAGTCTGCATCATGAAGTAGTCTGCATCATGAAGTAGTCTGTATCATGAAGTAGTCTGCATCATGAAGTCCGCATTATGAAGTAGTCTGCATCATGAAGTGGTCTGCATCATGAAGTAGTCTGCATCATGAAGTCCGCATTATGAAGTAGTCTGCATCATGAAGTAGTCTGCATCATGAAGTAGTCTCTATCATGAAGTAGTCTGCATCATGAAGTCCGCATTATGAAGTAGTCTGCATCATGAAGTCTGCATTATGAAGTGGTCTCTATCATGAAGTAGTCTGCATCATGGGGTAGTCTGCATCATGTAGTCTGCATCATGACGCAGACTACCCCATGACGCAGACTACATGATGCAGACTTCATGACGCAGACTTCATGACGCAGACTACCCCATGACGCAGACTACCCCATGATGCAGACTGCGTCGTGAGAAAGAAAACACAAATAAAAGAAACACTTTTATACTTCCATTTATTCATCAAGAGTGAAAGTCTGGATTCCTGAAGAGTAAAATGAAGTATTCTTTATTAGAGTTCATAATGAGTACACTGCAGGCCTCCTTTGTGCTGGTCGGTTCCTAACCTTTCCTCCGTACCGTATTTAGTCTTTAAAAAGAGGAAGAAACAAACTTCAGACTGAAAGACTAAATATGATCCAGAACAAAAGAATCTCAACATTTAAATCACAAATGCGTTAAATTATTAAAAACTGCTTTTCAGATTCAAACAAGCTTTTCCAGAACAGCAGCTTTATTGTGACGCGTCACAAAGACATCAAACAGGAAGCGCTCTCTGCGCCGCAGGTGGTCTCACCTGAGAGCCCCGCCCCCTTAAGCCCCGCCCCCCCACAAAGCCTCGGAAGAAACGTCAGTCTAGTATTTACAAAATGTTTTTCTGGTCGCTCACCGACAAGTCACCAATAAGTCATAAAATAAGCTTCACAAAGAGCAAGGTAAAAACCAACGATCTGGTGGGCCTCCTCAGGGTGGGGTCCATTAGAGGAGGGGTCCAGCAGGGTGGGGTCCATTAGAGGAGGGGTCCAGTGGGGTGGGGTCCATTAGAGGAGGGGTCTCCTCAGGGTGGGGTCCATTAGAGGAGGGGTCCAGCAGGGTGGGGTCCATTAGAGGAGGGGTCCAGCGGGGTGGGGTCCATTAGAGGAGGGGTCCAGCGGGGTGGGGTCCATTAGAGGAGGGGTCTCCTCAGGGTGGGGTCCATTAGAGGAGGGGTCTCCTCAGGGTGGGGTCCATTAGAGGAGGGGTCCAGCAGGGTGGGGTCCATTAGAGGAGGGGTCCAGCGGGGTGGGGTCCATTAGAGGAGGGGTCTCCTCAGGGTGGGGTCCATTAGAGGAGGGGTCTCCTCAGGGTGGGGGTCCATTAGAGGAGGGGTCCAACGGGGTGGGGGTCCATTAGAGGAGGGGTCCAACGGGGTGGGGGTCCATTAGAGGAGGGGTCCAACGGGGTGGGGGTCCATTAGAGGAGGGGTCCAACGGGGTGGGGGTCCATTAGAGGAGGGGTCCAGCAGGGTGGGGGTCCATTAGAGGAGGGGTCCAGCAGGGTGGGGGTCCATTAGAGGAGGGGTCTCCTCAGGGTGGGGTCCATTAGAGGAGGGGTCTCCTCAGGGTGGGGGTCCATTAGAGGAGGGGACTCCTCAGGGTGGGGTCCATTAGAGGAGGGGACTCCTCAGGGTGGGGTCCATTAGAGGAGGGGACTCCTCAGGGTGGGGTCCATTAGAGGAGGGGTCTCCTCAGGGTGGGGTCCATTAGAGGAGGGGACTCCTCAGGGTGGGGTCCATTAGAGGAGGGGTCTCCTCAGGGTGGGGTCCATTAGAGGAGGGGTCTCCTCAGGGTGGGGTCCATTAGAGGAGGGGTCCACGCGTCGCCACAACCACTAAAGCACAAAACTACAGCAGCGGAGGAAGGTGGAGCTGAAACAGAACATTTCAATACGCAAGAAGTGAAGATATTGTTTGTCAATATACCAGAGGGGGGGAGGGAAGAGAAGACCACCTGAACTGGGACGAGACCAGTACGAGGCCAGTAGTCACACGCCCACTCCGTTGGCGTGTCAGGTTGTTGGTTGCATTTGAAGCATTAGAGCTAAGCCCCGCCCCTTCCTGTGGAACCGTTTCCTGTAGGAACATGGAGGTTCTGATCCGTCTGGGTTGTGCCACGAACTACACACACACACACACACACACACACACACACACACACACACACACCAAAGATCATGCCGCTCGTCACACGTTCGGCTCGGAGGACGTTAGCATGTAGCCACGTTAGCTAGCTCGCTAAGCTAACGGCCAACCGAGACTCTGAACGTAACAATCGTCTGTTAAACGGATGAACATCGTGTGTGGATATATGTTTTCCAAAATAAGGTGACACAGGAAGGGGCGGGGCTTAGCCTCTCCAAAAGGATAAATAATCACACGGTTTATGAGTCGTGGTCTTGAATTATTAGTCTTTGTGTGTCCGATACGGAAGCCGAGGCCTTGATAATCGTGGTCTTGAGACCAGAACCGCGGTGAAGCTGGAGAAGGACCGATAGGTCACTACCGACCCGCCAACAGCTGGAAGAAGGGACGACACGTCGGTGCCTAAATTTGAAATATATATTGATTAGCCTTTTTCCTGAGAACGGGCCGCTGTCTCCAAAGGGAAGAAAGAAAAAAATAACGTGAACTCAGGTCACACAGAAAGGAGAAGGAAGAGGCAGAAGTTTTAAATAGCCGATATAAACACCCGAAAGATCGTCTCTCTAGAATGATGAGAATCTTTGGAGCTCGTCTCTTTGTGGGCGGAGTCTGTTTGTTGCATAGCCAGACAGTGGACACACCCACTGCAACCACTCCAAGAGTTTCAAAAGGAGAGCTGGTTGGGGGTCTTGGTCCTAGTGCCCCCTTTGCACCAGCTGACCTGGGGGTGTTTAGTGGGTCCCCCCAAAAAGATGCAGCTCCTCGCTCACAAGGTGGACTCCTTCTGCCGCTCACGGCCGTTACACGTTTTCTTGACTTTGGAAATTCCCTCCAGAGCTCCTGATTCAGTCACTCTGGAGACAGGACGAGAGAGAGACCATCCATTAAACACTGATGTGTGTGTGTGGGAGACAGAGGGTTAGCTATATGAGAGAGAGGGTTAGCTATATGAGACAGAGGGTTAGCTATATGAGACAGAGGGTTAGCTATATGAGAGAGAGGGTTAGCTATATGAGACAGAGGGTTAGCTATACGAGAGAGAGGGTTAGCTATATGAGACAGAGGGTTAGCTATATGAGACAGAGGGTTAGCTATATGAGACAGAGGGTTAGCTATACGAGAGAGAGGGTTAGCTATATGAGACAGAGGGTTAGCTATATGAGACAGAGGGTTAGCTATATGAGAGAGAGAGGGTTAGCTATATGAGAGAGAGAGGGTTAGCTATATGAGAGAGAGAGGGTTAGCTATATGAGAGAGAGAGGGTTAGCTATATGAGACAGAGGGTTAGCTATATGAGAGAGAGAGGGTTAGCTATATGAGAGAGAGAGGGTTAGCTATATGAGAGAGAGAGGGTTAGCTATATGAGACAGAGGGTTAGCTATATGAGAGAGAGAGGGTTAGCTATATGAGAGAGAGGGTTAGCTATATGAGACAGAGGGTTAGCTATACGAGAGAGAGGGTTAGCTATATGAGACAGAGGGTTAGCTATATGAGAGAGAGGGTTAGCTATATGAGAGAGAGGGTTAGCTATATGAGACAGAGGGTTAGCTATACGAGAGAGAGAGGGTTAGCTATATGAGACAGAGGGTTAGCTATATGAGAGAGAGAGGGTTAGCTATATGAGAGAGAGAGGGTTAGCTATATGAGAGAGAGAGGGTTAGCTATATGAGAGAGAGAGGGTTAGCTATATGAGAGAGAGAGGGTTAGCTATATGAGAGAGAGAGGGTTAGCTATATGAGAGAGAGAGGGTTAGCTATATGAGAGAGAGAGGGTTAGCTATATGAGAGACAGAGGGTTAGCTATATGAGAGAGAGAGGGTTAGCTATATGAGAGAGAGAGGGTTAGCTATATGAGACAGAGGGTTAGCTATATGAGAGAGAGAGGGTTAGCTATATGAGAGAGAGAGGGTTAGCTATATGAGAGAGAGAGGGTTAGCTATATGAGAGAGAGAGGGTTAGCTATATGAGAGACAGAGGGTTAGCTATATGAGAGACAGAGGGTTAGCTATATGAGAGACAGAGGGTTAGCTATATGAGAGAGAGAGGGTTAGCTATATGAGAGAGAGAGGGTTAGCTATATGAGAGAGAGAGGGTTAGCTATATGAGAGAGAGAGGGTTAGCTATATGAGAGAGAGAGGGTTAGCTATATGAGAGAGAGAGGGTTAGCTATATGAGAGACAGAGGGTTAGCTATATGAGAGACAGAGGGTTAGCTATATGAGAGACAGAGGGTTAGCTATATGAGAGACAGAGGGTTAGCTATATGAGAGACAGAGGGTTAGCTATATGAGAGACAGAGGGTTAGCTATATGAGAGACAGAGGGTTAGCTATATGAGAGACAGAGGGTTAGCTATATGAGAGACAGAGGGTTAGCTATATGAGAGACAGAGGGTTAGCTATATGAGAGACAGAGGGTTAGCTATATGAGAGACAGAGGGTTAGCTATATGAGAGACAGAGGGTTAGCTATATATGAGACAGAGGGTTAGCTATATATGAGACAGAGGGTTAGCTATATGAGACAGAGGGTTAGCTATATGAGACAGAGGGTTAGCTATACGAGACAGAGGGTTAGCTATACGAGACAGAGGGTTAGCTATACGAGACAGAGGGTTAGCTATACGAGACAGAGGGTTAGCTATACGAGAGAGAGGGTTAGCTATACGAGAGAGAGAGACAGAGGGTTAGCTATATGAGACAGAGGGTTAGCTATATGAGAGACAGAGGGTTAGCTATATATGAGACAGAGGGTTAGCTATATATGAGACAGAGGGTTAGCTATATGAGACAGAGGGTTAGCTATATGAGACAGAGGGTTAGCTATACGAGACAGAGGGTTAGCTATACGAGACAGAGGGTTAGCTATACGAGAGAGAGGGTTAGCTATACGAGAGAGAGGGTTAGCTATACGAGAGAGAGAGACAGAGGGTTAGCTATACGAGACAGAGGGTTAGCTATACGAGACAGAGGGTTAGCTATACGAGAGAGAGGGTTAGCTATACGAGAGAGAGGGTTAGCTATACGAGAGAGAGAGACAGAGGGTTAGCTATATGAGACAGAGGGTTAGCTATATGAGACAGAGGGTTAGCTATATATGAGACAGAGGGTTAGCTATATGAGACAGAGGGTTAGCTATATGAGACAGAGGGTTAGCTATATGAGACAGAGGGTTAGCTATATGAGACAGAGGGTTAGCTATATGAGACAGAGGGTTAGCTATATGAGACAGAGGGTTAGCTATATGAGACAGAGGGTTAGCTATATGAGACAGAGGGTTAGCTATATATGAGACAGAGGGTTAGCTATATATGAGACAGAGGGTTAGCTATATGAGACAGAGGGTTAGCTATATGAGACAGAGGGTTAGCTATATGAGACAGAGGGTTAGCTATATGAGACAGAGGGTTAGCTATATGAGACAGAGGGTTAGCTATATGAGACAGAGGGTTAGCTATATGAGACAGAGGGTTAGCTATATGAGACAGAGGGTTAGCTATACGAGAGAGAGGGTTAGCTATACGAGAGAGAGGGTTAGCTATACGAGAGAGAGGGTTAGCTATACGAGAGAGAGAGACAGAGGGTTAGCTATATGAGACAGAGGGTTAGCTATATGAGACAGAGGGTTAGCTATATGAGACAGAGGGTTAGCTATATGAGACAGAGGGTTAGCTATATGAGACATAGGGTTAGCTATATGAGAGAGAGGGTTAGCTATACGAGAGAGAGGGTTAGCTATACGAGAGAGAGAGACAGAGGGTTAGCTATACGAGAGAGAGAGACAGAGGGTTAGCTATACGAGAGAGAGAGACAGAGGGTTAGCTATATGAGACAGAGGGTTAGCTATATGAGACAGAGGGTTAGCTATATGAGACAGAGGGTTAGCTATATGAGACAGAGGGTTAGCTATACGAGACAGAGGGTTAGCTATACGAGAGAGAGACAGAGAGAGTATTCCCTGTAGATGTCTGATGAACTTACACCTCGTCCATCTCCACGTCCTCCTCGTCCAGGGGCAGTTGCAGGTAGGGGTTGTTGGACGCCGGGCGGAACTTGTAGCCCGTCAACACGAAGAAGATCAGAGTGGAAACCTCCACCAGAAACTGTGTGAGGACAGCAGGTTTGTATCGAGACCAACAGGGACATTGTAGCTAGCAGCTGTTAGCTAGAAGCTGCTAGCTAGCAGCTGAAACCATACTGAACATGTGCTGCTTGTGTTGAGGTCGTCTTACCTCGTAGCACCACTGCCACTGGAAGGGCATGGTGACCTTGAGCAGAATGGCTATGATCCTCGTGAAGTAGATATAACACACAATCTAAGAAGAACACAGACGTTTAAAAAATATACACATGGTGTCAGCTGAGAATCATAACCATTACGGTCACGCGCTAGTAACCATTGCGGTCACGCGCTAGTAACGCGCTAGTAACGCGCTAGTAACCATTGCGGTCACGCGCTAGTAACGCGCTAGTAACCATTGCGGTCACGCGCTAGTAACGCGCTAGTAACCATTGCGGTCACGCGCTAGTAACGCGCTAGTAACCATTGCGGTCACGCGCTAGTAACGCGCTAGTAACCATTGCGGTCACGCGCTAGTAACGCGCTAGTAACCATTGCGGTCACGCGCTAGTAACGCGCTAGTAACCATTGCGGTCACGCGCTAGTAACGCGCTAGTAACCATTGCGGTCACGCGCTAGTAACGCGCTAGTAACCATTGCGGTCACGCGCTAGTAACGCGCTAGTAACCATTGCGGTCACGCGCTAGTAACGCGCTAGTAACCATTGCGGTCACGCGCTAGTAACGCGCTAGTAACCATTGCGGTCACGCGCTAGTAACCATTGCGGTCACGCGCTAGTAACGCGCTAGTAACCATTGCGGTCACGCGCTAGTAACCATTGCGGTCACGCGCTAGTAACCATTGCGGTCACGCGCTAGTAACGCGCTAGTAACCATTGCGGTCACGCGCTAGTAACCATTGCGGTCACGCGCTAGTAACCATTGCGGTCACGCGCTAGTAACCATTGCGGTCACGCGCTAGTAACCATTGCGGTCACGCGCTAGTAACCATTGCGGTCACGCGCTAGTAACCATTGCGGTCACGCGCTAGTAACGCGCTAGTAACCATTGCGGTCACGCGCTAGTAACGCGCTAGTAACCATTGCGGTCACGCGCTAGTAACGCGCTAGTAACCATTGCGGTCACGCGCTAGTAACGCGCTAGTAACCATTGCGGTCACGCGCTAGTAACGCGCTAGTAACCATTGCGGTCACGCGCTAGTAACGCGCTAGTAACCATTACGGTCACGCGCTAGTAACCATTACGGTCACGCGCTAGTAACGCGCTAGTAACCATTACGGTCACGCGCTAGTAACGCGCTAGTAACCATTACGGTCACGCGCTAGTAACCATTACGGTCACGCGCTAGTAACCATTACGGTCACGCGCTAGTAACCATTACGGTCACGCGCTAGTAACCATTACGGTCACGCGCTAGTAACCATTACGGTCACGCGCTAGTAACCATTACGGTCACGCGCTAGTAACCATTACGGTCACGCGCTAGTAACCATTACGGTCACGCGCTAGTAACGCGCTAGTAACCATTACGGTAACGCGCTAGTAACCATTACGGTCACGCGCTAGTAACCATTACGGTCACGCGCTAGTAACCATTACGGTCACGCGCTAGTAACCATTACGGTCACGCGCTAGTAACCATTACGGTCACGCGCTAGTAACGCGCTAGTAACCATTACGGTCACGCGCTAGTAACCATTACGGTCACGCGCTAGTAACCATTACGGTCACGCGCTAGTAACCATTACGGTCACGCGCTAGTAACCATTACGGTCACGCGCTAGTAACGCGCTAGTAACCATTACGGTCACGCGCTAGTAACCATTACGGTCACGCGAGTCCGTCAGAGCTAAACTTAATAATTAAACTCCTTCTTACCATCACGTAATAATGCCGGAAGAGTTTGAGCTTCTCCAAATTCATGGCAGCTGGAAGAGACAGAGAGAGAAGTTACCATCTGCACAAGCTCACTGGACCTCTTTCTGCTGGCGCCCATCAGGAGTCTCACCTTTGCCGTCGGTGCTGGAAGCTTCCTGCAGGTGACGGATGGACCTGAAAGGAAAGAGATGTTAGTGAACTACAAACACATCTGCACACAGCCGCAGAACAGAGTTTAGGGTTGTGGACTCACTTGCATGATCCATGTAGCACTGTTTGTGTTTTGTACCTGGAGATTTTATTAGCACAACCTTACCTCTTTCTGCTGCTGTCAGGAAGTTACATGTATTATTTATTTTATATAAAACATGCTTAAAGTGAGGCTTTGGATGCTGTACGGTTCTTATAGTAATGTATATGCTTTATATGTGTTAAAGCTGCATTCTCTCTCTTGCCCACCAGGGGGCGACTCCTCTGGTTGTATAGAAGTCTATGCTTCATGTGTTAAAGCTGCATTCTCTCTCCTGACCACCAGGGAGCGACTCCTCTGGTTGTATAGAAGTATATGCTTCATGTGTTAAAGCTGCATTCTCTCTCCTGACCACCAGGGGGTGACTCCTCTGGTTGTATAGAAGTATATGCTTCATGTGTTAAAGCTGCATTCTCTCCTGACCACCAGGGGGCGACTCCTCTGGTTGTATAGAAGTATATGCTTCATGTGTTAAAGCTGCATTCTCTCTCCTGACCACCAGGGGGCGACTCCTCTGGTTGTATAGAAGCATATGCTTCATGTGTTAAAGCTGCATTCTCTCTCCTGACCACCAGGGGGCGACTCCTCTGGTTGTATAGAAGTCTATGCTTCATGTGTTAAAGCTGCATTCTCTCTCCTGACCACCAGGGGGCGACTCCTCTGGTTGTATAGAAGTGCTTTAGGGGCGGGGCTACCTACAGACCACACACACTGACCAGACAACAGGGAAGAGGATGGCTCCGCAGCAGATGAGGTCGACCAGAAAGAGGATCTCCTTCCACAGATAGTATTCACTGGAGCCTTCCTCCGTGGACTCGATGATGATGAAGGCCACGTTAGCCAGGACCTGGAGGGTGACAGGTGAGCGGGTCACCAAAACAAATTCACTGAGTGTAAAATACTCCCACAAGGCTACCGTTTCTCACACACCTGCAGCGGGATGACGATCATGAAGATCTTCTTCTCCTTGTCAGACAGGATGTATTTAACGAAAGCCCAGCCGGTGCCGATCAGAGCCAGAGTGATGAACAGCAGCGCCCCCTTGAGCCTGCAGAGCAAACAAACCCCTGAAGAGAGTGCTGGAGAACGACACCCTTCATGTCCTGAGAACTTGTACCTACAGGTGTGTGATGTAATACATGACGGCCCAGCCTTCAATGGGATGCCCTTCAGTGTTGATGAAGTGATAGTTGATCTGAGAGAGAGAGAGAGAAAATAATTGCAAGATAATTATTTTGTCCCATTTCTCTATGTGAATGTAAATGCACATTTGATTACCTTAGTGATAGATATACATGTGTTAAGGTGTGGATTCCAGACAATATAAATATATGATAATATGGTGTACTTACACTGTGGAAGACCAACGACGTGGACTTGGTGAAGGCCAGCGCTGCCATCAGCCAGTGGATCTTAAACACACTGTACCTGGAACACACAGAGACGAGAGAAACACCATGATGTCATGATCTAGTGATCACATGATCTACTGGATGCTGGAGGACCATCGTCATTAAAGCGTCCCGAACGGATCCGGTGGTTCGGGACGACCGTCGGCTTTAGTGTCCTCCGGTGGGCGCGGTCACACACTCCTGATGGATTACATCATACCTGTGCTTCATGAGCGTGTACACCCAGACCATGGCAGCAGTGAAGAAGACTCCGGCCATCCCAATGTAAAGACGAGACAGAGGTATTTCTGCAGCCGACAGGTAGCCGCCCGGGTTCCTCTCCGTCACCTCCACCTGCGGAGGAGGCATCCGGGGTCAACATGCACACGAGCCTGAGCACGAGCACGAGCCTGAGCACGAGCACGAGCCTGAGCACGAGCACGAGCCTGAGCACGAGCACGCACACGAGCGCGCACGCACACGAGCGCGCACGCACACGAGCGCGCACACGAGCGCGCACGCACACGAGCCTGAGCACGCGCACGAGCACACGCACGAGCACACGCACGAGCACACGCACGAGCACGCGCACACGCCTACGGCAACACGGACGCCTCTACTCACGGCCAGCGAGTAGCGGAGTTGGATTCCAGGCACCCGGTTCTGGCAGTAGTGGAACTTGAGGCTGTACAGACCCTCCGCCAGCGAGCCGACCACCATGTGGAACTGTGGAGGGGGAGGGGCATCCGTCACGCACAGTCACAGCGCGCCACGCAGAAAGCTCAAGAAGGGTTAGCTTACGCTGAAGTTGTAGGAGCCGTTCACTTTGTCCAGAGCTAGAGTCACTGGTTTGAGCTTCTCCAGCTGGAACTCAGTCTCCTCCCCCTGCGTAGCTTCTGCTGGCTCCGGCTTGTTTTCTGGACCCACAGACGCTGCGTCCTTCTGGTTCAACTGGTCTGGAGCCAGAGCGCCGGGTGTTGATGGGTTACGTGGCGGGTCTGGGGTCACAGCAGGAACATCCCTGGTCCTCCTCAGAACTGCAGGAAACCAATCCATCTGTTAGTTAACTAGCTAGTGACCGGCTGCTGCCGCCGCCACCTGTTAGTTAACTAGCTAGTGACCAGCTGCTGCCGCCGCCACCTGTTAGTTAACTAGCTAGTGACCGGCTGCTGCCGCCGCCACCTGTTAGTTAACTAGCTAGTGACCGGCTGCTGCCGCCGCCACCTGTTAGTTAACTAGCTAGTGACCGGCTGCTGCCGCCGCCACCTGTTAGTTAACTAGCTAGTGACCGGCTGCTGCCGCCGCCACCTGTTAGTTAACTAGCTAGTGACCGGCTGCTGCTGCCGCCACCTGTTAGTTAACTAGTTAGTGACCGGCTGCTGCCTCCATCTGTTAGTTAACTAGCTAGTGACCAGCTGCTGCCGCCGCCACCTGTTAGTTAACTAGCTAGTGACCGGCTGCTGCCGCCGCCACCTGTTAGTTAACTAGCTAGTGACCGGCTGCTGCCGCCGCCACCTGTTAGTTAACTAGCTAGTGACCGGCTGCTGCTGCCGCCACCTGTTAGTTAACTAGTTAGTGACCGGCTGCTGCCTCCATCTGTTAGTTAACTAGTTAGTGACCGGCTGCTGCCTCCATCTGTTAGTTAACTAGCTAGTGACCGGCTGCTGCCGCCGCCACCTGTTAGTTAACTAGCTAGTGACCGGCTGCTGCCGCCGCCACCTGTTAGTTAACTAGCTAGTGACCGGCTGCTGCCGCCGCCACCTGTTAGTTAACTAGCTAGTGACCGGCTGCTGCCGCCGCCACCTGTTAGTTAACTAGCTAGTGACCGGCTGCTGCCGCCGCCACCTGTTAGTTAACTAGTTAGTGACCGGCTGCTGCTGCCGCCACCTGTTAGTTAACTAGTTAGTGACCAGCTGCTGCCTCCACCTGTTAGTTAACTAGTTAGTGACCAGCTGCTGCCTCCACCTGTTAGTTAACTAGTTAGTGACCAGCTGCTGCCTCCACCTGTTAGTTAACTAGTTAGTGACCTGCTGCTGCCTCCACCTGTTAGTTAACTAGTTAGTGACCGGCTGCTGCCTCCACCTGTTAGTTAACTAGTTAGTGACCAGCTGCTGCCTCCACCTGTTAGTTAACTAGCTAGTGACCGGCTGCTGCCTCCATCTGTTAGTTAACTAGTTAGTGACCGGCTGCTGCCTCCACCTGTTAGTTAACTAGTTAGTGACCGGCTGCTGCTGCCTCCATCTGTTAGTTAACTAGTTAGTGACCGGCTGCTGCCTCCACCTGTTAGTTAACTAGTTAGTGACCGGCTGCTGCCTCCACCTGTTAGTTAACTAGTTAGTGACCTGCTGCTGCCTCCATCTGTTAGTTAACTAGTTAGTGACCGGCTGCTGCCTCCACCTGTTAGTTAACTAGTTAGTGACCGGCTGCTGCTGCCTCCACCTGTTAGTTAACTAGTTAGTGACCTGCTGCTGCCTCCATCTGTTAGTTAACTAGTTAGTGACCGGCTGCTGCCTCCACCTGTTAGTTAACTAGTTAGTGACCGGCTGCTGCTGCCTCCACCTGTTAGTTAACTAGTTAGTGACCGGCTGCTGCCTCCACCTGTTAGTTAACTAGTTAGTGACCGGCTGCTGCCTCCACCTGTTAGTTAACTAGTTAGTGACCGGCTGCTGCCTCCACCTGTTAGTTAACTAGTTAGTGACCAGCTGCTGCCTCCACCTGTTAGTTAACTAGTTAGTGACCAGCTGCTGCCTCCACCTGTTAGTTAACTAGTTAGTGACCAGCTGCTGCCTCCACCTGTTAGTTAACTAGTTAGTGACCGGCTGCTGCCTCCACCTGTTAGTTAACTAGTTAGTGACCGGCTGCTGCCTCCACCTGTTAGTTAACTAGTTAGTGACCGGCTGCTGCCTCCACCTGTTAGTTAACTAGTTAGTGACCGGCTGCTGCCTCCACCTGTTAGTTAACTAGTTAGTGACCGGCTGCTGCCTCCACCTGTTAGTTAACTAGTTAGTGACCGGCTGCTGCCTCCACCTGTTAGTTAACTAGTTAGTGACCGGCTGCTGCCTCCACCTGTTAGTTAACTAGTTAGTGACCGGCTGCTGCCTCCATCTATTTCAAAGCGCTCCGTCACGAACAGAACTACTGCAGTAATAATACACAGAACTACTGCAGTAATAATACACAGAACTACTGCAGTAGTAATAATAATAATAATAATACACAGAACTACTGCAGTAATAATAATAATAATAATAATAATAATACACAGAACTACTGCAGTAATAATACACAGAACTACTGCAGTAATAATACACAGAACTACTGCAGTAATAATAATAATAATAATAATACACAGAACTACTGCAGTAATAATAATAATAATAATAATAATAATAATAATACACAGAACTACTGCAGTAATAATACACAGAAGTACCTCACAATCCTAAACACCGTACTGTCCCTTTAAATATGCCCCGGTGTACTGACCTTTAGGCGCTTCAGCCTTGGGCTTGGCGGTCAGGAGGTTGTCTTGGTCGCCCATAGCTCTCACGGTGACGCTACACAAAACACACATCACACGGTCAGCCTTCACACGAGGTTGCCACGGCAACGCAACACACACGATGCAGGCGGGGCCGGAACACACACCTGAGCTTGTGGATGTCGATGAGGAACAGAATGAGGGGCTCGGTGCTGGTGACCTTGGTGAGCGTGAGCGGGCACGTCTCCGTCTCCTCCGCCTGCAGAACACAAAGACGCCGTAAGGCGGCGGCACGACAAGCCACCGAAACCACAGGAATACGCAAGAAGGATGACTCACCGTGTAGGACAAGACTCCGTTCACCCGGGAGCGCGAGAGGGTGAAGCCCACCTGGAGAGAGAGTTAACAACGTCACCGTCACGGAGCGCCTCTGGCTGCAGCTCAGAGCTCAGGATGACCCCTTTGCTGCTCCAACGTTCAGAACACTAACCAGCTAACCAGCTAATGGAAACACTAACCAGCTAATGAAAACACTAACCAGCTAATGGAAACACTAACCAGCTAATGGAAACACTAACCAGCTAATGAAAACACTAACCAGCTAATGGAAACACTAACCAGCTAATGGAAACACTAACCAGCTAATGGAAACACTAACCAGCTAATGGAAACACTAACCAGCTAATGGAAACACTAACCAGCTAATGGAAACACTAACCAGCTAATGGAAACACTAACCAGCTAACCAGCTAATGAAAACACTAACCAGCTAATGGAAACACTAACCAGCTAACCAGCTAATGAAAACACTAACCAGCTAATGGAAACACTAACCAGCTAATGAAACACTAACCAGCTAATGGAAACACTAACCAGCTAATGAAAACACTAACCAGCTAATGCAAACACTAACCAGCTAATGCAACACTAACCAGCTAATGGAAACACTAACCAGCTAATGGAAACACTAACCAGCTAATGGAAACACTAACCAGCTAATGGAAACACTAACCAGCTAATGGAAACACTAACCAGCTAATGAAAACACTAACCAGCTAATGGAAACACTAACCAGCTAATGGAAACACTAACCAGCTAATGGAAACACTAACCAGCTAATGAAAACACTAACCAGCTAATGAAAACACTAACCAGCTAATGAAAACACTAACCAGCTAATGGAAACACTAACCAGCTAATGGAAACACTAACCAGCTAACCAGCTAATGAAAACACTAACCAGCTAATGAAAACACTAACCAGCTAATGGAAACACTAACCAGCTAATGGAAACACTAACCAGCTAACCAGCTAATGGAAACACTAACCAGCTAATGAAAACACTAACCAGCTAATGGAAACACTAACCAGCTAACCAGCTAATGGAAACACTAACCAGCTAATGGAAACACTAACCAGCTAATGGAAACACTAACCAGCTAATGGAAACACTAACCAGCTAATGGAAACACTAACCAGCTAATGGAACACTAACCAGCTAATGAAAACACTAACCAGCTAATGAAAACACTAACCAGCTAATGAAAACACTAACCAGCTAATGCTAATGGAACACTAACCAGCTAATGAAAACACTAACCAGCTAATGTGAAAGGGTTTTTACTCTCTTTATTTGGGGAGTTGTTCCTGATCCGATGTGAGGTCCCGGGACAGGATGTTATGTGTACAGATTGTAAAGCCCTCTGAGGATAACTTGTATTTGTGATGTTGGGCTATATAAAATAAACTGAATTGAATTAATGAAAACACTAACCAGCTAATGGAAACACTAACCAGCTAATGGAAACACTAACCAGCTAATGAAACTCTAACCAGCTAATGAAACTCTAACCAGCTAATGAAACTCTAACCAGCTAATGAAACTCTAACCAGCTAATGAAACTCTAACCAGCTAGTTATGGAACACTAACCAGCTAGTTATAGAACACTAACCAGCTAGTTATAGAACACTAACCAGCTAGTTATAGAACAATCTCCCTCTCCGTGTATCAAGAGGAACCGTGCAGACGGCCGGTGGAGACCAACTCACCGGGTGAGCGCTGTAGTCCACCAACTGCTCCGGGAGGCGCAGAGACAGCACGTTGACGTCCAGAGTCCCGTTGGCATAGAAACCAAAGTTGTTGAGGTCGACGACAACGCGACTTTCATTCTGAGAAGAAGAAGAAGAAGTAGAAGAGGATTGTTCTTCAACAAGTTCAGGAAAGAAGTATTACCACAGAGGAGAAAGGTCCGCACACTAAATACGAGTCCTAATAATACATTTAGGTTCCAAAAGGAAAAGTACTCTTTATTTGTTACAAAGTTTTACAAAGTTAGTAAAGCAGTTCTTACGTGTCGTCTGATCGTTACACGACAAAAATTGGCTTATTGATTAAACATGAATTAATCAATAACTCATAAATAATTAATAAGTAATAATCCAAGCATTGGAGCTCATTTTGCCTTTAAATGCTGCTGGTAGTTTAATCTATAATAATAATTTATTAGTTTACTATATTTCAAATGTATAATCTGAATCTAAGGAAGTAAAGATTTAACGTTAAAAGTATGAAGAAGCATAAAGTAAAGTACCACAAAAGTAGTACTTTCATGCAGTAACGTTACTTGAGATTACTATTATTATATAAACTGCTTCTGGTCCGAACACGTTTTATTTTACTTTTATTAAAAAGCTTTTGATCAAACAAAACATTAGTCAAAGTTAAAGAAACACTAGCTAACTAACCAAGCATCTAACTAGTGTAACACTAGCTAACCAACCAGCTAACTAACTAATGTAACACTAGCTAACCAACCAGCTAACTAACTAATGTAACACTAGCTAACCAACCAGCTAACTAACTAATGTAACACTAGCTAACCAACCAGCTAACTAACTAATGTAACACTAGCTAACCAACCAACCAGCTAACTAATGTAACACTAGCTAACTAACCAAGCATCTAACTAGTGTAACACTAGCTAACCAACCAGCTAACTAACTAACTAACGCAACACTAGCTAACCAACCAGCTAACTAACGCAACACTAGCTAACCAACCAGCTAACTAACTAATGTAACACTAGCTAACTAACCAACGAACCACTAACTAATGCAACACTAACCAGCTAACTAGTTAACATAACACTAACTATCCAGCTGCCTAACTAACCAGTAACTAACCCGTCTTGAGGAGTCTAACCAGCTAACTAGCGCCCCCTCTCTGTTAGCTTCCTCGCTAGCACACCTGTAGTTTGAGCGCTAGCTCGTACACCTGTAGTCTGAGGCTCACCTTCAGGGTGAGCTTGTGGATCCTCGCGCCGCACTCAGCCAGCAGCAGCAGGAAACACGCAGCCACAACAGTCCGAACCGGAACCATCGGAACCATCGCGCTCACCAGCTGCTAACTCACGTTAGCGAGCGAGCGACGATCTGCCAGATGGCTAAATAACAAGCTAGCTAGCGGGCTCAACGGCTCACGAGGCGCGTTACGATGACGTCAATCTGTGACTTGAGCGCGTCGGGCCTCTAAAGACGTCGTTTATGATGTAATGACAACCATTAATGGTGCGTTTTGTGGTTCTTTTCTGTGCTTTTCATCCGGAGAGTAGCAGCTAGCCTGACTTCCTGGTCTCGAGTCAGGAAGCGCACCATTAAACAAGGACCGGACCAACACGTCACATCCGGTACCCGGCCGTGAAGAGCAGTCAGAAGGCGGAACGGTGCAGAAACACCTCTGCGAAAGCAGAAACATGTGATTTAAAGCTCTCTATGTCAGAAGGATCCATTAACGGGTTATTTCTGTCAAACTAAAGCGTTTATCCTCCCGCGCTCACTTCACGGCACCTTGTTTAACTGGCCTAGAGTCGGTCACGTGGTTCCGTCTTTTAGACTCTGAGCTTCCGGCTGAAAGTGTTCACGTGGTGCTGACCCTCCACGTCACACCTCCCTATGGTCAACACAAATATTTATTTATTATTTATTTATTTGGAACAATCTACATTTACATTTATTAGCTAAAATATGTATAAATATTTGATCTTTTTTTATAAAAAATAAATAAAAGCAGGAGGAAGGAAGGAGAAATAATACAACGGGACAAAGTCTCACTTTAAATTTACTTCTTTTTTTATTGAATGCCTGCAGGAATCATCTTTATGTGAAGAAGCCTCTCTGGAAGGTGGAGGAGGAGCGGGGGAAGGTGGAGGAGCGGTGGAAGGTCGTGGAGGAGGAGCAGAGGAAGGTCGTGGAGGAGCGGTGGAAGGTGGAGGAGGAGCAGAGGAAGGTGGAGGAGGAGTGGAAGGTCGTGGAGGAGCGGTGGAAGGTGGAGGAGGAGCGGTGGAAGGTGGAGGAGGAGCGGTGGAAGGTGGAGGAGGAGCGGGGGAAGGTGAAGGAGGAGTGGTGGAAGGTGGAGGAGGAGTGGTGGAAGGTGGAGGAGGAGCAGAGGAAGGTGAAGGAGGAGTGGTGGAAGGTGGAGGAGGAGTGGTGGAAGGTGGAGGAGGAGCGGAGGAAGGTGGAGGAGGAGTGGTGGAAGGTGGAGGAGGAGCAGAGGAAGGTGGAGGAGGAGTGGTGGAAGGTGGAGGAGGAGCGGAGGAAGGTGGAGGAGGAGTGGTGGAAGGTGGAGGAGGAGCGGAGGAAGGTGGAGGAGGAGCAGAGGAAGGTGGAGGAGGAGTGGTGGAAGGTGGAGGAGGAGCAGAGGAAGGTGAAGGAGGAGTGGTGGAAGGTGGAGGAGGAGTGGTGGAAGGTGGAGGAGGAGCGGAGGAAGGTGGAGGAGGAGTGGTGGAAGGTGGAGGAGGAGCGGTGGAGGTGGAGGAGGGGCGGTGGAAGGTGGAGGAGGAGCGGTGGAGGTGGAGGAGGAGCAGAGGAAGGTGGAGGAGGAGCGGTGCAAGGTGGAGGAGGAACGGTGGAGGAGGAGCGGAGGAAGGTGGAGGATGAGTGGTGGAAGGTGGAGGAGGAGCAGAGGAAGGTGAAGGAGGAGTGGTGGAAGGTGGAGGAGGAGTGGTGGAAGGTGGAGGAGGAGCGGAGGAAGGTGGAGGAGGAGTGGTGGAAGGTGGAGGAGGAGCGGTGGAGGTGGAGGAGGAACGGTGGAAGGTGGAGGAGGAGCAGAGGAAGGTGGAGGAGGAGCGGTGGAAGGTGGAGGAGGAGCGGTGGAGGAGGGGTGGTGGAAGGTGGAGGAGTGGTGGAAGGTGGAGGAGGGATGGTGGAAGGTGGAGGAGGAGCGGTGGAAGGTGGATGGGGGTGGTGGAAGGTGGAGGAGGGATGGTGGAAGGTGGAGGAGGAGCGGTGGAGGAGGGGTGGTGGAAGGTGGAGGAGTGGTGGGAGGTGGAGGAGGGATGGTGGAAGGTGGAGGAGGAGCGGTGGAAGGTGGATGAGGGGTGGTGGAAGGTGGAGGAGGGATGGTGGAAGGTGGAGGAGGAGCGGTGGAAGGTGGATGAGGGGTGGTGGAAGGTGGAGGAGGGATGGTGGAAGGTGGAGGAGGGGTGGTGGAAGGTGGAGGAGGGATGGTGGAAGGTGGTGGAGGAGCGGTGGAAGGTGGAGGAGGGATGGTGGAAGGTGGTGGAGGAGCAGCGGAAGGTGGAGGAGCGGTGGAAGGTGGTGGAGGAGCGGTGGAGGAGGAGTGGTGGAAGGTGGAGGAGGGGTGGTGGAAGGTGGAGGAGGGGTGGTGGAAGGTGGAGGAGTGGTGGAAGGTGGAGGAGGGGTGGTGGAAGGTGGAGGAGTGGTGGAAGGTGGAGGAGTGGTGGAAGGTGGAGGAGGGGTGGTGGAAGGTGGAGGAGTGGTGGAAGGTGGAGGAGGGGTGGTGGAAGGTGGAGGAGTGGTGGAAGGTGGAGGAGGAGCGGTGGAAGGTGGAGGAGGAACGGTGGAAGGTGGAGGAGGAGCGGTGGAAGGTGGAGGAGGAGGGGTGGTGGAAGGTGGAGGAGGAGCGGTGGAAGGTGGAGGAGGAGCGGAGGAAGGTGGAGGAGGAGTGGTGGAAGGTGGAGGAGGAGCGGTGGAGGTGGAGGAGGGGCGGTGGAAGGTGGAGGAGGAGTGGTGGAAGGTGGAGGAGGAGTGGTGGAGGTGGAGGAGGAACGGTGGAAGGTGGAGGAGGAGCAGAGGAAGGTGGAGGAGGAGCGGTGCAAGGTGGAGGAGGAACGGTGGAAGGTGGAGGAGGAGCAGAGGAAGGTGGAGGAGGAGCGGTGGAGGTGGAGGAGGAACGGTGGAAGGTGGAGGAGGAGCGGTGGAAGGTGGAGGAGGAGCGGTGGAGGTGGAGGAGGAGCGGTGGAGGTGGAGGAGGAACGGTGGAAGGTGGAGGAGGAGCAGAGGAAGTTGGAGGAGGAGTGGTGGAAGGTGGAGGAGGAGCGGTGGAAGGTGGAGGAGGAGCGGTGGAGGAGGGGTGGTGGAAGGTGGAGGAGTGGTGGAAGGTGGAGGAGGGATGGTGGAAGGTGGAGGAGGAGCGGTGGAAGGTGGAGGAGGAGCGGTGGAGGAGGGGTGGTGGAAGGTGGAGGAGTGGTGGGAGGTGGAGGAGGGATGGTGGAAGGTGGAGGAGGAGCGGTGGAAGGTGGATGAGGGGTGGTGGAAGGTGGAGGAGGGATGGTGGAAGGTGGAGGAGGAGCGGTGGAGGAGGGGTGGTGAAAGGTGGAGGAGGAGCGGCGGAAGGTGGAGGAGCGGTGGAAGGTGGAGGAGGGATGGTGGAAGGTGGAGGAGGGATGGTGGAAGGTGGAGGAGGAGCGGTGGAGGAGGGGTGGTGGAAGGTGGAGGAGTGGTGGGAGGTGGAGGAGGGATGGTGGAAGGTGGAGGAGGAGCGGTGGAAGGTGGATGAGGGGTGGTGGAAGGTGGAGGAGGGATGGTGGAAGGTGGAGGAGGAGCGGTGGAGGAGGGGTGGTGGAAGGTGGAGGAGCGGTGGAAGGTGGTGGAGGAGCGGTGGAGGAGGAGTGGTGGAAGGTGGAGGAGGGGTGGTGGAAGGTGGTGGAGGAGGGGTGGTGGAAGGTGGAGGAGGAGCGGTGGAAGGTGGAGGAGGGGTGGTGGAAGGTGGTGGAGGAGGAGCGGCGGAAGGTGGAGGAGCGGTGGAAGGTGGTGGAGGAGCGGTGGAGGAGGAGTGGTGGAAGGTGGAGGAGGGGTGGTGGAAGGTGGTGGAGGAGGGGTGGTGGAAGGTGGAGGAGGAGCGGTGGAAGGTGGAGGAGGGGTGGTGGAAGGTGGAGGAGTGGTGGAAGGTGGAGGAGGGGTGGTGGAAGGTGGAGGAGTGGTGGAAGGTGGAGGAGGGATGGTGGAAGGTGGTGGAGGAGCGGTGGAAGGTGGAGGAGGGATGGTGGAAGGTGGTGGAGGAGCGGTGGAAGGTGGAGGAGGAGCGGTGGAAGGTGGAGGAGTTTGCCTCGGAGGGCTTTACAATCTGTACACATAACATCCCTGTCCCGGGACCTCACATCGGATCAGGAAAAACTCCCCACATAAAGATAGTAAAAACCCTTTCACAGGGAAAAAAGGGAAGAAACCTGAGGGAGAGCAACAGAGGAGGATCCCTCTCCTGATGGACAGAAGAATAGATGTCATGTGGCCAGAATGAATAACGTAACAGAGTTACAGCACATTACATGAATATGACAGAAATTATTCATATAATGAGTATTATAGGCATGGAACATGATCCAGATAACCACGATCCATGAAGCAGAAGGAGGTAGAGAGGAGGGGGCACATCAGCAGGGCCATGGCAGCAGGTAGGACCGGTTCCAGGCAGCCATGAATCCATGAAAAAGAAAGTAGAGTTAGTAATGTGCATTGAAGAGACAATAGTTTATCCAGAAGGAGAGAAAGAAGAGGAGAGGAGGAGTGAAAGAGGAAGAGAAGAGGAGCGAAAGAGGAAGAGAAGAGGAGCTCAGTGTATCCTAAGATGTCCCCCAGCAGTCTAATGCCGTGTTCACACCAAAACAGTTGCGAAATATTCGCGCGTCCAGATTACATGTTAAGTCAATGCACAGCCACGTTAGGTTGCGAAAAAGCGGATTTTTCACCGGGCGGCGCGATACTGGCGAAATGGCGTTGCGAATATTCGCAACTCCGCTTTTTCGCTTTTTCGCTTTTTTTTTTTATTTCGCCCGACGCGGAGTTGCGAAAGCCAATCAGCGTTGAGAAGCTCCGCTCGTCACTGCCGTCCGGCCGTTGTTGTTGCATCAGCAAAATGGAGGACCAACTGATTGTTGCTGTCTGCGGTTACCCGGAACTTTACAACACCTATTCTTACGATTTTCGTAACCGGATTAAGAAGGATGTTGCCTGGAGAGCCGTCAGCGAAGCAGTGGGGCTACCTGGTAAGTTTTTATTGTATGTATATGCTTTTATTCTAGCTATTTGTTGTACTTTTATGAACCAACCACCGGCATACTTTGAACCAACCACCGGCATATGTCTTTCATGTCAGATGAGTTATGCCGCCGAAGGTGGAAGGGGCTGAGGGACACGTACCTCAAGGAGAAGAGAAGGGAGACAAATGTCACAAAGTGGTTCAGGAGCCAAGACAGGCAAAAAATGGAAATACTCTGCGGTCCTGTCGTTCCTCGACCCATTTATTACTCCGCGGGAGACGAGCGGGAACATGGGGCGGAGGGTCGAGGAAGTCAGGACCGCAGAGTCTGATAGAGCTACTCCAGTCCAGGAGCGATGTGAGGCAGCAGTAGGGCCATCAGGCAGTGAAAGGGCAGGTCAGTCGACAAGTGAAGACGCAACATCACAGTCTGGTTAATTTATAAGGAACATATTCATATGTCTGAAAAAGTAACAGCATAGAAAGGTGTCTCCTAATGTTCATCTGTGATGTGATCACCTTTCTGTTGCTTGTAAAAGCTATAGTCCAGTGTTGTGCTTTGTTTTGCTATAGGAAGTTTCTTTTATTTGAGTTTTAACATAGATGTAAAATAACCAAGATACTACCATATATAGTTTCAACTATATGTAACTTTAAAGGACAAATAATGTGATTGTATTTGCAGAAAACTCACAATGTAATTACAGTGTCACTTTTGCGTTATAACATTGTTTTATTGTTATTGTTAATAAGACAATCCAGATTCAGAATTTGAGCCGGAAAGTCCTGCTCCTCCTTCACCTCCTGCTGCTCATCCTTCTCCACCTCCTCTTTCTCCTCCTGCTGCTCATCCTTCTCCACCTCCTCCTTCACCTCCTGCTGCTCATCCTTCTCCACCTCCTCCTTCACCTCCTGCTGCTCATCCTTCTCCACCTCCTCTTTCTCCTCCTGCCGCTGCTGCTGCTCCTGCTGGTCCCTCCAGACCACCCGCAGGTATGTGCATGATTATAATTTATGTATTTCACAATAACAAATATGAACTATCTTTAAAATATATTTGCAAGCTATTGTATGGATGGAATGCAATAGTTTCATAAAATATGGTGTTTCCATTTCATACAGGAAAAAGAAGGGCCCAAAAAAGGCCCATGGCCATGACGACATCGGCGAGTGAGCGGGAGAAGGAGATCGAGGAGCGGCTCCTCGAAGCGCTGAAAGCATCCTCTGTGCCCTTATCGGAGGATGCACTTTTTATGAGAAGCCTGGTTCCTTCCCTGGAACAATTGCCACCCCAGCAAAAAAAATACGTGAAATTTCAGATGCATAAATTGCTCTATGAAGCCAGCAATGTGACGCTGAATTTGGAAACATTGGAATGAATGTCTGGGGGACAATCTTTCCAGGGAACGAACCAGCTTCGAACCTTTTCCGTTTGATTTGTTTTACATGATTGGCCATTTCCCCTCCTTTTTTTATATTTTTATATTATATATATTATATATCTATATCTATATTATTATATATCTATATTATATATATCTATATTATATATATCTATATTATTATTATATATCTATATTGTTGTATATATGTTTATATATTATTATTATTACATATTATTATTATATATCTATATTGTTGTATATATGTTTATATATTATTATTATTATTACATATTATTATATATGTTAATATTTTTGTTGTTAATTGTGTTGAAATACATTTATTCAATGTTACTTATTCCATGTTCTTTATTTCATTTACAAGAAAACTCTTAAACAAAGAAAGTTTCTTTAGTAATGTGGTTGGCTCTTAAAAGAGCCGTTTTGGGTGTGCTTGGGCACGGCGTTACACGGAGTCTTGCCACGGGACGGTTCCTTCAGCAGAGAAGAAGGATGTGAAGGCCTCCCTCACCCTGATGGCCTCTCTCGCTGAGTTGTTGGCAGCAATTCTTCCAGATCTGGCAGTGGCTCCACCTCTCCAACCGGTACGCTCGCTGCAGTTCGGGCTGTCCTCCACAGGAAGTTATGCAGCACACATGTAGCCTTCACACACTTCTCTGCAACGTCTGGTTGGAGCTCAATGGCACGCCTGTACATCCTCCACTGAGAGGAAAGGATCCCAAAGGCATTCTCCACAACCAGCCGAGCTCGGGAGAGACGGTAGTTGAAGATCCGGCGCTCCCTCGGAAGCACGCGGCCGGGGAAGGGCCTCATGAGGTTTTTCCTCAGTGGAAATGCTTCATCAGCAACAAAGACGTGTGGCTGAAGTCCTCCTCTCAGCTCCTGGTAGGGCCATGTCAGCAGGCAGCTGGAGGGTGCCAGATGGCAGCGCTTGGCCAAAGGCTGAGTTTGCCAGACTCCCACCATCACTGGTTCTGCCGTAGCCCCAACATCGATCAGCCGGAAACAATATTCTGCATCAACGACTGCCAGGAGGACCATTGAGAAGGCTCCCTTGTAGTTGAAGAACTGGGATCCTGAGTTGGCAGGGGCTTTGAGGACCACATGCTTTCCATCCAACGCTCCACAGCAGAGAGGGAAACTCCATCGCTCCTCAAACCCCACAGCGATTGACCTCCAGTCCTCTGGTGGCACAGCCATGAACTCCTCCACAAGGCAGTCCCAAATCGCTGTGGCAACATCTGGGACAATATTGGAGACCGTGGAGACCCCAACACGGAAGCTGTAGGCGATGGTCCTGAATGAGTCCCCAGATATCTGCAGCACAGAAAACATTACATTTAATGATTCTGTTATAATGGTGTTAATGATACTACAGGTGTACAGTAGTAGTTTTTGATTGATATGGCTTCAGATGCTATCATGAATGATACATATAAATGCTGGTGAGTTTTACATAATAACTTATATAGTATGTAGATACATATGTACATAAACAAACACATGGCTGCCGTATCTGTGTATAATATGGATTACGTTACTTTGAGTATTGTTGGAGACCAGATTGATGGATCCAAACTTCATTAAGAACACACAATTAAAAAGGGGCTTTCTTGACGTCTTGTGGACGGACCAGACAAAGCATGAATATATTTTATGAAACTGCCACTCACCGGAGACAGATGGACAGGCGCTCCGCAGCCGAGATGGAACGCCTGTAGTTGGTGTCCAACCGAGAGATCCTGGCACCGATCCGAGCCAACAGGTCATCAAACTGGCTAACGTTTAGCCTGAAGTAGCCCTGGAAGCGGCGGCCATCCAGACGCAGTTCCTGGAGGAGTCGGTGAAATTCACCGAGCTGTGTGCGTTTACGGATGGTGTTGTGAACCCAAACACGAGGGCGTTTGGTGTTCTGACGGTTATGTTTTTTCCACAACAAGTAGTACGCAGAAATAGTTGTAACTCCTTCCATGGTCGATAGCGGAAATGAAGAAAAATATTCGCGGCAGAAAGGGACTGAAGCCCCGCCCCCTTTCCCCAGCGATGGTTGCGGAAATTTTTTTTTCCGCAACCACCACTAGAGCGAGTTTTTTGCCGGGCGGCGCGATATAGGCGAAGTGGCGTTGCAAATATTCGCAACTGTTTTGGTGTGAACACGGCATAAGCCTATAGCAGCATATCTAGGGGCTGGACCAGGGCAAACCTGAGCCAGCCCTAACTATAAGCCTGAAACAGCCCTAAGTATAAGCGCTATCAAAGAGGAAAGTCTTAAGTCTACTCTTAAATGAGGTGACTGTCTGCCCCCCGGACTGAAAGTGG
The DNA here is from genome assembly GCA_038501785.1 of Myoxocephalus aenaeus. NCBI lineage: Eukaryota > Metazoa > Chordata > Actinopteri > Perciformes > Cottidae > Myoxocephalus > Myoxocephalus aenaeus. The sequence continues at coordinate 114,848 of JBAMJR010000328.1, forward strand.
AAGCTGATTCCACAGAAGAGGAGCCCGATAACTGAAAGCTCTAGCCCCCAACCTACTTTTAAGACTCTGGGAACCACAAGTAACCCTGCATTCAGTGAGCGTAACGCTCTGGTGGGGTAATATGGCACTATAAGCTCTTTAACTCACTGCACACTGGAGGTCATTTTCAGTCGATTTTCTCGATTTGACATAATTTTCTTAGATTCACCTTTTAAGGCACTTGCATATAAGATATATACCCATGTTTTACATCATAAATTGCAGAACAATCTCAGCTATCTATATAATGAGGCACCATTGTCGTAAGGCAAAAGTGTAAAGAAAAAAACTTTATAATATGACACTAAAGCTGAAAAATGGAATCTCGATTTTTGGAAATTCTTCATATCGCTTGAAAAAACCTAACTTTACTCAGGTGGTGACTCTGTTTAGGTGATGGCAATTGGTTTACCAAAGGTTTTAGGTTCACAAAAGCAGTGAAATATATGAATAAAATGTTAGATACATGTAAATAAATGTCTAAAACTAAAGTTTTTATTATCGTTTTTTGAGTAGAAATATGGTCTTTCACAGCTTTCACCAAAATGATAAAAATGGGACTGAGAAATGACTTCATAGTGCAGATAAAGCTTCATGGAGTGTGTGCAAATGAAAAATGACCATCACAACAATTTTTTTTTTTTTTAAATAAAAATATGTATTATAAAAAAAAAAGAAAATATGTACAGAATATATATTCAGAAATATAAAACAGAACAAAGACTAGACCATTTACAATATACAAGTATATATGCTTCAATGGCATAACCTCATGCCATGGCATGCCAGTCATGGAAACAGTTTCTGTTCAGCTGCAGGCAGAGGGGAACGTTACACGCCTCGCACTTCCAAGCCGTGTCTTTGCTCACTTTCTTCATGCTGCAAAGCTCGCAAACCCTGCGACCCACCGTGGACTTAGTTGGAAGAACAGTTTGAAGAGTTCAATGGGTGTTGCTGTGGCACTGACATGTGGACCTGGTGTCCGGGCTGGAACTTGATGACGGGGGGAGCAGTGTCCGGGTCTTCATCCGTCCTCCAGGACAGCGTAGGTGCAGGTGGTGCACACGCTGCTGTCTTTCTTGATCTGGCCTGAGGTGAAAGCAGTCGCCGGGCAGCACGCGCCCTGTTTGCTGGAGATGGTGTCTTTAGTCGTCGGTCAACGCGCTGCCTCTTTGCTGGTCGTGGTAGTTGCCGTCCAACACGCTGCCTCTTTGCTGGCCAGGCTGGTCGGGGCGGCTGGTGCTCCTCTCTGTAAAATAAATCAATACTAGTCAGTTGAAAGAAAGATGACGTAACGATTGAGCAGAATGCTCCACATTGGATGTGCAAATATTATTCAGATCATGACTGTGGTAGTAATTTTAGCATAGTGCTCCGCATTGGATGTATAAATATTAGTGGTAGTAACGTGAAGCAGAGTGTTGTACAAAGCAGACTGTGTATAAACATTACTTAGATCATGACGTAGTAACGTGAGCAGCAGTGTGCACCGCGTGGCTGGCTCTCGTGCTCCTGCACAGTGTACACATTACTAGTTTGTACACATTACTAGTTTGTACACATTACTAGTTTGCACCATGCAGCCTTACAGACACGTAACAAAGTTTAGTAACTACACTTACCCATCTTCCTCAGAAGAACTAAAGCCTTCGAGCTCTGACGACGACGCGTCGTCCTCCTCCTCGCTGCTCTCCAGAATCATGCGCTTTGCTTCCTCCGTGTTGAATCTCTTTGTCGTCATGTTGATTGTAAACTGTAGCGTGTGTACATGCTGTACAAGTGGGTTGTCCTTTTGAGATTTTCCTGAGTGTACATTGGTTGTTTAGTTCACGAAATGGCGACGGACATATGACTCAACTAATCACAGAGAAGGATTTTTTTTTTTTTTTTTTTCAGCGTCAGATGACACACTGCTGCCCTTTCGCTTGCCTGATGATGTTAAAATTATGCTGGGCTCTGCCTGGGCAGGCACCCGGAAGCAGGAAGCCGTCTCTTTCCGCCAGACGTAAAATTATATTTTTGCGATGTATTATCGGGGTGCTGTGAATATTTTAGAAACTTAGAGAAAAGTTTCAAGTGTCACCACGCGAAACCGCGGGCTCCGTGGACGAAGGGTTAAGATATGATGGTGCATCACCAGCTAAGGCTTTATAGGTGAGGAGGAGGATTTTAAATATGATTCTCGATCTTACAGGAAGCCAGTGGAGAGCAGCTAATACAGGAGTAATGTGATCTCTCTTCCGAGTCCTCGTTAGTACACGAGCTGCAGCATTCTGGATCAGCTGGAGAGACCCAAGGGACTTTCCGGAGCAGCCTGATAATACGGAGTTACAGTAATCCAGTCTTGAAGTAACAAATGCGTGGATCAATGTTTCTGCATCGCTTTGAGACAGGATGTGCCGGATCTTTGAGATGTTCCGTAGGTGAAAAAAGGCAGTCCTTGAGATCTGTTTCACGTGGGAGCCAAAGGATAGGTCCTGGTCAAAAATAACTCAGAGATTCCTTACGGTGGTGGTGGATGCCAGAGCGATGCCATCCAGGGAAACCATATCGTCAGATAGTTGATTTCTGAGGTGTTCTGGGCCGAGTAGAATAACTTCAGTCTTGTCAGAGTTCAGCAACAGGAAGTTGCAGGTCATCCAGGTCTTGATGTCTTTAAGACACGCTTGAAGTTTAGCGACCTGGTGGATTTTATCTGGCTTGATTGACAGATATAGTTGAGTATCATCGGCATAACAGTGAAAGTTTATGGAGTGTTTTCTGATAATATTGCCTAAGGGAAGCATATATAAGGTGAATAAAATTGGTCCAAGCACAGAACCTTGTGGAACTCCATGACGAACGGTGGTGGTCATCGAGGCCTCATCGTTTACAAATACAAACTGAGATCTATCTGATAAATACGACTTAAACCAGCTTAGTGCTGTACCTTTAATACCAATCGACTGGTCTAGTCTCTGTAATAAGATGTCATGGTCAATGGTGTCGAATGCTGCACTAAGGTCTAACAGGACCAGTACAGAGACAAGTCCTTTATCAGCACTAAGGTCTAACAAGACCAGTACAGAGACAAGTCCTTTATCAGCACTAAGGTCTAACAAGACCAGAACAGAGACAAGTCCTTTATCAGCACTAAGGTCTAACAGGACAAGTACAGAGACAAGTCCTTTATCAGCACTAAGGTCTAACAAGACCAGTATAGAGACAAGTCCTTTATCAGCACTAAGGTCTAACAAGACCAGAACAGAGACAAGTCCTTTATCAGCACTAAGGTCTAACAAGACCAGAACAGAGACAAGTCCTTTATCAGCACTAAGGTCTAACAGGACCAGAACAGAGACAAGTCCTTTATCAGCACTAAGGTCTAACAGGACCAGTACAGAGACAAGTCCCCTATCTGATGCAACTAGAATATATATATATATGTGTATATATGTATATATATATGTATGTATATGTATATATATGTATGTATACATATATACATATATACGTATATGTATGTATATATACGTGTGTGTATATATATATATGTATATATACGTGTATATATATATATATATATATATATATATATATATATATGTATGTATATGTATATATACGTAAATGTATATGTATATATACGTATATATACATATGTATATGTATATGTATATATACGTATACATATGTATATATACGTATATATACATATGTATATGTATATGTATATATACGTATATGTATATATACGTATATATCTGTATATATTTTAAGCAGACTTTGATGGTTGGCTTGAGATATTATAATAGTGGATCTGATGCTGCTAACTACTTCTCCAGGACCTCTCTAAGGCCTCGAGAAAGGGCTGATTGGATGTCTTTAGCTTTGTGTTGAGACTCATTCCTGTGACGCTGGTTCCTCTGCTGCTCCTGGAGACTCTGGAGGAGCTTCACAAAGACCACTTGGAAACGCTCAAGCGTTTCCTCTGCGTGGACGAGCTGGACCTGTGGAGCCTGAAGAAGAGGAGCAACGAGGAAGCTGCAGGAAGAGTCGGTGGATTCTGGTACTTTAAAGGTCCGCACCGGTTCCCAGCACGTCATCGGCAATGGAGGCCTCCAGGGGGCAGTGTGGGCATCGCTCGGGATTGTGGAACACGAGTATGATGAATAAATGGAGGCATCAGGAAGGTGGACTTCTAGGTTGGTAGGAGCTTTTTATTTGATGCTAGTATTTAGTGATTTTATCCATGAGTTGCATTGTTTGATTACTCCAGATCTTTGCTTATTTAAGGAAGAATTTTGATAGATTTAAATAATAAATTTTAAGATTTAATTTAATTACTTATTTTTCTTTTTTAGTATATATATATATATATATATATATATATTTGTTTTTATGTCTTTCTCTTTTTTTGTTATTTAGTGTAATTACATGTTTTCTTGTTGAGAATATTTAGTTTTTTGGTTTGTTTTTATTCTAAGTGAACAAAACAAGCATTGTTTGTAAAACACTGCTGTAGATGGTTGTTAAATGTGTGCAGAGAGACAGTTATGAATTTATATTGCCATCAAACATGATATATTGATATCATAACTGGGTTTATCATTGCAGCTTTATGGTTTTCTGCACAACACGTTGCAGAACGTTGACCCTGAGGTTTCCCAGCATGCCGCTGCTCTTTTTAATCTTACATAACTGATCATTTGTACAGACAGAGTTCATGATGTGTTACATGTTACAAAGGTGCTAGTTAGATATGACAGTTAATGATTTCCTAAATATTAGAAGTGATCATTTGTACAGTAATATAACTGGTGTGATTTTGAACAAAATGCTTCATATGTGCTTCATACAAAACTGTCAAATATATTTACACAAATATCAGAGATGTGATACCTCTGACTTTCACATGTTGAAACAGATTCACAGAAATACATGTTGCATGTTTAAATATATCTGTGTTTCCTACCATCACTGTTGTGGAAATTATTGTTAATAATTATTGTGAGGAATCATTAACATTGATGCAACTTTGTTATTCAGGAAGTTTGTATCAAACAAGTAGTCCTTCATATAATTTTGTACCCTTGAAGTAATAATAATACTTTGATTTTATAAAGCGCTTTTCTGAATACTCAAAGACACTTTAGGAATCATTCACCCACTGATGGGAGGAGCTACCATGAAGGAGCCACATCAGGACTAGCTAACATTCATACACCGTAGACGCAGCTACGGGAGACATTTAGGGTTTAGAGTCTTGCTCAAGGACACGTCGACACGGGCTAGCGGAGCCGGGGATCAAACCACCGATCCTCTGATTGGAGGACGACCCTGCTCACCACTGTGCCACGGTCGCCTAAGTAGCTCTCGGCTTCAAAAAGGTTGGTAATGTGTAACATTGCAGATGTATAATTTTGAACGCGTTAGACACTCTGTGAGGGTTTTATCACCAGACACTCTCACAGTCCACGCTTCGCTTCCTGAAGCCCTCCCGCTACAAAAAATGTACGAAAGAAATCCTGTGGTTTTATTTTGAAGTTTTTTTTTTTATGCACCGGAGTGCCGTCTATTTGCACTCCTTAATGCTGCGTTCACACCAAAAGCGAAGCAAACTTCCGCATCGCTTTACTTTTCGCCATGAAAACAGTTCATTTCCGCCGTCCACCTTGGAAGAAATAACAACCATTTTCTGCTTCGTTCATCTTGTGGAAGTCCCACAAATGTCGGAGCATTAAACGCCCTCGTGTCTGGGTTCATAATATTATCCGTGAATGAGGCAAACCTTTTCACGTCGGGCCATTCACGCCGCCCGGTGGAAATGCGCGTTGCTCGCATCCGTACGTCTGTGTATTGACTTTGCATGTAATCTACTCGCAATGCTTTTGGTGTGAACGCAGCATAACTCCAGACTTTGAGACTCTTGTCAGGAGCAAAACACATCCTGAGTCCTCCCATTATTAATCCAAACTATGTCTCAGTGGTACAGCTCAGGTTGAAGTGAGTGCTGCTTCATTTTCTTCAAAGCACAATGTTTTTTAGTATTTACTTACTGATAAGGTAATCAGATGAAAAGTACATTTTCTATACCTGAATCTTTATGAATTGCACTTTTTTGAATTTTATTTTGAGTTTGTGGATAAACGCTGCTGCTTAAGACACTGAATGTTTCCATAGAGCAGCGTTGGTTGTCGTAGATTCAGTGAGTGAGTATTCTCAGCTAAAGTTACATCATGTGAGTCTTTTTTAAACTATTTCTCAGTAGTTGGACTTTTTTATTTCATGAAGTCGCGACCCACCAGTTGAGGATCACTGGTGTTCCATGAGGGTTTGACCATCCCAAGCCCCAGAGAAATCTGCTTTTTTCTTGGCAAATGATGCGCTGCCACGGCAACAGCGTTCAAGGAGAAGTTAAAATATTCATGATGAAGTATCATCAATGTGTTATGGCTTTACCTACAACATTTTGATATCCCTATCTCTCTCTCTCTCTCTCTCTCTCTCTCTCTCTCTCTCTCTCTCTCTCTCTCAATATATATATATATATATATATATATATATATATATATGCATATAGAGTGAATGGAAATGCTCCCTATCTGGGATCTTGCCCCCTAACCCCTTTGTGACTGAAGCTTCTGGTTGGTTACATTTCCTCCATCTTGTTCTGCAGGTTTGAGTCCTCTGGGCCTCCGTAGCCTGGTAGAAACCTGTCAGCTGACTTCCTGTAGTTTCTCTGGTTGATGACGTGTTCAGCAGGAAGAGATTCAACTCTCTCAGTCTGCAGCGTCAACAAGAAGAGAAGCTCCTGTTTCTGTGAGTGTTGAACACTTCTGTGTCTCTGGACGCTTTCTCTGCTTCTTTTACTGCAAAAGGTCTTTACTTTTATTATTCAGCTGTTTTCTTCTCTTTCAACTGCTTCCTCATTTCTCAATGTAGACATTTAATTCAAAGCTAATAATGTTCAGGATGTTATTTCTATTACTTTTATCATTCATAACGTTCATACTTTCAGGAATATTAAAAAAAAATCCGGCTAAATGTATCCAATTAAATGAATGGAAGACATTTTTCATGCATTTTGAGCTCTTAACTACTCATTCATACATTCACATAGAAACTCTATTCAAACTTAAAAATATTCAACTTATTTAATACATTCTGCGTATTATTTCCTATTAAAAACCTATGCAACATATGCAAAACATAACAATCGTGAAAATCATAACTTAAGACATAAAGGAGGAAGAAGAAGTGTGAGTCTCAAAGGGAGAGGCGCTCTGGTGCACTTCCTCAATAACTGCAGAATCAGACATGAGTACAGAAGGGAGGGGTGACAACATATATATATATATATATATATATATATATATATATATATATATATATATATATATATATATATACACTCACCTAAAGGATTATTAGGAACACCTGTTCAATTTCTCATTAATGCAATTATCTAATCAACCAATCACATGGCAGTTGCTTCAATGCATTTAGGGGTGTGGTCCTGGTCAAGACAATCTCCTGAACTCCAAACTGAATGTCAGAATGGGAAAGAAAGGTGATTTAAGCCATTTTGAGCGTGGCATGGTTGTTGGTGCCAGACGGGCCGGTCTGAGTATTTCACTATCTGCTCAGTTACTGGGATTTTCACGCACAACCATTTCTAGGGTTTACAAAGAATGGTGTGAAAAGGGAAAAACATCCAGTATGCGGCAGTCCTGTGGGCGAAAATGCCTCGTTGATGCTAGAGGTCAGAGGAGAATGGGCCGACTGATTCAAGCTGATAGAAGAGCAACTTTGACTGAAATAACCACTCGTTACAACCGAGGTATGCAGCAAAGCATTTGTGAAGCCACAACACGCACAACCTTGAGGCGGATGGGCTACAACAGCAGAAGACCCCACCGGGTACCACTCATCTCCACTACAAATAGGAAAAAGAGGCTACAATTTGCAAGAGCTCACCAAAATTGGACAGTTGAAGACTGTAAAAATGTTGCCTGGTCTGATGAGTCTGGATTTCTGTTGAGACATTCAGATGGTAGAGTCAGAATTTGGCGTAAACAGAATGAGAACATGGATCCATCATGCCTTGTTACCACTGTGCAGGCTGGTGGTGGTGGTGTAATGGTGTGGGGGATGTTTTCTTGGCACACTTTAGGCCCCTTAGTGCCAATTGGGCATCGTTTAAATGCCACGGCCTACCTGAGCATTGTTTCTGACCATGTCCATCCCTTTATGGCCACCATGTACCCATCCTCTGATGGCTACTTCCAGCAGGATAATGCACCATGTCACGAAGCTCCAATCATTTCAAATTGGTTTCTTGAACATGACAATGAGTTCACTGTACTAAAATGGCCCCCACAGTCACCAGATCTCAACCCAATAGAGCATCTTTGGGATGTGGTGGAACGGGAGCTTCGTGCCCTGGATGTGCATCCCACAAATCTCCATCAACTGCAAGATGCTATCCTATCAATATGGGCCAACATTTCTAAAGAATGCTTTCAGCACCTTGTTGAATCAATGCCACGTAGAATTAAGGTGTTCTGAAGACGAAAGGGGGTCAAACACAGTATTAGTATGGTGTTCCTAATAATCCTTTAGGTGAGTGTATATATATATATATATATATATATATATATATATATATATATATATATATATATATATATATATGTGTCTTTAAAGCGCTGCACATTAATGAGGCAGATGTTGTCATGAGGTGAAAATAAAGTACCTTACTGAGTTATTTCATCCAATTTATGAGGAACTAACTTAATAATTTGGCTTTTTCAACAGGGCTACACGACTGACTGACAGACAAGTTGTAACTGGTTGTGTACTGGTTGTGTACTGGCAGCACTACAGCGCTGAACGGGCTTCTGCTCTCACATCATACTAACCAGTCTGGGTGTGTATTTGAAGGCGTGAGGACGTGATGGCTGCGTCCGTCAGTGTCTGCAGACGAAGGTAGAAAGTCTCTTGGACCTCCTCTGGATGTGACTGTAACAGGTGAGTAGCCTCACAGGTATCTTTACACACCTCTGATGAAGGAGCTCTGCTGACATTTGTTACGTAATGAACGTGTAGATGAGAGCTGTGATCAATTCTTTCTGGACTGATATTTACTGTTTGTATCTGGATTCATTCTCTTATATTCTGTGATATGTAACTTTATGCTCAAAGTCTTTTCAACCTTTGAACCATTTCATGTTCAGTAGAGTCAGATTGTACTATCACCAGGAAACAACTTTCATTTAAATCTGCACTGACTCACTGCTGAGATATGTGGACGAGTCAGTCTACTGTTTATTCTCTGACTGACACACCTTAACAACTACAGACGGAATAAATGTGATCTATTGGGTAATAATCTACTGCAATAACAAGCATGCATATGCCCACTATTAAAGTTGCATCAGCATAGCTGGCCAATCAGGAAGTGCAAACCTGAATACATGCCGACCTTTGGTAGTATCAGCCTGTGCTTGTAGAACTAGGGTTACAGTATCATAACCTTTGTTCTGGCTCACACAGGCTCCTCCCTCTATTGGACTCTATGGGTACAGTGGGTGGAGCCCAATGAACGCATCAGAAGTTAAGCTTAACTTAAACTCACCGTAGAAAATCCAGCGTGATGACGTGATTCTGGTCTGGCGTCGGGCTCGAAGGGTCTTTAAGTTCTCACGGTGCTTGGTGGTCGTCCACAGTCATGTGACCGTCACCAATACTCCTCTGAAAAAAAACATTTTTACATGTCTGAGGATTTTACAAAGAAGAATAATTAGTTCTTAGAAGCTTTAGAAACAGGAAGTGTTAAAAATCTCCATGTGAGTAAATATTTAGCAGCCAAATCAAATAGTTTACAGAATGTTCAACCTTTCTTTCTTTATAACACATTTAATACTTGACTTGTTTCTTTACAGGGTTTGTTTAAAGCTGATGAAGTAGAACATGAATATGAGTTTACAGATTAATATAATTACTCCTCATCATACTGGAGGTTGGTTTATGGCATTTTTCTGGTTTTACTCGTCTTCTTGATTCTTCACACTTCATTTTGTCTGTATGTCCTCTGGTGTTTCAGAGAATAATGCAACGAACATAAATGAGCATGAAAGCCTTCATGTGAGCTCAGAGCTCACACTCCACGTGGAGGCTTACCCTGTGTTTGTTTGACCCATCCCCCTCCCGTCACTGTATAAAGTACATCACTAGCTCTGAGCAATCACATGGATGTTTTTAATGTGTGACAAATAATCCTACCTGACTTTCCATGGCCATTGTTTCTGTGGTTTCAATACGTAATTTACAATTACAGTTTTTCCTTCAGGTGACAAAACATCCAGATTTTAGCCGGGAGCCACGATGACGTCAGTGGACCTTTTGGGGATTCTAAAGGATTTAAATGAAGATGAATTTCAGAGATTCAAATGGTATCTGAAGCAGCCTGGGTTCATGAAACCTGACCAAGCTCTCAAAGAGTCAGATCTGGAGAAAGCAAAGAGGGAGGACACTGTGGATCTGATGGTGAAGACCTTTAAACTTCATGGAGCTCTGGAGGCGACCAGGAAGGTTTTAAAGGAGATATCCAGGAATGATCTGGTGCAGAGACTACAGGACACCATCTCAGGACCAGAAGGTCAGTCATTTGTATTCTCATGGATTAGTGCAACACAATGCTTGTAATGGAACAGGGTCTCTGTACAGAAGCTCATTGTCTTCAAAGGAAAACAATGGAGGTCTGATGTCTTAATTATGAGAAAAGGCTCAGGTGATGTATCATTGTTATTGGTCAGAGGGTGCTGGGGCTACCTGATTTACTTGATGGAGATTGAATAAAGCAGTAGCATCCTGCACCTTATTGATGGAGAGTTTATGTATTGGGGTTAGAGGTTCAATTCAGTTTACTAAAAGAAAATGCCAACAAGCTATTTAAAATGTACAAGTTTCATTTTGTGCTGCATTATAAGGACTTTGAGTCAACAGCATCAGACCTGCAGCAAACACTTCCACAGCTACAGCAGGAAGCTCAGTCCCAACATGTGATGCACTCATGGACACACTTGTACTGGTTGAAGTGCTTTTGATCCTGAGGGGTCAAAAGCACTGTAGACAGTTGAGAGGCCTCCATGTCGGGTGAATGTTTGATGGTGGTGGACACAGAGGAGGTGAATGTGTTGGCTGTGATCTCCCAGAGCGGACTATCTGTTGTTTGGATGTGGGTTCTTCGTTCAGCTCTAAATATTGATTACTGAGGCGTAATCGTCAGGCGGGAGGGCCCTTTGTGACTTATTTTGTAGTTTGAAGGACAACATTTACACGTCATTTTAGAACCATGTGTAATAATTGAATGAAACAATAATTATACCTAGAAATTGTGGCAACACGGAGGACTTGGAGGCAAGATTCAACAATAAAACGGGAGACTCAGACAGTAGTACTTTAACAAAAAGTGTCTTTTAATAAATAGGTTTGGGGTAAAGGGGATGGGGTTAAACTCAACAAAAGATTCCTCCCGGTCGGGGTCTTTTGGTCGTCGGCCTCACAAGATTCCTCCTTTGCTCTGTGTGGGCAGATCAGAGGAGAGAGGTTTAGTACAAGGGTTTACCTCGTGTCCGTTGCAGCTCCTCTCCAGAGCTTTAGGGGATCCTCCTAACCTCCTGTCCAGTCTGTCGCTCTGCCTCCTTGCTGCTTCCCAGCTCTGGTAATATATGCTCCCTCTAATTACCTGATGGGCTGCAGGTGTGTCCAATGCCGTGTGCCGATTGGCTGCAGCACCTGCACTGGGAAGTACACTCCCTCCATCACCTCCCCAACCTGAGCTTGGGGATCCGCCCCCTGCGCTCTGTCTGCTCCTCCTTTCCCCCTGGTCTACCACAAAATATAGAATAGTTTGTGGAGTTACAGCAGCGATTACACCAACTAACCATGTATCCCAGACTAAATGATGTAACACAGAAACAGGTTATATACCTGAAAATTAAAAAAACTCACTACCAATCACTGGTTAACGTGAAGATAAGAAATAGGTATTAAGTCATATTGATAATATAAAACATCCTGTAACTTCTCTCACAGGCGATGCTGATGCTGGAGAGACTTCAGAGAACAGAGGAGCATCCACCTGTCAGAGCAAAGGTAAAGCTGCTCTCTGGTGGGTATGGAAGCCCTGAGAGACAAAAGTGTGGTCAATGTTTTAATAAATACCATCTGTGTACTGGTTGAAGTGTTTTTGATGACACTGTAGACAGTTGAGAGGTGAATGTTTGATGGTGGTGGACACAGAGCAGGTAAACTTGTTGGTTGTGATCTCCAGAGAAGACCTAAGCTTTGTTGTACGGATGCGGTTCATCCGCTCAGATCTGGTTCTTGATTACTGAGGCTCAATTTTCAGGCGCGAGGGCCTCCATGACTTCCTGACAGTTTGAAGCAAACGTTTGTAAGCGGAGGTTTGACTAAGCGAGTGACGCCTGTGTTCATCTGAACAGGTCAATTGGAAAACTGTAACTCTCTAACTACGCCTGATTTTAGTAATGCTTCAAATGTTGGTTTTGCGCTGCTTCTGGTTTAGTAGGGTATTGACGTTGAAATGGTCTAAAACTACTCTTGGGTGTTATTGTTACTGGTTCTATTCCTTTAATTTTCCCTACCAATAACAACCAGATTTCTCCATCTAATCCATGGGCCTCAAACTCGCGGACGATGGTATTTGTGGCCCCCTACTTGACATCAAAGTTTAGTGTTAGTGCAGCCCACGTGTTTTTCTCACACGCACCTTTTTGCCGAGTCGTTGCCCTGGGCGTATATATATTTTTTGTTATCACTTATGTATGTTACTAAATGTCTCTTTCCAAAGCAAAAAGGAAAGTGGATGATGAACACAGACGGTTTCAAGATAGATGGATATTGCAGTATTTCTTCGTGGATGTTACGGCCTGCCTAGTGTGCCGATGTACTGATTGCCTGATGTATTTCAGGTGGTCTCCCGCTGCTCCAGGTGCACCAGATCTGCCACAATTAGACAAGAGGGCGGAGTTAAATCAGGGGGCGTAACAGTGGAGTTTAATGGAAATGCCACTTGCCTCATATGCAAAGAAAAATGATCCGTTTTAAAGGAATATAATCTCAAGCGTCATTACTCGACTAAACACGGAGAACAGTATGAGAAGTACTAGTTTTTACTATCTTTCTAGGGGAGTTTTTCCTGATCCGATGTGAGGTCCCGGGACAGGGATGTTATGTGTACAGATTGTAAAGCCCTCCGAGGCAAACTTGTATTTGTGATGTTAGGCTATATAAAATAAACTGAATTGAATTGAATTGAAAGTACCTTGGAGACGAGAGGAAAAAACGAGCCACGCAGCTTCAGAAAGGACTTGCGTCTCAGCAAAGTATTTTTCATAAGGCCAAGAAGGAAGGTGATGCTGCAGTTGAGGGAAGTTGAGGCTGATATTCTGTGTCCACAAAAGAAGAGCTTGTTAGTAATATCTCTCTGTCGGCAAACACCGTGGCAGAGCGGATTAACGAGCTGTCGAGTGACATCTATGGTCAGTTACGTGAAAAAGCCTGAGGTTTCACTGCATACTCCGTGGCGCTCGACAAAAGCACAGACAAAACTGACAATGCTCAGCTAGCCATATTCAGCAGGGTCTTAATGAGCAATTCGAAGTGACGGAAGAATTGCTGAGTTTGTGTTGCACCACACCTGGAACTTTACCTGGAACAGACTGGTGGGCACGACCATGGATGCTCCCCTTCTATGACAGGCAAAAAGAAAACGGACTGGTAGCGCTGGTCCAAAGAAAGTTAGGAGGAAAATGCAGATCCAGCAGTTGTTCTGCACTGCATTATACACCAACAGGCACTGTGCAGCAGATGCTTGAAATATGAACATGTCATGTCTGTTGTCCTGAAATGCATCAACTACATCAGGTCCAAGAGTTTACAGCACCGCCAGTTCAGGGCCTTTTTAGAAGAAGTTGAGTCAACATCAAACAGCAAAAAATCTCAGACATTTGTCCACATGCAGATCTGTTGTGGATGAGGGCACAGCCTTCAATGGTGATGAACATGCCTCTGCTATTGAAAACCTACTGCAGGAGTTTGATCAGCGTTTTGCTGACTTCAAGGCACGCCGTGACACTTTCCAGCTGTTTGCAGACCTTTTCTCAGGATGTGGAGAATCTCCCAAGTATGTTGCAAATGGAACTTATTGACTTGCAGTGCAACAGTGATTTAAAAGCTAAATTCAGAGAGGAACAAGGAAGACCAGACATGACTGGACAATTTCTGAGAAAAAAAATGAAATATGTTTGCACTGTTAAAAGCTAATATGAAAATGTATAGAAACTGCTGGTTGGCTTTTTTTGTATGACGTAAGTATGACGAAACTATGTTATTAATGTAATGTAAGTAAATAAATAAGTAAACTTTCAAAAATATTGCACTTTCTGTGTGGCCCTGCTATGAGATCACAATACCAGCGGTGGCCCGGAGCCAAATTGAGTTTGAGACCCCTGATCTAATCCATCCAAAGTTGAATGAATGTCTTCTCTTCTAATCAGACCAAACTAAAGGCAAAGACAAGTTTTTATTCATCTGAGGAAGACAGTCCTTCAGCAAAAGACCGTTTGTGTTCTACTCCTGCAACTGTAGACAAACAACCTGATAATGTGTTTATTTTCATATTTGTGCTCCATACAGACGTGATGGTTCTGGGAGTACCCATCTCATCTCACCAACAAACGCTTCAATCATACTTTCAGGATAAGTTCTTGTGTGTACAAGAGGCGTGGCTGGGGAAGAAGGATGAGCGACGTCTGGATGCTATCTACACAGAGCTGTACATCACAGCAGGGGCTGACATACACATCAACACTCAGCATGAGGTCAGGCAGATTGAGGCGATGAGGGTGAAGCCAGCAGATGAAGAGAAACCAATTCAACCCAGCGACATGTTCAAACCCCCGTCTGGAGAATACAGAGCCATAAGAACAGTACTGACCAATGGAATCGCAGGAATTGGAAAAACAATTCTTGTGCGCAAGTTTGTGTGGGACTGGGCTGAAAAACGAACCAATCAAGATGTGCATCTCATCTTCCCCTTCACCTTCCGCCAGCTGAATTTATGGAAGGGAGAAAAGTTGTGTTTGGCAGATCTCATTCATAAATGTATCAGGGAGACCAAAGGCATCACGAGAGAAGCTCTTAATGAAATCTTCACAACTCTGCAGTCATCACCAAACAGCAACTACGACAAGAGTGACGTCAAACTTCTGTTTGTTTTGGATGGACTGGATGAGAGCCGCCTTCGTCTGGACTGCTCTACCAGTGAAAACCCGGCTGATACCTTTGATGTGACTGAGTCGATCCCAGTGGATGTGCTGCTGACGAACCTCATCAGAGGGAACCTGCTTCCCTCTGCTCGCCTCTGGATAACCACACGACCTGCAGCAGCCAATCAGATCCATCCTGACTGTGTTGGCTTGGTGACAGAGGTCAGAGGGTTCACTGACCCACAGAAGGAGGAGTACTTCAGGAAGAGGTTCAGAGATGAGGAGGCCAGCAGGATCATCTCCCACATCAAGACCTCACGAAGCCTCCACATCATGTGCCACATCCCAGTCTTCTGCTGGATCACTGCTACAGTTCTGAAGGGTGTGTTGAAGACCAGAGAGGGAGGAGAGCTGCCCAAGACCCTCACTGAGATGTATGCAGAATTCCTGGTGTTTCAGATCCATCAGACAAAAGAGAAGAAGTATGACCAAAAGAAGTTCAATCAGTACATTAAGTCATTAGCCAAACTGTCTTTTCACCAGCTGGAAGAGGGCAACCTGATCTTCTATGAGAAAGATCTCAAAGAGAGTGGCATTGACGTCAGTGAAGCCTCAGTGTGCTCAGGAGTGTTCACAGAGATCTTCAAAGAGGAACATGGGAAGAAGAATGAAGACAAGATGTTTAGCTTTGTCCATCTGAGTGTTCAGGAGTTTCTGGCAGCATTCTACGTAAGAATGGAACTCGTTAACAGAAACAAGAATGTGATGTTGGGGTCAGGACAAACCTGTGTCGACAAAGTGCAAATGTTTTTCAGAACATCTACGACAGAGGTCCACAGGGTTGCTATTGACGAGGCCTTGAAGAGTCCAGCCGGACACCTGGACCTGTTCCTCCGATTCCTCCTGGGTCTTTCACTGGAGACCAATCAGAATCATCTACAAGGCCTACTGAAAAAGAGAAGTAGCTCACGGACCAATCAGGAAACAGTCCAGTACATCAAGAAGAAGATCAGTGAGAATGTGTCTCCAGAGAAAAGCATCAATCTGTTCCACTGTCTGAATGAACTGAATGATGGTTCTCTAGTGGAGGAGATCCAACAGTCCCTGAGTTCAGGACGTCTCTCCACAGATAAACTGTCTCCTGCTCAGTGGTCAGCTCTGATCTTCATCTTACTGTCATCAGGACAAGATATGGAGGTGTTTGACCTGAATAAATACTCTGCTTCAGAGGAGGCTCTTCTGAGGCTGCTGCCAGTGGTCAAAGCCTCCAACAAAGCTCTGTAAGTACCAGATACCTGCAGGTAATCGCTTCATCACATGAGTAGAGTAGTTCTCAATTAATGAACTGTTGAGAGATTTAGTAAACTAATTGATTAGTTGAACAATTGTAAAACATGCAAATTGTTTCTTCAGTTTCAGTGCAACTCCACACATTAATGCAGATATGAAATAAAAAAATGTCTTTGTTGTTCATTTAAGACTAAAATTTATTTGGGATTGACATCCATTAAATGTTGTTAGAGTCCAGTAAAAGACACAATGAAAGCCAAAAATTGTCTCGGTACCTGAGACTCTAATCCTCAATTGTTCAATTTATAAAATGTAGATTTTACATTGTGGAAGAAAAAAACTGAAATGTCTTTGTCTTCATCACTGACTCTCCTTCAGGTTGAGTGGCTGTAACCTCTCAGAGAGAAGTTGTGAAGCTCTGTCCTCAGTCCTCAGCTCCCAGTCCTCTAGTCTGAGAGAGCTGGACCTGAGTAACAACAACCTGCAGGATTCAGGAGTGAAGCTGCTGTCTGCTGGACTGGAGAGTCAAAACTGTCATCTGGAGATTCTCAGGTCAGGTTTAATAAACATATATATATATATATGTATATATATATGTATGGTCAACAAGAACTTCCATGTGGTGTATTGTCATTTTGCCTCAATTTTACAACTTTTAATACATAACAGTACTGCCTACCTAAATATCATTGTACGTTATATCAAATGTAGCTATAAATGTGTTCACACATGTGCTGTACATGTTTTAGGTTGAGTGGCTGTAAACTCTCAAAGAGAAGCTGTAGAGCTCTGTCCTCAGTCCTCAGCTCCCAGTCCTCTAGTCTGAGAGAGCTGGACCTGAGTAACAACAACCTGCAGGATTCAGGGGGGAAGCTGCTGTCTGCTGGACTGGAGAGTCCACACTGTACACTGGAAACACTCAGGTCAGGTTTAATAATAAACCTATATATGGTAGACCAGAACTGTCATACTGTTCACTGTCATTTTTCTTCAGTCATTTGACCACTTTATATTCATAACAGTAATGCCTACCTAAATATAATAGTATGTTATATCAAATGTAGATGTAAATGTTTTCACACATGTACTGTACATATATTTATAACAGTAATGCCTACCTAAATATAATTGTACATTATATCAAATGTAGATATACATGTTTTCACACATGTACTGTACATATTTTAGGTTGAGTAGCTGTAACCTCTCAGAGAGAAGCTGTGAAGCTCTGTCCTCAGTCCTCAGCTCCCAGTCCTCTAGTCTGAGAGAGCTGGACCTGAGTAACAACGACCTGCAGGATTCAGGAGTGAAGCTGCTGTCTGCTGGACTGGAGAGTCCACACTGTCATCTGGAGATTCTCAGGTCAGGATTCATCTTCTGTTTCACTGATAACCATTTAAATGCTGCTCGATATACACGCTAGTGTCTATCACAAGAGAGACCATCACCTTCAGCTCATTGTGTAGTTGTTAGACCCTCAGCTCTACTGATTCACTCTCACTGCTCTCATTAGCAGCAGCACAAAGATAAAAGCACAAGCAGATGAAGTGAAGACAGAGAGGCGGAGACCACTACACTCGTTCCTGTTATGAGACATTAGCGAGTAAAAAGACAACGCTTTATCAAAAGTGAAACAATCTGCTCTGTCCATTAGTGATCTCTGTAGAAGGTCAATCAGAACGCTGCAGCTCTAGTCCTCACTAAGACCAGGAAAGCGGATCACATCACTCCAGTTCTGAGGTCTTTGCACTGGCTTCCTGTCCAACAAAGAAGTTCCTTTCAAGGTGCAAAGTGACTGAAAGAGGAGATGAAAGTAAATGTAATATAATTGTTCATAATGTTTCTCCAGGCTGTCAGGCTGTCTGGTCACAGAGGAAGGCTCTTCTTCTCTGGCTTCAGCTCTGAGATCCAACCCCTCCCATCTGAGAGAGCTGGACCTGAGCTACAATCATCCAGGAATCTCAGGAGTGAAGCTGCTGTCTGCTGGACTGGAGGATCCACAATGGAGACTGGAGACTCTCAGGTATGACGAGTCTGCTGGTTCAGTCTGATAACAGTGAAGACAGTAGCTGATGTCCTGAGAGTCCCTGTCCCCACTGATACATCAGGATCTGGTGCTGATCCTTCATTGAAGTCTACAACACACGTTCTTTTTGACAAATATGGTGTCAAAGTGTTAAGAGAACATTTTACAAACTACTAAACTTTTTTTTTTACCTTGAACACCAGTTTTCTAAATAATGTCCGCTCAGAGTTATATTTCATTTAGCTGACGCTTTTATCCAAAGCGACTTACAATAAGTGCAATTCAACCATGAGTACAAACTCAGAACAACAGGAATCACGAAAGTACAATTTTAATAAAGTTAAACTACGAAGTGCTATCAGTAAGTGCCATTTAAGTGCTACTAAAGTGCTACCTTCCTAATTCAAGGTGTAGTCGAAAAAGATGTGTTTTTAGTTTGCGACAGAAAATGAACCTGTGCTGCCTTCTGGGTGAGAAGGGGACGTATTCTCCTGATGTTGTACAGCATGAACCTACAAGAACGTGTTGTTGCGGTAATGTTGGCAGTCAGGGAGAGTTGACTGTTGAGTGTCACACGAGGTTCCTGGCAGTTGGGGTCGGTTCCAACAGTGAGTTGTTGAAGGTAATAGTGAGGTCGTGGGTGGGAGAGCCTTTTCCTGGAAGGAAAAGTAGTTCAGTTTTGTCAGGGTTAATTTTCAGCTGGTGTGTGGACATCCACTGAGAGATGTCAGTCAGCCAGGCAGAGATTCCTGCTGCTACCTGTGATTCTGATTGGGGAAAAGAGAGGATCAGTTGGGTGTCATCGGCATAGCTATGGTAGGAAAAGCCATACGAGCGAATGACAGAGCCGAGAGAGTTGGTGTCCAGAGAGAAGAGGAGAGGACCCAGGACGGAGCCTTGAGCGACTCCAATAGTGAGAGGACAAGGCTCAGACACAGATCCTCTCCAAGTTACCCGGTAGGTGCGGTCGTTAAGGTAGGATGAGAAGAGGGAGAGCAGTGCCTGCGATACCAAGGTCCTGGAGGGAGGACCTCTGGGAGGAGAGAGTCCTTTTAGTTTCTGTTTTGGAGCTCTCATCACCTTCAGCGAATCTATGGATTCTTTAAATGTCTTAAATTTGTTTTTAAAACTAACATCCATGAAATGTCTGAACAGAACAGAAGCAGCTTCCTGAGGAGCCGTTTGAGTCTTTTAGCATCAGCTGCCTTCACCCTGCTGCTCCAGCACACTACAGAGTACAAGATGACACTGGCCAACCGGATTGATCCACTAAATCTGATGCTGGTTCTGATTGATCCACTAAATCTGTTGCTGGTTCTGATTATATGGGACAGAAGGTGTTGCACCTTGTAAAGCTGAATCCAAGATAAAAATGTTTCACACTGACATGAAGAGCTTTTGATCTCCACATTAAATTATATTTGTTTCCATTTGTACAGTTTGAGTATGAAATGTGTTTTATGATTGCAGCTGTTTGTCTGAATGGAGGTTTATGAAGATCACTGATGATGAAGCTTTATTCTGACTCTGCTTCTTCCTCCAGGGTTGAACCTGCTAGAGATCAGAGGCTGAAAGCTGGTCTGAGGAAATGTGAGTGTTCACTTTGATTCATGGAATCTCAAATAAAGCCGTCAGCTGTGTTCGATGACAAACTGCTGCTGTTTCCTGTCTCGTTCTCTCAGATTCCTGTGAACTCACAATCGACACAAACACAGTGAACAAACACCTGAAACTGTCTGACAACAACAGGAAGGTGACAGGAGTGGAGGAGGAGCAGACATATCCTGATCATCCAGACAGGTTTCAGGACGTGAAGCAGCTGCTGTGTACAACTGGTCTGACTGGTCGCTGTTACTGGGAGGTCGAGTGGAGAGGAAAGGTTAATATAGCAGTGAGCTACAGAGGAATCAGCAGGAGAGGACACGGTGAAGACTGTTGGTTTGGAATGAACGATCAGTCCTGGAGTCTGAACTGCTCTGATGATGGTTACTATGTCAGGCACAATGACGGACATAAATTCATCTCATCCTCCTCCTCCTCCTCCTCTTCCTCTGGTAGAGTAGCAGTGTATGTGGACTGTCCTGCTGGCTCTCTGTCCTTCTACAGAGTCTCCTCTGACACACTGATCCACCTCCACACCTTCAGCACCACATTCACTGAACCTCTGTATCCTGGGTTCAGGTTCTGGACTGAGTTTGTGTTAGGCCCTGTTTCCTCAGTGTCTCTGTGTTCTCTGGAGGTTTAAGAGTCTCCTCCTCTGTAAACACTCACACTGCTGACAAACACATTCAGATTCATAAAACAAAATATCATCATCAAATAAATCAGTTTGATAAATTATTACTGACAAACATAAATCTTTATTGATGCCTTGGTGAAATTCAGAAATGAATACTTTGATACTTTTACTTACATTTTGAATGCAGGACTTTAACTTGTGAGTATTTCTACACTGGGTTTTACTACTTTAACTTAAAGATCCGTTGTAGGCTTTTGGATGGATGGATATAATATTAATAAGTATGTTTTCATCATCACTTGAAGATAAGAATCGTTGTGCTTCGTTACTCTAGAATGAGCTCTATAAATCTACATACAGTAGTCAGCATGTTTCTACAGGAGCTCAGAGAGGACAAACTAAACTGACTCTAGAGAGAGACATTGCTTTAGTTCTCCTACCTGCTTAACACAAGGGAGAAGTTTCTGGTTGCAATCTGTAACTTCACCACTAGTTGGCGCCAGATACTACCCACTGTCCCTTAAGTAAAAGATCGGAGTACTTCTTCCACCACTGCGAGGAGGCCTCCAGGGCAGAAACAGTAATCAGCCTACAGCTGTTTCTATTATTTTGTCCACCCCATTCATATCAATCAGGGCGGACAAACTGCACAAACTACCAACTCTAAGAACTGCAGCGCTCTTTTTTGTTTTAATTCAGAGATATTGTACATATTTTAAAGTACTTTTCTTCTATTCTCTTTTTGTGTTTCTTGATTTGTGTACTTTTATATGAATTACATTTTCTCCTACTATGTTTACGTTACGCACCAACACAACAAAGTCAATTCCTTGTACATAAAAACCAGGTTCTGATTCTGGGAGGTTAAATGAGAGAAAGACCTCCATGTATAAGTAGATATAAACACATTGTGCTGAACTCTGTAGATCTGTCCAGTGGTTTATTACGGTGATCGTTTGGTTTGGTTAAAAAAGCTGCTCTCTGCTGTTTACATGTTTTTTTCTTCCAGCTGATCAGCGTGTCAGACTGCAGAGTGAACAGCAGGGGGTAGCAGATCCTCACACATACTGAGCAACATTAAAAACTTCAGATGGTTTCAGACCAAAAGTTCTTTCTCACAGTTCAAAGTTCAGATAACTAGCTGTCTTTCCGGGGAAGCCCAGGTCTGATTAGGGGTGACGGCATTCATCCCACTTTGGATGGAGCGGATCTCCTTTCTGCAAATATGACCAAGTTGATTGGTCGACTTCGTGCATGACAGACCAGGAAGCAGAAGCAGAGTTGTAGTCTTACACCCTTCTCTGCATTCCCTGCATTTTCTTTAGGGCAGCTGCCCATCTTTAACTCTATAGAGACGGTGTCTGTCCCACGGCCACTTAAATTAATTAAATCAAAAGTAACCAAAAGAGGAGTTATAGAAAACAACCTCATAAAGGTTAACACCACTACTGCAATAGTGCAACACGATAGGATAATTAAATGTGGACTCCTAAATATTAGATCTTTGTCTTCTAAAGCGGTATTAGTAAATGAATTAATATCAGACAACCATATTGATGTATTTTGTCTTACTGAAACCTGGCTGAGACATGAGGAATATGTCAGCCTAAATGAATCTACTCCTCCAAGTCATGTTAATACTCACATTCATCGAGGCACCGGCCGAGGAGGTGGAGTAGCTGCCATCTTTGACTCGGGTCTGTTAACACTTTGGGGGCGGAGCTCGCTTCGAAGCGGGGCTATGATGTTCACGTTTTGATTAAATTCATTTCTTCGTGATAATACGGCACAGAGATATTGTTTAAATGTGACTGACACTTGGGGAACAGTGACTGACACAGGGTAAACATAAGGGCTCAAACCTGGGTAAACATGCATGCCAAGAGACCCCTGGAGAACAGACAGTCAGTCAGTGGGGACCCAGGCTCTGTTGATGAGCCTGACTACCGACGGGAAACAACTGTTAGTGTGGCGTGAGGTCTTGGTCCTGATGGACCTCAGCCTCCTGCCAGAGGGGAGCGACTCAAACAGTGTGTGTCCAGGGTGAGAGGGGTCAGAGCGGATGATGCGCTGCAGCCTGGCCTTGTCCTTGGCAGTGGCTGCGGTGTGCCAGACGGTGATGGAGGAGCAGAGGATGGACTCAACGATGGAAGTGTAGAAGTGCACCATCATTTTCTTTGGCAGGTTGAATTTCTTCAGCTGCCTCAGGAAGAACATCCTCTGCTGGGCCTTCTTGGCGATGGAGCTGATGTTCAGCTCCCACTTGAGGTCCTGGGTTAGGATGGAGCCCAGGAAGCGGAAGGACTCCACAGCGTCGACGGGGGAGTCACACAGGATGAGAGGGGCGGGTGGGGCTGCGTTCTTTCTGAAGTCCACAACCATCTCCACTGTCTTCAGAGCGTTGAGCTCCAGGTTGTTCTGGCTGCACCAGGTCTCCAGGTGGTCAGTCTCCCACCTGTAGGCGGACTCGTCCCCACCAGAGATGAGTCCAATGAGGGTGGTGTCATCCGCGAACTTCAGGAGCTTGACGGACTGGTGACTGGAGGTGCAGCTGTTGGTGTACAGTGAGAAGAGCAGAGGGGAAAGAACGCAGCCTTGGGGGGAACCGGTGCAGCATTCGACACCATTGACCATGACATCTTATTACAGAGACTAGACCAGTCGATTGGTATTAAAGGTACAGCATTAAGCTGGTTTAAGTCGTATTTATCAGATCGATCTCAGTTTGTATTTGTAAACGATGAGGCCTCGATGACCACCGCCGTTCGTCATGGAGTTCCACAAGGTTCTGTGCTTGGACCAATTTTATTCACCTTATATATGATTCCTTTAGGCAATATTATCAGAAAACACGCCATAAACTTTCACTCCTATGCCGATGATACTCAACTATATCTGTCGATCAAGCCAGATAAAATCCACCAGGTCGCTAAACTTCAAGCGTGTCTTAAAGACATCAAGACCTGGATGACCTGCAACTTCCTGCTGCTGAACTCGGACAAGACTGAAGTTATTTTACTCGGCCCAGAACACCTCAGAAATCAATTATCTGATGATATGGTTTCTCTGGATGGCATCGCTCTGGCATCCACCACCACCGTAAGGAATCTCTGAGTTATTTTTGACCAGGATCTGTCCAAAGCGATGCAGAAACATTGATCCACGCATGTGTTACTTCAAGACTGGATTACTGTAACTCCTTATTATCAGGCTGCTCCGGAAAGTCCCTTGGGTCTCTCCAGCTGATCCAGAATGCTGCAGCTCGTGTACTAACAAGGACTCGGAAGAGAGATCACATTACTCCTGTACTAGCTACTCTCCACTGGCTTCCTGTAAGATCGAGAATCATATTTAAAATCCTTCTCCTCACCTACAAAGCCTTAAACCCAGAGCCTTTTTTTTTACAGATTTTTCGGAAATGAGGAAGTGAGTTTAAAAAAAAGTCAAACGCTTCTAGATCATCATCCACAGATCTGATCTAATACATTTAAATGGCTAAAGTACTGTAAACCCTTGTGAGAAGAGAAATGATGGACTACATTTGATAAAAAAAGATCGTAATATTTAACATGACTGAGCGATTATAACATTTCACTATTTAACTAATTTAGTACTCTAACAACGGCGCTCAAAGTACCACGGCTGTAACCGTAGAGACTGTACGAATCTTATATATATATATATATATATATATATATATATATATATATATATATATATATATATATATATATATATATGTGTGTGTGTGTATATATATGTGTGTGTGTGTATATATATATATATATTTATGTGTGTGTGTATGTATATATATATATATATATATATATATATATATATATCCCTCTCTCTCTCTAAATTAAAGCTGCTCGCAGCTGTGACTGGGCCCTCGCCGCCGGCACGTCGGGGTAAGCCGAAGGGTCGCCGGCTCGTCCGTCCGAGAACGTCCGCCTGCCAGGCGGATGTTCGAGGCCGATTTTTACAAGATTCTCTGTGGATCAATACAGGCTCAATTCCATCACAATGTATCAAAAGCTTGTTTATATCTCATTGTGTTCAGAAGAAAAGGACCAATGAACTTCTAAGGAGAAAATTCAACTCAATTCAACGAAGCAGCCCTCGCAGTACGTTTAACATAGATATACAACATTTCATAGTGTTCATAGTTTCATGTGTGTGTGTGTGTATATATATATATATATATATATATATATATATATATATATATATATATATATATATATTTCTGCTTTATACTTGTGTAAACTCCACATACGTGGGAACATCAAACTCCATGGCGTCTGGGTTCATAATATTACCCGTAGTCCCACATCAGCGTCTGAATGACGCCGCTACCAGCGCTACTTCTGGACCAGCAGCAGTTTGATTCAGCGACGGCAGGACGGCGGTGGTGACGGGCGGAGCTTCTCAACGCTGATTGGCTGACGCAACTATGATTCACGCGATTTTTTCGCCAGAGTTGGGAAATTTCAACTTGTGCGAATTCACGCCGCGTCCTTCGCTCTGTTCGCACCGCCTCAAATGTGTCAGTCGCGCCGCCCGGCGGAAATTTCGCGTCTTGGCAACCTGTCGCGTCTGTGCATTGACTTTGCATGTAATCTGGTCGCGCGAATAATTCGCGCCGCGTTTGGTGTGAACGCAGCATCAGTCCTTCAGGTCTATCAGATACATGAGTTGAGCTTCATTAAAGACTTCCTGGTCCTCTTCAGGACCCTGTGGGCTCTGGAGTCACCTTCTGTGTGTGGAAAGTCTGCTGTGAAGGGTGTGTGTGTGTGTGTGTGTGTGTGTGTGTGTGTGTGTGTGTGTCTCATCTCAACATTCCTGCCTCTTCTGCCCGTCGGCGTCACCGGGCTGCTGTTAGGCGTTATCTTGCCGTTAGCCGTTATCCGTTAGCCGGTATCTCCCTGACGTGTCGGCAGGACGAGGAGCTGCTGGAGGCCCCGGGCCCCGCACAGCCTTGTATGGCCATGGCCCGCTGGGAGAGCGACGATAAGCAGCTCTCAGAGCAAGGTCTGCTTCTGTTAAATTTAGAGCGGCTATCGGACGCAGCTCTCCCTCCTCAACACTCTGCTGCCGCATCAGGACCAGAGCTGAGTACCGGATCACAGGAGGGACAAAAAGGTTCAGCAGCTTCCATCAGAGGACAGGAGATGCTGCTGTGAAGGAATCAAGTGAGCTGGAAGTATTAATACTGCTGTAGACGTACTGTAGTATTGTGTTTGTAGAGTTGTAGTACTACTGTAGTATTGTAGTTGTAGAGTTGTAGTACTACTGCAGTATTGTGTTTGTAGTACTACTGTAGTATTGTAGTTGTAGTAATACTGCAGTATTGTAGTTGTAGTATTGTAGTTGTAGAGTTGTAGTAATACTGCAGTACTGTAGTTGTAGAGTTGTAGTACTACTGTAGTATTGTAGTTGTAGAGTTGTAGTACTACTGCAGTATTGTAGTTGTAGTATTGTAGTTGTAGAGTTGTAGTACTACTGTAGTATTGTAGTTGTAGTAATACTGCAGTATTTTAGTTGTAGTATTGTAGTTGTAGAGTTGTAGTAATACTGCAGTACTGTAGTTGTAGAGTTGTAGTAATACTGTAGTATTGTAGATTTACTGTAGTATTGTAGTTGTAGTATTGTAGTACTGCTGTAGTATTGTAGTAATACTGCAGTACTGTAGTTGTAGAGTTGTAGTACTACTGTAGTATTGTAGTTGTAGAGTTGTAGTACTACTGCAGTATTGTAGTTGTAGTATTGTAGTTGTAGAGTTGTAGTAATACTGCAGTTGTAGTACTACTGCAGTATTGTAGTTGTAGTAATACTGCAGTATTGTAGTTGTAGTATTGTAGTTGTAGAGTTGTAGTAATACTGCAGTACTGTAGTTGTAGAGTTGTAGTAATACTGTAGTATTGTAGATTTACTGTAGTATTGTAGTTGTAGTATTGTAGATGTACTGTAGTATTGTAGATGTAGTATTGTAGTACTGCTGTAGTATTGTAGTTGTAGTATTGTAGTACTGCTGTAGTATTGTAGTACTGCTGTAGTATTGTAGTTGTAGAGTTGTAGTTGTAGTACTACTGTAGTGGTAGTACTACTGTAGTACTACTGTAGTGGTAGTACTACTGTAGTATTGTAGTACTATTGTAGTACTATTGTAGTTGTAGTGTTGTAGTACTATTGTAGTAGTACTACTGTAGTATTGTAGTTGTAGTGTTGTAATAAGTACTGTAGTGTTGTAATGTAGTATTGTAGTCGAACTGTAGTATTGTGTTTGTAGAGTTGTAGTACTACTGCAGTGTTGTAGTACTACTCCAGTGTTGTAGTACTACTCCAGTTTTGTAGTACTACTCCAGTGTTGTAGTACTACTGCAGTGTTTGTCAGGCCTGGACTAAAATGAGGACTCAGATGCAGAGGATATCACGTACCAGCACACTTTATTGATTTCAGAGTGACAAACAATTGGGCTATGAAAAACTCACTCACTAAGTCCTGGCAAGAATAACTCGCGGAAGATAACCTTCCTACTAAGGAAATTCTCCAATAAAAGGAGAGACAAAACCACACCAGAAACAGGGAAGATCCTAAAACATGAATCGCTCCCGAAGGAGGAAAACTGAAACTACTGATCAACGGGACGAAAGAAAAGGCTCTACAGCTATCTAGTACTAATTAAACACAAAATCGCTCCAAAGGGGAGGAAAGAAAACAGATTGCAAAAACACAAAGCTCGAAGCTAAACTAGAAAACTTTAACAAACGAAAAATCACTCTCCAAGGAGGAAACAGAAAACAACTTACGTGGCGTAGCAAAAAACTCTTGGCAAAATCGACTATGACTGGATAAGGGCTTAGGTGATCGGACAAGGACGAAACACTTTGGCACAAGACAAAGGGGAGACGCCGACTATAAGCACATGAGGGTAATGGGGAACAGGTGGAAACAATCAGGGATCGGGGGAGACAATCAGACCGGTGACACGTGAGGAAGGGCAAGTGACCTGCAACGAGAGGAGAGTTAGGCTTCAAAATAAAACAGGAAGTTACGAGACAAAAACCCAAGACAAGACAAACCTCACCGCGGTGTGACAGTGTTGTAGTTATACTGTAGTGTTGTAGTAATACTGTAGTGTTGTAGTAATACTGTAGTGTTGTAGTTATACTGTAGTGTTGTAGTAATACTGTAGTGTTGTAGTATTGTAGTAATACTGTAGTGTTGTAGTTATACTGTAGTGTTGTAGTAATACTGTAGTGTTGTAGTTATACTGTAGTGTTGTAGTAATACTGTAGTGTTGTAGTAATACTGTAGTGTTGTAGTTATACTGTAGTGTTGTAGTAATACTGTAGTGTTGTAGTAATACTGTAGTGTTGTAGTTATACTGTAGTGTTGTAGTAATACTGTAGTGTTGTAGTATTGTAGTAATACTGTAGTGTTGTAGTTATACTGTAGTGTTGTAGTAATACTGTAGTGTTGTAGTTATACTGTAGTGTTGTAGTTATACTGTAGTGTTGTAGTAATACTGTAGTGTTGTAGTAATACTGTAGTGTTGTAGTTATACTGTAGTGTTGTAGTAATACTGTAGTGTTGTAGTATTGTAGTAATACTGTAGTGTTGTAGTTATACTGTAGTGTTGTAGTAATACTGTAGTGTTGTAGTTATACTGTAGTGTTGTAGTAATACTGTAGTGTTGTAGTTATACTGTAGTGTTGTAGTAATACTGTAGTGTTGTAGTTATACTGTAGTGTTGTAGTAATACTGTAGTGTTGTAGTTATACTGTAGTGTTGTAGTAATACTGTAGTGTTGTAGTAATACTGTAGTGTTGTAGTTATACTGTAGTGTTGTAGTAATACTGTAGTGTTGTAGTATTGTAGTAATACTGTAGTGTTGTAGTAATACTGTAGTGTTGTAGTTATACTGTAGTGTTGTAGTACAATTGTAGTATTGTATTAATACTGTAGTGTTGTAGTTGTACTTTATTAATACTGTTCACTTATCAAACTAAGGATAGTGTTTGGGGACATTTGAAATGCACAGTTGGAACTGCTCTGTGGTCGTGTTTAATAATGTTTAATAATGTTTAATATTGTTTAATAATATTGTTTAATATTGTTTAATAATGTTTAATAATGTTTAATAATGTTTAATATTGTTTAATAATTTTTAATAATGTTGAATAATGTTGAATAATGTTAAATAATGTTAAATAATGTTTAACAATGTTTAACAATGTTCAATAATGTTTAATAATGTTCAATAATGTTTAATAATAGTGACATTACAAAAGTCCCATTTCCTATATTTTAAACTGCAGATATCTGAATATCTTTGATATTTAACTTTTTGTGCATCTCGTAGTTTCTGAGCTAAAGACATGTTTTATCATAACATATTACATAGTTTATTCTTATCTAGAATGGCACGGGAGACTCGGAGAGAGGACCCAGATGCAGATGTGAAAGAAAGTAACTTTATTCTTTCCAGAACAGGCAGGGTTCTCAAAAACACCAACAAGGTTCTCAAAAACACCAACAGGGTTCTCAAAAACACCAACAGGGTTCTCAAAAACACCAACAGGGTTCTCAAAAACACCAACAGGGTTCTCAAAAACACCAACAGGGTTCTCAAAAACACCAACAGGGTTCTCAAAAACACCAACAAGGTTCTCAAAAACACCAACAGGGTTCTCAAAAACACCAACAAGGTTCTCAAAAACACCAACATGGTTCTCAAAAACACCAACAGGGTTCTCAAAAACACCAACAGGGTTCTCAAAAACACCAACAAGGTTCTCAAAAACACCAACAAGGTTCTCAAAAACACCAACAGGGTTCTCAAAAACACCAACAGGGTTCTCAAAAACACCAACAAGGTTCTCAAAAACACCAACATGGTTCTCAAAAACACCAACAGGGTTCTCAAAAACACCAACAGGGTTCTCAAAAACACCAACAAGGTTCTCAAAAACACCAACAAGGTTCTCAAAAACACCAACAGGGTTCTCAAAAACACCAACAGGGTTCTCAAAAACACAAACAGGGTTCTCAAAAACACAAACAGGGTTGTCAAAAACACCAACAAGGTTCTCAAAAACACCAACAAGGTTCTCAAAAACACAAACAGGGTTCTCAAAAACACAAACAGGGTTCTCAAAAACACCAACAGGGTTCTCAAAAACACAAACAGGGTTCCGGCTGGGAACGGAACAAAAAGCAGGAGCAGAACCACACAGCTCCACACAGTGCGATCAGACCAGGGAACAGAAGACAAGGGGAAGCTGTGTGATCAGACACAGGAGGAAACAATCAAGAGACAGGAAGTGCAGAGGAACAGAGGACACACGAGACAGGACTTCAGAATAAAACAGGAACCCAGAAAAACCCAAACCGTGACATAGAACATGTTTTAAATGTATAGAAAAACGTAATATGTTATGTAATTTATATGTTATATGTTCTCCAGATTCATGTTAAACACAGAGAACACTTTCATCACAGAAATTCAAGAGTTATCATATCCAAGTTATTGTTTAGATTGGCGTCAGAGAGAGAGAGAGAGAGAGAGAGGGAGAGGGAGAGAGAGAGGGAGAGGGAGAGAGAGAGAGAGAGAGAGAGAGAGAGAGAGAGAGAGAGAGAGAGAGAGGAGAGAGAGAGAGAGAGAGAGAGAGAGAGAGAGAGAGAGAGGGAGAGAGAGAGAGAGGAGAAGAGAGAGAGACAGAGGAGGAGAGAGAGAGAGAGAGAGGGGAGAGAGGAGAGAGAGAGAGAGAAGAGAGAGAGAGACAGAGAGAGAGAGAGAGGGAGAGTGAGCGGGGAGAGAGAGAGGAGAGAGAGAGAGAGAGGGAGAGAGGGAGACAGAGAGAGAGAGAGAGAGGGAGACGAGGGAGAGAGGGGAGACAGAGGAGAGAGGGAGAAGGAGAGAGAGAGAGAGAGAAAGAGGAGAGAGAGACAGAGAGAGAGAGAGAGAGAGGGAGAGAGGAGAGGGAGATGAGAGGGAGGGAGACGAGAGAGAGGAGAGGGAGTTCGTGGTCTCAGTTATTGTTATCAGACGTGTTTCTGTGTCTCGTCTCAAATCGCCCGACAGCCTCTTATAGTTCTCTGCAGCAGAATCAGACGCTTTATTAAAAGTGTTTCTGATGAAAACTCTTCTGTTGCTTTTCTCCGTCAGACTGAGATCGTTGGAGTGACGGTAGGTTGGAGGTCTTTATGTCTGTTTGTGTAGTACTGCAATAGAGTAGGTAGTACTGCATTTCATCTAATACTACGACAGTATGATACAGTATATCATATGACAGTATATGATACGTTATAGTGAGGTTATCATGTTATGAGTTATAGAAATGTATGACTTAAAGAAAAAAGTTGTTTTCAATTGCAATTTTGTTTTAATAAATGATCAGTCTTATTTTAGAGCACAATAATATTTGAATTTAAATTAATGTTAATGATCGGCAATTATAAAAGGAAACTCAATAGCTTTTAGTTTTATGATAAAGTATTAGTCGCACTAAAATGTTATATAACTTAAATAAATGGTTTCAACAAGTGTTTATTTGTATTATCACGTATTGATCCCTTATTGATGATTACAGTGACATAAATCAGTTGCCATAGGGTGACTGTGGCTCAGCAGAGCAGGGTGGTCCTTCAATGAGAGGATCGGTGGTTCGATCCCCGGCTCCGCTGGTCCATGTGGACGTGTCCTGTTCCTGTGTTAGTCCTGGTGGCAGGTGGCACCTTGCATGGTAGCTCCTCCCATCAGTGTGTGAATGATGTCATGGAGTGTTACAAGTAGAGTTTATTTATTATAAACAGCCTGAAGAAGCCAAATGATTTAGTTTACAGAAGCTCTGACTGATGACTGACGTTTACACTTGATTCATAACTTAAATGATTATTAACATTGTCTCTGTTAAACCAAACAATTCAAGAACTGATCATAATGTCTAAATACTACAACAAAGCTACCTGTGTAGGTATTACTCAGTTACTGCTCATGTTTTGAGAACATTCACAACAGCAACAATCACAGATTCAGTCTCCCAGAGACGGAAATGATTTACATTTTTTCTCTTTTTCTTTTTCAAGAGAAGTCGAGAAGTCGTCCATTCAAACCAGTTTCCAACGTGATCCGACAGAAAGGCACTAACGTCTCCGTCCGTGTCTTGCAGGTTCAAGCTCAAGTGTGACCATGAGCCGATCCGGGGCCTCGCCGCTGTTCTCCACCTATCAGCTGCTCTTCCTGTCGACCATCATCTCAACTGAACTTCCGCACTCTGCGTCCGGAGGCTCCGTTCTGACCCTCGCATCCAACGACACGCTCAGCAACCACTCCAGATGTGGAGAAGGCAGCGTCTGCGTCGAAGGAGTCATCCTGCCGGTGTGGAAGCCGGAAAACCCGGCCTTCACCGACCGCATCGCCAGGGCCACCATCTACTTTGTGGGGCTGGCGTACATGTTCCTGGGCGTCTCCATCATCGCCGATCGCTTTATGTCGTCCATCGAGGTCATCACCTCCCAAGAGAGACAGATCACCATCAAGAAACCCAACGGGGAGAAGATCACCACGACGGTGCGCGTCTGGAACGAGACGGTGTCCAACCTGACCCTGATGGCGCTGGGTTCCTCCGCCCCAGAAATCCTCCTGTCGGTCGTGGAGGTGTGTGGTCACAACTTTAACGCCGGCGAGCTGGGCCCCAACACCATCGTAGGAAGCGCCGCCTTCAACATGTTTGTCATCCTTGGCCTTTGTGTGTCCGTCATTCCTGAAGGACAAACCAGAAAGGTGAAGCACCTCAGGGTGTTCTTCGTCACCGCCACCTGGAGCGTCTTCGCATACATCTGGCTTTACCTGATCCTGGCCGTCTTCTCTCCGGGTGTTGTCGAGATATGGGAGGGTCTGGTCACCCTCTTCTTCTTCCCCGTTTGTGTTGGATTCGCTTACGTGGCCGACCGCAGACTCCTTTTCTACAAATACATGCACAAACGATACAGAGCAGGGAAGCACAAAGGAATGATCATCGAAACCGAGGGAGAACCACAGCTTCCCTCAAAGGTCGACATCGAAATGGATGGGAAAATGCTCAACTCCGACGGAGAAGACACAGGGTTTGAATTTAAGGAGCTGGACGAGGAGGAGGCCCGCAGAGAGGTGGCCAGGATCCTGAAGGAGCTGAAACAGAAGCATCCCGAGAAGGAGATGGAGCAGCTGATGGAGCTCGCCAATTACCAAGTTTTAACCCAGCAGCAGAAGAGTCGAGCTTTCTACCGCTGTCAGGCCACCAGGATCATGACGGGAGCAGGAAACATCCTGAAGAAGCATGCCGCCGACCAGGCCAAGAGAGCCACCCACCACGACATCTGCTCCGAGGTTTCGGTGAACGACTTTTCCTCCAAGGTGTTCTTCGACCCGGGCACCTACCAGTGTCTGGAGAACTGCGGCACTGTAGCGCTGAATGTCGTGCGGCGTGGCGGAGACCCAACGATCACAGTCTCTGTGGATTACCGGACTGAAGACGGCACCGCAAACGCCGGCTCAGACTACCAGTTCACTGAAGGAAGCATCGTGTTTAAGCCCGGCGAGACCGAAAAGGAACTCCGCATTGACATAATTGACGATGATATCTTTGAGGAAGATGAGCATTTCTTGGTTCACCTCAGCAACGTGAAGGTCATGTCAGAGGGCGCCGGCCCCGACGAGTGCGAGGCGAACCACGTGGACGCCCTCGCGAGTTTGGGTCTGCCGTGCTCGGCCACCGTCACCATCTTTGACGACGACCACGCGGGAATCTTTACGTTCGCGGCGCCGGCGGTGACCGTGAGCGAGAGCGTCGGGGTGATGGAGGTGAAGGTGATCCGGACCTCGGGAGCTCGCGGCGTCGTGGTGGTGCCGTACAAAACCACGCAGGGGACGGCCAAAGGAGGCGGCGAGGACTTCGAGGACACACATGGAGTCCTGGAGTTCGAGAACGATGAGATCTTGTAAGTACAAATCTTCTGCGTCAGTTCCCTGATTTCTCTGCAAGGCATCTTGCGTTTTAGAGCCTTTGTCTAAACAAACTTTTAAATGTCAAGAGGATGATTTCTGAATGTAGTGATTACTGTTTGTTGACTGCTGGTTCTTTGTCTGTGAGGCGATGTTTAGACAAAGGGTCCCAAATGAGGGAATGAGGCAGATGAAGCCGGTCGATGGGTCAGAGTAAAACACGAGCTCCTCGGACCAATAAAACCAACGTCCAAATTGTAATTAAGCTCAATAATGTAATAAAATGTCCTGACTGATATTTTAATACCTGTTTTATCCATCATGTAATACCGTCCAGTCATGTCAAACATTTTTTATATAAAAAATGACCGCTCCTCCTGACCGCGGTCATGTGACCAGCCTCAGGGTCACATCAGTCATGTGACCAGCCTCAGGGTTAGATGACCGGGTCAGGAGCCTCAGGGTCACGTGACTCATGAGACCAGCCTCAGGGTCACATTGAGTCATGTGACCAGCCTCAGGGTCACATGAGTCATGAGACCCTGAGGCTGGTCACATGACCGGGTCAGGAGCCTCAGGGTCTCATGAGTCATGTGACCAGCCTCAGGGTCACATGACCGGGTCAGAGCCTCAGGGTCACATGCCTCACACAGACTCTGTCTGTCTGCGGCAGCAGGAATGCAATGACAACACGTTTATTCCAGAGCATAAACACGGACAGGAAAAGGAACGGTGGCACGCTGTCGTTGTTTTAGTGCATTAGTGAGGACATGCTGCAGATCCTTATATAGACGTCCAGTCATTGTTGATTTATTGTCTTAAAGGGACAGTACAGGAGCAACGGATCATAACACTCAGAGTCCCAGAGAACAAAAGACAAAAGGGAAGAATATCACTTTTAGATCTCTGATCACGTTTATATTAGATATTGATTATTGATTATCCATATGAATAGATCCAGATCCCTTTGTTGTCTGATTACATCAGCTGGTTCACAAGGCTCCACAATATTTATTTTCACCATCATCCCAAAAAAATGATTTCAACGTTTTAAGTCAGTAAACCATCAAAAGTACTAAATGTTGTACTTTTACTTTGTTATACAAATTTTCTTCATAAAAACACACAATTCAAATGTTAAGTAAATAAAAGATATTATTTTATAGCCATGCCTCGTGTTCATGACGCGTAACAATGAACAAGAAGTCAGAAGTCACCTGAGGGGAAAGCTCTTCTTCACGAGGACCATGACTTCACAACTCAGGGTCAACTTAGAATATCTACAAAATTACATTATTTGTTGTGGGTGTAGAAGGCTGGCACGGTTATGTGAGCACGTGCACGGTTATGTGAGCACGTGCACGGTTATGTGAGCACGTGCACGGTTAATGGGAGCATGTGCACGGTTATGTGAGCACGTGCACGGTTAGTGTGAGCACGTGCACGGTTATGTGAGCACGTGCACGTTAGTGTGAGCACGTGCACGGTTATGTGAGCACGTGTACGTTAGTGTGAGCATGTGCACGTTAGTGTGAGCACGTGCACGGTTATGGGAGCACGTGCACGGTTATGTGAGCACGTGCACGTTAGTGTGACCATGTGCACGGTTAGTGTGAGCACGTGCACGGTTAGTGTGAGCACGTGCACAGTTAGTGTGAGCACGTGCACGGTTATGTGAGCACGTGCGTGGTTATGTGAGCACGTGCACGTTAGTGTGACCACGTGCACGGTTAGTGAAGCTGTTTGTTTCATTCACATTCAGACTGAAGCCGAGAGCAGAGCTGCTCTGTGGGACAGGAGCTTCACTCTGCTGCTGTTTGTGTGGTCAGGTTCCAGCCGCGCTCTCCTGGCTGACACACAACCATTGTTCTTAGATTCAACACATTATTATTATTATTATTATTATTATTATTATTATTATTACAACTTCAGAGATCTTTTATTTCATTTTTCAGCTCCTTCATTTCCTTTTTTATTTAACATTTAACAGCATCTCTATTTTTCTCAAGGAACATTTAAATAGACAAATAGAGTCAAATAAATAAAGTGTCAACTTATTTCAACATCGGATTCATGGCAAAGAAATAAAAAGGTTTTCAGAGGTTAAAAGGAAAATATAAATGGTATATACATTATCGATTGATTAGCTGTATTTAAAGAAGTCTCCATCACAGAGCGGCTTCTTCTGGTTTCACTTGATATTACTTCAAAACACTTTCTTTGTGTCTGATTTCAATCATCAGTTCTCTTCGTTGACCACAGGAACTTCCTCAAAACTTTATTCAACCATCACAGAGGTTCATTTCCACGCTGAGACTCTCGGTGGGCCGGACTGGTTTCACATTGAGGATTATCTCATTTACAGAGAAAGAAACCCGCTCAGCACCAAGCGTCTCAGTTACTAGAGATCACAGCTCTCCTGTCGGTGTGCAGGTTGAGCTCCTGCACAGACACCAGTCTGCTGGACTCAACCCTCTTTATTCTGTGAGCTAGACGAGTGGACTCCTCCGTGAGACCGCTTCCTTCTGGTTTCCATGTTTGGGGGCTGCAGTCCTCTTTGTTCTCTGGTGGTTTCCAGCTCGGGGTCTCGCATGTCTTTCGTCGCATTGGCCAGATAAACATCCCGCGCTCTCTTCCTTATTAGGGCAGCGTGCAGAGCAGGACCCTGCTCAGCGTCCAGCACTCGGCCCATAAAGCAGACAGACGAGTGCAGCCGGTTCCTCTCAGGGAACCCTGCGGTCCTGCTGCTGCTGGGGTCTCATCACGGCTCACTGGGGGAGTCAAGCCTCTTAAACAACCTGATGTCCCTCAATCCCTGTTTCCATTTGCATTTGAAGACTTTTATCGTTTATCATTTCTGTTATCATCTGTCCGCTAACGTTAGCTTGTCTGATATCTTTAATGAAATGTCGGACCATCAATAACTTCACATGAGCATTGAACACAAAACATAAATCCACTTAAATGTCATTATTAGAATAATATAAAGTTATTATCTCTAAATGTGAGTCACAGTAAACGGGTCTAGTTCAGATTTCATCATTTATTTTTAAGAGTTATCAAAAAGAAAACTTGCATGTTTAATATAGAATTCACGTTGATATTATTTTGTAACAATGTTATAACAAAGATATAAAAAACAAATATTTTCCCCTATATTTTTTAAAACATTACAGGTGTGAACAAACAATTATTAGAAACAGGAAACATTCAAATCTTAAATATATTTGATAGCTATTCCATCTATAAATAAAACGTTCACGCTCACAGACTCACAGGCCGAACCTCCAAACCATCAATCTGCTCATATTAAATAAACATGGCAATGCACGAAGGCGGTTCTGTGTTTCCACGCCGCGGGCTCATACACACACACACACACACACACACACACACACACACACACACACACACACACACACACACACACACACACACACAATCAGGGCTGCTGTAGCCTGCAGCCCTGTGAAGCCTCCAAACAAACCTTCTAAGTGTGTCAGCTGGTTTCTTCATGTTGGGTCACTGAATCATTTGGGGTCTCACATCAAACCTGAAGCTCTTCGAATCACTGCAGACCACGAAGGGTTAAACATACAATGAGGTCCATCCTTTTCCGACACTGAAGAGCTGAGCAGCGAGTTGCGTTGTCCCGTTGCGTTGTCCCGTTGCGTTGTGACTTTGCGTTGTCCCCTTGCGTTGTCCCGTTGCGTTGTGACATTGCGACATTGCATTGTGGCGTTGCATTGTGGCGTTGCATTGTGGCGTTGCGACGTTGCGTTGCGACGTTGCGTTGCGACGTTGCGTTGCGACGTTGCGTTGCGACGTTGCGTTGCGACGTTGCGTTGCGACGTTGCGTTGCGACGTTGCGTTGTGACGTTGCGTTGTCTCGCTGCGTTGTGACGTTGCGACGTTGCTTTGTGACGTTGTGACGTTGCATTGTGACGTTGCGTTGTGACGTTGCGACGTTGCGTTGCGACGTTGCGTTGCGACGTTGCGTTGCGACGTTGCGTTGCGACGTTGCGTTGCGACGTTGCGTTGCGACGTTGCGTTGCGACGTTGCGTTGCGACGTTGCGTTGCGACGTTGCGTTGCGACGTTGCGTTGCTTTGTGACGTTGCGTTGTGACGTTGCGTTGTCTCGCTGCGTTGTGACGTTGCGACGTTGCTTTGTGACGTTGCGTTGTGACGTTGCATTGTGACGTTGCGTTGTGACGTTGCGACGTTGCGTTGCGACGTTGCGTTGCGACGTTGCGTTGCGACGTTGCGTTGCGACGTTGCGTTGCGACGTTGCGTTGCGACGTTGCGTTGCGACGTTGCGTTGCGACGTTGCATTGCGACGTTGCGTTGTGACGTTGCGTTGTCTCGTTGCGTTGCGACGTTGCGACGTTGCTTTGTGACGTTGCGTTGTGACGTTTCATTGTGACGTTGCGTTGTGACGTTGCGTTGTGACGTTGCGTTGTGACGTTGCGTTGTGACGTTGCGTTGTCTCGTTGCATTGTGACGTTGTGATGTTGCGTTGTGACGTTGCGACGTTGCGACGTTGCGTTGTGACGTTGTGATGTTGCGTTGTGACGTTGCGTTGTGACGTTGCGTTGTGACGTTGTGATGTTGCGTTGTGACGTTGCGACGTTGCGTTGTGACGTTGCGACGTTGCGTTGCGACGTTGCGTTGTCTCGTTGCGTTGTCTCGTTGCGTTGCGACGTTGCGTTGTCTCGTTGCGTTGTCTCGTTGCGTTGCGACGTTGTGAGGTTGCGTTGTGACGTTGCGTTGTCTCGTTGCGTTGTGACGTTGTGACGTTGCGTTGTGACGTTGCGTTGTGACGTTGCGTTGTCTCGTTGCGTTGCGACGTTGTGAGGTTGCGTTGTGACGTTGCGTTGTCTCGTTGCGTTGTGACGTTGTGACGTTGCGTTGTGACGTTGCGTTGTGACGTTGCGTTGTGACGTTGTGACGTTGCGTTGTGACGTTGCGTTGTGACGTTGTGACGTTGCGTTGTCTCGTTGTGTTGTGACGTTGCGTTGTGACGTTGCGTTGTCTCGTTGTGTTTTTTCTTTACATTGTCTTGTTACCAATCATTTCACAGTGATAATCATGTGTCGTGCGTTTCTGCGATCGTGATACGAATATGAAACGTATTTATGGAACATATTTTTGGTTGTGCCAATCACCATCAACGTTTTGTTTCTGTAAATGTTTCTCTAACTGTTTCTGTAAATGTTCCCTGCAGCCTCCACCTCTGCGTCTCGTCGTTCATCAGCTCCACTTCCTCTTCACTCAGCGTCTGCACTCTTCTCCCTCTGCAACCTTTCTGTGTTTTCTTCTGTTTCAGCAAAACTATTCAGATCAATATAATTGACGATGAAGAATATGAGAAAAACAAGAACTGCTTCCTAGAGATCGGAGAGCCTCAGCTGCTGGAGATGAGTGAGAGGAAAGGTGGGGGCGTCGCCTTCCCATGCTGTAACCCCGCCCACATCACTAATGACCTTTAACCTCTGTTAGTTCAAGCTCACCTCAAGACCTCACAGGGAGAAACGCCAGCAGTCAGTCTCTTGTCTTTCTGACAGTTAAAGTCACAATGAACTGCATTTTCTCTCCACGCTGCTGAACTTGAGTCGTAATCTCTACCAAAGCAGAAGAAAATATGTTAATGCCAAGAAAGCAAACGGGTCTCCAGATACTGAGATAATCAAACCGTTTTCACGTGATAACAAAACTTGTTTTCTTATTATTTCTTCTGACGCTACAACAGTAGCAACTGATTTCAGCTAAAACAGATCAAGGAGTCTCATTATTGATCCGCGTATCAGATCAGTCCTCGTTATCATTAGACTGTTATCATTTATGAATGCTGGGTAACATGAAGAGGCTCCAGGAGTAAACCCAGAGGAACCACAACAGTGTGGTGCTGATGAGAATCTCCTTATCTCCATAAATCTGCCTTTTGTTTTTTGGAGATTCAGAATAAAACAGAAACAGGTTTTTATAAAGTTCTTCTAAAACAACTGAAATGCAAAATGAAAACTTATTGTGGAAACAACAATATAAATCAAACCTGACAGGTAGTAACTGTTAAAATCATGCAAACAAAGAGAAGATAAAACAAGCAAAATAAATGTTTTATCAGCTGAGTGATTGTGTTTGTTACTCAAATGCATTGTGGGATCCGGGATTGACTTCTCCTCTTCAGTTGTTTATCTTTCGGGCTGACAATCAACAGGACAGTTTCATGTTCACTCTTACTTCCCAAAATATCTTCACTACTTTGTTCCTTAAAGCCTCAGGAATCCAAACAGCAGTCTGCATGACTGGAGCCCAGCAGGCGTGAGCAGGAAGAAGTGTTTTAACTTGATGATTTGGTGAATTTACCCTTTAATTAGGTGTTACCGTGATGGAAATACCTCTTTTTGTGTTCATTGTGACTTTAAGCTCCTCCCTCAGGCCAGCTGAGGTGAGCTCACCCCTGGTGCCTCAGACACCAAGACGGCGGATCCCCATCAGATTGCATCTGTCGGCCTCCATGAGTGTGTTTGAGTGTGTTTGTGAACTAACGCATGACCCCTGACCTCCCCTCCCGCTGTACTCTGTTGTCCGCAGGAAGAACATAGCAGTTAGAGTCATTGACCATGACGAGTACGATAAGCAGGCCAGCTTCTACATAGAGCTGCAGGAGCCATGTTGGAACCAGAGGAGATGGACAGGTGTGAAGAGACACCTCTCACCTTTCCCTCAGCTCCCTGGAGGCGCTCTGTTTCTGCTTTTGTTCGGTTCGCTCCTGCTGCTGTCGCTGGGCTGCGTCCTCCTCCTCCTCCTCCTCCTCCTCCTCCTCCTCCTCCATGTTATCAGCCAGTAGAATGGGCTTCGTCAGTGGTCAACATCATCATCACCGTTCTAAAGCCTCAGACGGGCCAAACTGCAGCTACGTTGAGAAAGTGAAACAAGTTCAGGTTCTGGCAACAAAACTCCTCAGTTGGGTTGAGGAAAAGATCTTGGTTTGGGTTGAGACGGGACCCTGACAGCTGCCTCCTGGTCAAAGTCCTACGTTTGTTAGACCTTGTCCATCTGACCCGTCCTCCTCCACGTCGTCTTTATACTCGTCACCTGACTCCCTGCTTTGCTCCTGCTTTGTTTCTGAAAAAAAAAAAGGGCGGCTGTAGCTCAGGGGGATGAGTGGTCGTCCCGCAACCACAAGGTAGCCGGTTCGATCCCCAGTCCCCCCATAGCTCACATGTTGAAGTGTCCCTGAGCAAGACACTGAACCCTTAACTGCTCCCCGGGCGCCTCACAGGGCTGCCCACTGCTCCCTATCCAGAGATGGGTCAAATGCAGAGAAGAATTTCCCCAAGGGGATTAATAAAAGTGCATGTTTCTTTTTTTTCTTTTTTTCTGTCATAATCACTTCGGCCACTAGAGGTCGCCGTCGTCTTTTTGAGTTCGTATCAGTGATCAATCATGTGATTGGAGGATAGCGGTCTTCTGAACCGACCAGCAGGTGTCGCAGCCCCTTCTAGCTCATATCTACGAGGCTGAAAACAAACCTTCAGTCGGATGATAGCATTGTGTCAGTCGCCATCAGCAGAGCCCTATTGGATCAGACTGGTTTGCACTGGTTTGGATTGGTCAAGATTAACTATGACAAGTAACCAGTCAAGAGAAGTTTAGTTGGGAGTGTTAAGGACAGGTTAGAACGGGCTTCATAGAACATGTTGGGACTGGTTAGGACAGGATTGGCTTCTTTCCACTTGTTTGGATGCGGTGGACACTTGAGGACGGGTCAGAACCA
The DNA here is from genome assembly GCA_038501785.1 of Myoxocephalus aenaeus. Taxonomy (NCBI): domain Eukaryota; kingdom Metazoa; phylum Chordata; class Actinopteri; order Perciformes; family Cottidae; genus Myoxocephalus; species Myoxocephalus aenaeus. The sequence goes on from JBAMJR010000328.1 coordinate 156,490, forward strand.
ACTGGGACCAGTTAGGACCAGTTAGCTTCCCACACTTGTTAGAACTAGTGTGGGAAGTTTGGAAATAAGTGGGAATGCTTGGACTCGTTGGATCGGTTGGGTAAGGGGACTAGTTAGAACTAAGTAGGACACACTGGGACGGGTAGGGACCGGATGGGGTTCTTTCTACTGGTTGGGTCACTGTAGGACAGACAGATCTGGACCAGACCAGTTGGGACCAGTTAGGACAGAATGAGACTGACAAGAACAGAGTACGACATTGTTGGTCCTGGCTGGGAGAGATTAGCAGACATTTGGGACAAATTAGGACTGTCTGGACATGTTCAGACGGTTTTGGACACGTTGGGACAGCTTAGGACCAGTCTGGACTGGTTTGGTCAAGTTAGAACATGTCTGGAGAGGTTGGAACTGCTTGGGACATGGTAGGACCGTTTAGGACAGGTCTGAAGAGGTTTGATTATGTGAGGACAGGTGAGGGCAGGTGTGCTTGCTGTCTGTTTGTCCCTGTAAACCTGCCTGTGTGTGCTTTCACTTAAACACTAAACATCATCCAGGATTCACGGCGTTGACATAGAAACAGGAAACGTTTGAACACAGTGATGCATTTTCCTGCTTCGTGTTCAGCAGAGTGAAGTTCTGAACACGGTCCTGTTATCGTATTCTCAGTTAGATCAGGACCGAATCATTTTCAGCTAGAAGTGACTTGTTTTCTCGAGGGATGATGAACAACATTTGTGTGATTTTTAATGAGAACAAAACTAAACTCTCCATCTTCTAAAGATCTGAGCTTCTCTTCTTTTTTTTAACTTTTTGTGTCTTTTTTATCCGTTTTGTCTTTCTGCTTCTTCTCTCTCTGATATCATGTCTCCTCTGTTTCTTCTCTTCAGCTGTGTTGCTTCAGGAAGTCGGTAAGCTGCTCTAATGTTTCCTTTTCTGTCCTGCTGTTTGTCTCTTCATCAAAACTCTGAAATACAGTTCGGTTCATTTTAGAAATCAAATGAGGACTGACTGTAATATCTGAACTAATTTTGACTTCTTGTTTTCATATCTTCCATAAATTCAGGTGGATTCGTTAAAACAGGTGGGTGAACACAAACCCTTTCTCTACGCTCTCTCATTCGTAAGATATAATACTGGAACATTTACAGTTTTGCTCCTGAACAGACAAACAGCTGTTTGCTGAGACACCTGGGAGGAAACCCTCTACAGCAGGGGTGGGCAAACTTTTTGACTCGCGGGCCACAATGGGTTCTAAGATTTGACAGAGGGGCCGGGCCAGGACCAGATGGATGGAGTGTTTGTGTGAACTAATATAAATGACATGTAAAAATCATTACATGAAAGGATTTGGCCTTTAACAGGTAGCAAAGCATTTATTTGCAAGGCAATTTAACAAATTGCACGAATTGCAACTAACGATTATTTTAATAATCGATTAATCGGTTGATTATTTTTTCGATTAATCGGATAAAAACATCAAAAAAGCATTAATTTCCAACCCTTTATTCAAAAACAGAACTGACAGTTCACAGTGCAAAACATCTTCAGAAAGCACAAACAGGTTGCTCCTTGAACATTCCTGAGCTGTTAATAAAAAAAATTAAATAGAAATGGACTAACACTAAAAACAGAGCAGAAGCTGCATTTACATACCCTGCTTTATCAATATGTATGAAACACTGGACAGAGGGAAGCTGTACTGCTCCTCTCACGTCTGTTCTGACCTCTTCATCTCAGCCCTGCATCAAGCTGCGCTGCATAGAGCGTCCTCTTCCTTAAACTATTTCATTCTGGGTCTCTTACGACCACGACATCACGTTGTTGGCTAATCACTACGTGATTTGATTCATTCTACTTTGAGTAAAAAAACAACCTGCAGCCAGATCCGCCGGTGTGCCGGTGTACCAGACCGGGGGGTTACGGCATGTTTCATTTTACAAGCAAGACTGAACTGTAACGGAACATAAAGTAACTTTAACGACAACACACAACCCAAACACGTTAGCTAACGTGATAGCAAGCTGACTAGCTTCATTAAAAACAAGTTTGAGGGAAATGAAGAGGCTGTAGACATCTTAACGCTGATTGGCCAAGACTCGACACGTCACATGCAAGATGTTCTATTTTTCTCAATGTCTCACTCCAATCTCAGAAACGCTGCCGGCCAGTTGCTCTGCTCCGCTCTTTTTTTCTTTTCTTATTTCTCCGTGACTTATTGACTGGCGTAATAATCGCGCGACACAACGAATCGATAATGAAATTCATTGCCAACACTTTTGCTAATCGATTCGTTGTTGCAGCCCTAATAATAATATTTGGAAGTTCGGCGGGCCGGATTAAAAAGCCCAACGGGCCGTATACGGCCCGGGGGCCGTACTTTGCCCATGTCTGCTCTACAGGGTTTCCACACTTAAAGCAACAACATGGACAGAAATACACGACTTCAATGTTCATCGCAGTCTCACAGCATTTCATGAAAAAGTCACGAGTTCAAATCTATTGGTTTACTGTACAGGGGTGTAACCAATGAATTGCATCTCGTATCAGTTGGTGTCCCTTTACACGACATTACAGTTTAGGCGACAAAACCAACAGTTAGGTTCAGGCGACAAAACCAACAGTTAGGTTTAGGCAGCAAAACCAATAGTTGGGTTTAGGCAGCAAACCCAACAGTTGGGTTTAGGCGGCAAAACTGATAGTTGGGTTTAGGCAGCAAACCCAACAGTTGGGTTTAGGCGGCAAAACCAACAGTTGGGTTTAGGCGGCAAAACCAATAGTTGGGTTTAGGCGCCAAAACCAACAGTTAGGTTTAGGCAGCAAAACCAATAGTTGGGTTTAGGCAGCAAACCCAACAGTTGGGTTTAGGCGGCAAAACCAACATTCGGGCTTTGTCGAAGTTAAAAGCTCACAGATTCTGTCCAAAACCGACTCGTCCATCCACTCAAAAACCGACTTCATTCGATTGTGTTATTTAGATTTCAGCAGAGTTAGTTTGTTCAAGATGTGGTTGTGGATGGAGATGTGGCTTCCTCTGGTTCAGGTTCTGTTTTTGACTTCAGTTTCTTCTCACCTGTTCAGGCAGAGACGTCTACAGGAAGGTCCAGGGACGAGACCACGCCGCCCCCTCCGCCATTATCAACATCGCAGGTACATCCCTTCACTTTAACTGTCCAGGACCTGTTCATTCATTCACCTCAAATTCATCCATCCTGCCATCCATCAATCATCTCTCTATCAGTCTCCCATCCATCCAGTCATCCAGTATGACTCTTTATGACATATTATATGAATATATACACAGGTTTTAAAACGGATAGATAGATAGATAGATAGATAGATAGATAGATAGATAGATAGATAGATAGATAGATAGATAGATAGATAGATATTTTTGGCAGCAGCAAGCAAAGTTACATAGGAGACATACAAATATTAAGTATGACGTGTAACATTTTTCTGACATATAATGCCGATACCACCCATCATCTCTCTCCCTTGCTTCTCTCTCTCTCTCTCACTCTTTCTCTTTCTCCTCCATTGCTCTCTCTCTCCTTCTCCATTGCTCTATCCTTCGTTCTCTCTCTTTCGCTCTCTCTCTCCTTCTCCATTGCTCTCTCTCTCTCTCTATCAGATGAGGGGAGTGAGGAGATTTTGACCAAGAAGGAGGAGGAGGAGAGGAGGATTGCAGAGATGGGTCGGCCGATGCTGGGCGAGCACATCAAACTGGAGGTTGTCATCGAGGAGTCGTACGAGTTCAAGGTGGGTTTCAGTTTAACTGGTAATTAAAACATCTAAATAAAACCTCCAGTCTTTAGATCGGCCAAGAGGAACATGATCTGACTTGTTCCCGGTCTCTCTAACGTGTCTTTGTTTAACCTCGGTGATTCACTGAGTAGCTTCCTGTGACTTCCTGTCTTTCAGAGCACCGTGGATAAACTCCTCAAGAAGACCAACCTGGCCCTGGTGATCGGGACCAACAGCTGGAGGGAGCAGTTTGTGGAGGCCATCACCGTCCACTCCGGTAAGAACTCAACATCAGAATACTGAAACCGTTGTTTCAGCTTGTAGCTCCGGTTTGGAGACTAAACCGCCCGAGCTTTACCCGTGAATCAGTGTTGACTCCTGGCTCTGCCTCCCTCTCCTGCCCAGGTGATGATGATGATGATGATGAATGTGGCGAGGAGAAGCTGCCCTCCTGTTTTGACTATGTCATGCACTTCCTCACCGTCTTCTGGAAGCTTCTGTTTGCCTTAGTTCCTCCCACCGACTATTTCAACGGCTGGGCCTGCTTCGTCGTCTCCATCTCCGTCATCGGCCTTCTGACGGCGTTCATTGGTGACCTGGCGTCCCATTTCGGCTGCACCGTCGGCCTCAAAGACTCCGTCACTGCCGTGGTGTTCGTAGCTTTGGGCACATCTGTACCAGGTTTGAGTCACTTCCATTTACAGTACACAACTTTATATTCAATTGGCTGATGCTGTTGTCCAAAGTACACAACTTTATATTCAATTGGCTGATGCTGTTGTCCAAAGCGACTTCACAATATTAGTAAAAATGGTTAAGCATCAACTTAACCTGGAGCTTGACCTAACTTTAAGGCAAAAACCACTTTGACCACACCCAACATCACAGGTGTGTGTAGTTGTATTTGTAACAGTACAGAAATGCATGAGGCAACCACTAGATTGCAGTGAAAGTAGGATTATTAATCTGGGTTTGTTTACTCTCTTCAGGTAACTCCACTGGTTTACTTCCACTTCACAAGTTGCGATATGGTTTTGATTTCTTGACTTTTAGTCTCTATTATGGGTAAAAAACAAAACAAAAAAAGTCAGATATTTGTTCTGCATGTATTTTTTTTATTAGAGCCTTAGTGCCTGGTAAACAACCAAGTATTTCTAAGCCCACACCTCCAATTTGTAACACAGACTTTCTTTTAAAAGCCAAAGCTTAGTATGTCCTCCAGGGGCACAGAAGACATGATACAACTGTGTTCACAGGCTGAGGAGGACTAACCAGGACCAGTAAACCTTCATCCAACACCAATACAGCAGTTAAATCGACTTGATGGATCTCAAACACAGCCGATCATCTCCCCTTTCTCTCTCCCTCAGACACCTTTGCCAGTAAGGTGTCAGCCATCCAGGACCAATACGCCGACGCCTCAATCGGCAACGTGACGGGAAGTAACGCAGTCAATGTCTTCCTGGGTATCGGCGTGGCCTGGTCCATCGCTGCCATCTACCACTACTCTAAAGGCCAGGAGTTCAGGGTTGACCCAGGCACGCTCGCCTTCTCCGTCACACTCTTCACCGTCTTTGCCTTCATCTGCATCGCCGTCCTCATCTACCGCCGCCGGCCCGAGATCGGCGGGGAGCTCGGTGGACCCAGAGTCCCCAAGATCCTCACCACCTGCCTGTTCTTCAGCCTGTGGTTACTGTACATTGTCTTCTCCTCATTGGAGGCCTACTGCCACGTACAAGGTTTCTGAATGTTCTGCTTCTGACGGGTCCCCAAAGGTTCTGAACAGTTCTGAGGGATTTCTTAAGGCTCATAAAGGTCCCTGCATATTCTGGCAGGTTCCTTTTATTCATGTTATTGGTCTAAAGGTTTGGAGGATATCTAAAGGTTGCAACAGCTTCCTGAGAGTTTATGCATTCCTGAAGCTTCTGAAGTAAACGTGCTGACAGGCCTCTGGAAACGGTTTCTAAATGCTAAAAATGTAATATTCTGCTGGACTCTTTATATTTTTGTCATATTCTTGAAATGTCTAACAGATTCAAAACAACTGTGGTGGCTTTCTAAAGACCCATTAAAGGTCTAAATCTAAAGACGCATTACTGCATAAGTTGACAGGTGTCTATCATTTTCCTGAGGGTCTGGATAAACCGTTCAGGGTTCTGCTGGGTTCTGTCCGTTTCCTATAGTTTCTGTTGATTGTTTAAGGGTTTAGATAGACGTCTTAAAGTTTTAACAGGTTCCTGACAGTTGATGGATTTCTAAAGGTTCCACTAGGTTCCTGCATAGCTTCAGGTATTTATTCAAAGGGCCTGAATAAACCTCTTGAATGTTCATATCAGTTTATTTGTTATTTGTCAAAACAAAGTTTTGATATAATTCTAAAGCTTGTAACATGTTTCTGACCATAGATTGATCTCTGAAGGCTCTGGTGGATATTCAGGTTTCTGAGCTTGTCTTGTTTGAACTCATAACTTCTGTTTTGATGATCTGACAGGTCTTTTTGGTCATTTTGACAAATCTCTAATATACTAAATATAAAGTTCTCTAAAGGTTCTAACAGGTTCCAAACATCTTTGATGGGTTTCCAAAGCTCGCATTAAAGAGATTCCTGACAGATTCTGTGTGTTGTTGAATAATTATTTTCTAAAAGTTATTGTGGAACCCTGAAACTTCTCTTTAACTTTCTTTTTTCTGGACTGTCTTCATCCCCACAAACCTCCCACATAGGTATCATACATTCTTCATCTGTACCTTTGAGCAATTTAGAACATGAACCATTTTAAATTTGTCCTTGAAGGACTTTGACCAATAGTGACGGAGAAGAGCCGTTAATGAAAGACTTCTAACTTCTAACTCCAAAGACTTTTGACGTTAAAGGCGACTGGAGCCGTCAAGTTACTCCTCGATGAAGATCTGCACTGTGAAAAATGTAGTTTTTTGGGAAATGTAGTTCAAGGTCTTCACCATGAACACTCTAGAGCAGGGGGTCCAGTCCGGCCCGCGAGATAATTGTTAAAATTGCAGGAAAAAAAAAAATAATAATAAAATAAAATAACTAGTTGAGCCAGGACACAAAATACTGATCCTCTGATTGTAAGAGGGGCATGCTAACCATTAAGCCACAGTTGCAATTGATTGGAGTACTGACATTACTAAAAATATTGCCCAACTGTGAGGGAATCTGCAGAGGAGAGCCCAGGCAGGTAAGCAGTGGGCTGAATTTTTGGTCTTTATGTTTCTAGTTTAGAAAGACCTTAAAATAGGGTTTATCATCCAACAACCTTCACCAATGATTTAAACTTAGAGAAATATTGTCGTTATTTTTACTGGTCCCGCCCACTTGAGATCAAAATGGGCAGCATGTGGCCCCTTCACTAAAATGATTTTGACACCCCTGCTCTAGAGCAGCGTTCCAAAACCGCCACGGACCGGTTTGGTGTAAGACAATATTTTCACGGACCGGCCTTCACAGTGTGGGCGATAAATGTGACGTAATAAAATGCAGTTATTCATGGATACCATGCAGTTATTCATGGATACCATGCAGTTATTCATGGATACCATGCAGTTATTCATGGATACCATGCAGTTATTCATGGATACCATGCAGTTATTCATGGATACCATGCAGTTATTCATGGATACCATGCAGTTATTCATGGATACCATGCAGTTAATCATATATACCATGCAGTTATTCATGTATACCATGCAGTTAATCATATATACCATGCAGTTATTCATGGATACCATGCAGTTATTCATGGATACCATGCAGTTATTCATGGATACCATGCAGTTATTCATATATACCATGCAGTTATTCATGGATACCATGCAGTTATTCATGGATACCATGCAGTTATTCATATATACCATGCAGTTATTCATGGATACCATGCAGTTATTCATGGATACCATGCAGTTATTCATGGATACCATGCAGTTATTCATGGATACCATGCAGTTATTCATATATACCATGCAGTTATTCATGGATACCATGCAGTTATTCATATATACCATGCAGTTATTCATGGATACCATGCAGTTATTCATGGATACCATGCAGTTATTCATATATACCATGCAGTTATTCATGGATACCATGCAGTTATTCATATATACAATGCAGTTATTCATAATTACCATGCAGTTATTCATGGATACCATGCAGTTATTCATGGATACCATGCAGTTATTCATGGATACCATGCAGTTAATCATATATACCATGCAGTTATTCATATATACCATGCAGTTATTCATATATACCATGCAGTTATTCATGGATACCATGCAGTTATTCATATATACCATGCAGTTATTCATATATACAATGCAGTTATTCATAATTACCATGCAGTTATTCATGGATACCATGCAGTTATTCATGGATACCATGCAGTTATTCATGGATACCATGCAGTTATTCATATATACCATGCAGTTATTCATATATACCATGCAGTTATTCATGGATACCATGCAGTTATTCATGGATACCATGCAGTTATTCATATATACCATGCAGTTATTCATGGATACCATGCAGTTATTCATATATACAATGCAGTTATTCATAATTACCATGCAGTTATTCATGGATACCATGCAGTTATTCATGGATACCATGCAGTTATTCATGGATACCATGCAGTTAATCATATATACCATGCAGTTATTCATATATACCATGCAGTTATTCATATATACCATGCAGTTATTCATGGATACCATGCAGTTATTCATATATACCATGCAGTTATTCATATATACAATGCAGTTATTCATAATTACCATGCAGTTATTCATGGATACCATGCAGTTATTCATGGATACCATGCAGTTATTCATGGATACCATGCAGTTATTCATATATACCATGCAGTTATTCATATATACCATGCAGTTATTCATATATACCATGCAGTTATTCATATATACCATGCAGTTATTCATGTATACCATGCAGTTATTCATATATACCATGCAGTTATTCATGTATACCATGCAGCTATTCATGTATACCATGCAGTTATTAATACCATGCAGTTAATCATATATACCATGCAGTTATTCATGTATACCATGCAGTTATTCATGTATACCATGCAGTTATTCATGGATACCATGCAGTTATTCATGGATACCATGCAGTTATTAATACCATGCAGTTATTCATATATACCATGCAGTTATTCATACATACCATTCAGTTATTTATGGATACCATGCAGTTAATCATGGATACCATGCAGTTATTTATGGATACCATGCAGTTATTCATGGTATCATGCAGTTATTTATTATTCCGCTTAGTACCGCTTGGTAATCGTGTGGATGAGGCTGGCTCGTGGCGTGCCTCATCTTGAATGTCATATTTTATATTAAATAATATGTTTAATAATCATTTAATAATACATATATACAATAATATATATATAATGTGTATTAAATGACATATTTTATATTATATATTTAATAATCATTTAATAATACATATATACATTAATATATATATAATGTGTATTAAATGTCATATTTTATATAATATAATATGTTAAATAATCATTTAATAATACATATATATACAATAATAAATATATACATATAATGTGTATTAAATATGTCATATATAATATGTTTAATAATGATGTAATAATACATATATACAATAATATATAATGTGTATTAAAGATGTCATATATTATATAATATAACATGTTTAATAATCATTTAATAATACATAGATACAATAATACATATATATATATATATATAATGTGTATTAAACATGTCATATTTCATATTATATTATATGTTTAATAATAATTTAATAATGTATACAATCATAAATATAATGTGCATTAAATGTCAAACATGAACATTGAATATTTAAAAACAGACAATATAGTACTTTAATAATCCCAGCAGGGATATACACTATACGTTATAAACAATAACATATATATATATATATATATATATATATATATATATATATATATATATATATATATATATATATACTACTACTACTACTACTACTACTACTCAACAATAGTGTACATTATAAATACAATCTAACGTAAAAATACTGCAGTTAAATATAACTGCGATGGATACACTGTGACGTACACATGTGAGGGCCGTGACGCACCACGTGGTCTGTCGGTCAGCTGATTAACCCGCTTCCGGGTTGTTGGTCGTGTTTACTTCGAAGCGGCTCGTTTTCTGCGGAGGAAGTCGAGGTAAACTCTACATATAAATACACATAAATACATATAAATACACATATACATACATATATACACATATACATATATACACATACACATATATATTAACTATTTAAATGTCTTTGGCTTCAGAAACAGTCGAGAGACTTCACACACGACACAGTTTTATGTTGTTATGATGTTATGTATTCAGTAAATGTCACGTACACTAAACATACATATATAAATATATTTATATATGTATTTATATTTATATGTATATGTTGCAGTGATTTGGGGTGAGACTGATTTTATGTGCTCCTGAGGATCTTAAATATTATCATCAACATGTAAGTACATGTAGGTACAAGTACATGTAGGTACAAGTACATGTAGGTACAAGTAGGTATATGTACTTACATGTACTTGGTGTGTGTGTGTGTGTGTGTGTGTGTGTGTGTGTGTGTGTGTGTGTGTCCTCAGTGCATCATGAGCTCAGACAGTGAAGAGGACTCCTACAATGAGAGGACGGCGTTGGTCCCGTCTGAGGCTCCGGTGGTCCCGTCCTACAGACCGGACCCCGACGCCCCCGAAGAGCCCAAAAGGGTAACGGAACTACTGTTGATTATTATGGGCTTTATTTCTGATTCAGATACGTCACATAATAATCAATCATCATTTCCTGCTGTCAGTCTGGGGTCAGCAGGAGGGCGGCTCCGGCTCCGGCTGCGGCTCCGGCTGCCGTGGGCGGCGGCTCGGACCAGGAGCCGGACGCAGACGAGGAGGAGCTGACTCTGAAGTACGGAGCCAAACACGTCATCATGCTCTTCGTCCCCGTCACCCTCTGCATGCTGGTGGTGGTCGCCACCATCAAGTCGGTCGGCTTCTACACGGAGAAGACCGACCAGCAGCTGTAGGTTCTCGCTCCGGCCGCCGCCGCGTGTTCGAGTCCCCCGCCTCGCCCTCGGCTAAACCGCGTTTGTCCCCGCAGGATCTACACGCCGTTCACGGAGAACACGGCGTCCGTCGGCCGCCGGCTGCTGAACTCCGTCCTCAACACCATCATCATGATCAGCGTCATCGTGGTCATGACCGTCTTCCTGGTCGTCCTCTACAAGTACCGCTGCTACAAGGTCAGGAGGTCGACGCCGCCTCAGAGACGGCGCGTTAAAGGTTCTAATACGCCGGTGGTTTGAGATCAGTTAACCCGCTGATCCCGATCAGAGGAGACCAGGAGGAACCATGGGGGTCATGTGACTTCATGTGGCGTCATGTGACTTCATGAGGCGTCATGTGACTTCATGAGGCGTCATGTGACTTCATGTGACTTCATGAGGCGTCATGTGACTTCATGTGACTTCATGAGGCGTCATGTGACTTCATGAGGCGTCATGTGACTTCATGAGGCGTCATGTGACTTCATGTGATGTCATGTGGCGTCATGTGACTTCATGAGGCGTCATGTGACTTCATGTGATGTCATGTGACTTCATTAGGCGTCATGTGACTTCATGAGGCGTCATGTGACTTCATGTGGCGTCATGAGGCGTCATGTGACTTCATGTGGCGTCATGTGACTTCATGAGGCGTCATGTGACTTCATGTGATGTCATGTGACTTCATGAGGCGTCATGTGATTTCATGAGGCGTCATGTGACTTCATGTGACTTCATGTGATGTCATGTGGCGTCACGTGACTTCATGTGGCGTCATGTGACTTCATGTGACTTCATGAGGTGTCGTGTGACTTCATGAGGCGTCATGTGACTTCATGTGGCGTCATGTGACTTCATGTGATGTCATGTGACTTCATGAGGCGTCATGTGACTTCATGAGGCGTCATGTGACTTCATGTGACTTCATGTGATGTCATGTGGCGTCACGTGACTTCATGTGACTTCATGAGGTGTCGTGTGACTTCACGAGGCGTCATGTGACTTCATGTGACTTCATGTGACTTCATGAGGCGTCGTGTGACTTCACGAGGCGTCATGTGACTTCACGAGGCGTCATGTGACTTCATGAGGCGTCATCAGAATCAGAATCAGAAACCGTTTATTAACCAGGAATATTTACACAAACAAGGAATTTTTCTAGGCGGAAGGTGCATACATTAGACATGAGACGTTAGACGAGACAAACAACAATAACAACAGTGCAATGATATTAAATCAAGTATAAGATAAAGTGCTCAGATAAACAGAAGTCATGTGACTTCATGTGATGTCATGTGACTTCATGTGATGTCATGTGACTTCATGTGGCGTCATCTGACTTCGTGAGGCGTCATGTGACTTCATGAGGCGTCATGTGACTTCATGAGGCGTCATGTGACGTCATGTGATGTCATGTGACTTCATGAGGCGTCATGTGACTTCATGAGGCGTCATGTGACTTCATGAGGCGTCATGTGACTTCATGTGATGTCATGTGACTTCATGTGGCGTCATGTGACTTCATGTGGCGTCATGTGACTTCATGTGGCGTCATGAGGCGTCATGTGGCGTCATGAGGCGTCATGTGACTTCATGTGGCGTCATGTGACTTCATGTGGCGTCATGTGACTTCATGAGGCGTCATGTGACTTCATGTGGCGTCATGTGACTTCATGTGATGTCATGTGACTTCATGAGGCGTCATGTGACTTCATGAGGCGTCATGTGACTTCATGTGATGTCATGTGGCGTCATGTGACTTCATGTGGCGTCATGTGACTTCATGAGGCGTCATGTGACTTCGTGAGGCGTCATGTGACTTCATGAGGCGTCATGTGACTTAATGTGATGTCATGTGACTTCATGTGGCGTCATGTGACTTCATGTGGCGTCATGTGACTTCGTGAGGCGTCATGTGACTTCATGAGGCGTCATGTGACTTCATGTGACGTCATGTGACTTCATGTGGCGTCATGTGACTTCATGTGGCGTCATGTGACTTCATGAGGCGTCATGTGACTTCATGTGATGTCATGTGACTTCATGAGGCGTCATGTGACTTCATGAGGCGTCATGTGACTTCATGTGGCGTCATGTGACTTCATGAGGCGTCATGTGACTTCATGTGATGTCACGTGACTTCATGTGGCGTCATGTGACTTCATGAGGCGTCATGTGACTTCATGTGGCGTCATGTGACTTCATGAGGCGTCATGTGACTTCATGTGGCGTCATGTGACTTCATGAGGCGTCATGTGACTTCATGTGGCGTCATGTGACTTCATGTGGCGTCATGTGACTTCATGTGACGTCATGTGACGTCATGTGACGTCATGTGATGTCATGTGATGTCATGTGACTTCATGAGGCGTCATGTGACTTCATGTGATGTCATGTGACGTCATGTGATGTCATGTGACTTCATGAGGCGTCATGTGACTTCATGTGATGTCATGTGACGTCATGTGATGTCATGTGACGTCATGTGATGTCATGTGACGTCATGTGATGTCATGTGACGTCACTTGAAGTCATGAGGCGTTAACGCTTCATGACTCTCGTCTGAGTCGCTGTCGTTGACCTCGTCTCTTGCGTGTTGTCTTCAGTTCATCCACGGTTGGCTCATCCTGTCCTCCCTCATGCTGCTCTTCTGGTTCAGCTTCATGTATCTGGGGTGAGTCCAGCTCTGCTACGTAACAGCTGTCCTAACCTGCAGGTTCAAAGGTGCAGCACACCTGTAAACCGCTGCGGTGCTTCATCGCGGTCTTCCTCTGATTCCCAGCGAAGTGTTTAAGACGTACAACCTGGCGGTGGACTACCCGACGGTCGGGGTGATCATCTGGAACTTCGGGGCGGTGGGGATGATCTGCATCCACTGGAAGGGTCCGCTCCAGCTGCAGCAGGCCTACCTCATCCTCATCAGCGCCCTCATGGCCCTCGTCTTCATCAAGTACCTGCCCGAGTGGTCGGCCTGGGTCATCCTGGGAGCCATCTCCGTCTACGGTGAGGCTCGCCAGCCTTTCTTTCTCCATCTCTGATCATGCTGATGCTTCAGTCTCCCATCATGCATTGCTCTGGTTGTTTGTGTTGTTGCAGACCTGGTGGCCGTCCTGTCCCCTAAAGGTCCTCTCAGGATGCTGGTGGAGACGGCTCAGGAACGCAACGAGCCCATCTTCCCGGCCCTCATCTACTCCTGTGAGTCCGGGACGCTGTCGCTTTAAGAATGTATAATAACAGGAAGTCTTATTATCTTTTGTTTACCTGTTTGTGTTCAGCTGCCATGATGTGGACGGTGGGGATGGCGAGCCCGGCGGACGCTCAGCGCTCAGGACAGGAAACAGGTCTGACCTCACAAACTGTTCACTGCAAGGCATCCTGGGAACATGAGTCCTTTTGATTCCATGATTTGATGCAAATGAACACAATCTGATGATTCCACCTTAAAAATGTATTAAATTAGTAAATTAGGCTCAATCTCCACCTCAAGGACTCACAGACTTTGAGGCTCCGTGAAGTCCTTGAGGGTTTGGTTCTGTCCCACTGTCACATCGTGGAGTGTTTGAGTCTCTGGCAGACATGTTGAGCCCTTTATGATCCCCTAGGCAAAGTCAGCATTATGCTGACTTTGCCTAAGGGAATTACCCAGAGTTCATAGCAACGAGACGTTAAACACGCAGTTCCCAATGGAAGCATGAAGACGTAAAAGAGAGACGTGATAAAACACCTTCACACGACAACATTACGGATTAAAGATGGACATGAAAACATGAAATCAGAGGAATGAGCAGAGAATATATTTATTATATTTATTTACATTCAAACATTTAGTTTTGACAAAACGAGTAAATAGATCATTTAAAATGACTTCTCATCTCCTGAGGAAGACGTTCAAATCAGTTAATAAAAAGTATAGAATAAATACACAACTGTACACATTATGTGTTGTTATGTAGTCACGTGATGTGTTGTTATGTAGTCACGTGATGTGTTGTTATGTAGTCACGTGATGTGTTGTTGTGTAGTCACGTGATGTGTTGTTGTGTAGTCACGTGATGTGTTGTTATGTAGTCACGTGATGTGTTGTTATGTAGTCACGTGATGTGTTGTTGTGTAGTCACGTGATGTGTTGTTGTGTAGTCACGTGATGTGTTTATGTAGTCACGTGATGTGTTGTTATGTAGTCACGTGATGTGTTGTTATGTAGTCACGTGATGTGTTTATGTAGTCACGTGATGTGTTGTTATGTAGTCACATGATATGTTGCAGCAAAGTGCTGTCATTCATATTCACACCATCAAGCCTGAAGCCTCTCACAGATTGGGCCTTAGTTTCTTTAGTTTCTGGTGGCTCACTTCCTGTCGCCATTTTGTTTTTCAGACGAAGAGGCGGAGCAGAGCAGCAGGGGGGCGGAGCCTGAGAACCGACCGTCCCGGTCGTTTCAGGAAGACGACCTGGAGGAGGACCGTGAGTTGAAATCAGCTGACTGCGTAGTTTAAGGTTTAATACCAGCGTAGGAAAACAGTGTTTGTAGGAGACTAAAGGTGTGTTTAAGGTTTAATACCAGCGTAGGAAAACAGTGTTTGTAGGAGACTAAAGGTGTGTTTAAGGTTTAATACCAGCGTAGGAAAACACAGCGTCTGTAGGAGACTAAAGGTGTGTTTAAGGTTTAATACCAGCGTAGGAAAACACAGCGTCTGTAGGAGACTAAAGGTGTGTTTAAGGTTTAATACCAGCGTAGGAAAACACAGCGTCTGTAGGAGACTAAAGGTGTGTTTAAGGTTTAATACCAGCGTAGGAAAACACAGCGTCTGTAGGAGACTAAAGGTGTATTTAAGGTTTAATACCAGCGTAGGAAAACACAGCGTCTGTAGGAGACTAAAGGTGTGTTTAAGGTTTAATACCAGCGTAGGAAAACACAGCGTCTGTAGGAGACTAAAGGTGTGTTTAAGGTTTAATACCAGAATAGGAAAACACAGCGTCTGTAGGAGACTAAAGGTGTGTTTAAGGTTTAATACGACAATAGGAAAACACAGCGTCTGTAGGAGACTAAAGGTGTATTTAAGGTTTAATACCAGCGTAGGAAAACACAGCGTCTGTAGGAGACTAAAGGTGTGTTTAAAGTTTAATACCAGCGTAGGAAAACACAGCGTCTGTAGGAGACTAAAGGTGTGTTTAAGGTTTAATACGACAGTAGGAAAACACAGCGTCTGTAGGAGACTAAAGGTGTGTTTAAGGTTTAATACGACAGTAGGAAAACACAGCGTCTGTAGGAGACTAAAGGTGTATTTAAGGTTTAATACCAGCGTAGAAAAACACAGCGTCTGTAGGAGACTAAAGGTGTATTCAAGGTTTAATACCAGCGTAGGAAAACACAGCGTCTGTAGGAGACTAAAGGTGTATTTAAGGTTTAATACCAGAATAGGAAAACACAGCGTCTGTAGGAGACTAAAGGTGTGTTCAAGGTTTAATACCAGCGTAGGAAAACACAGCGTCTGTAGGAGACTAAAGGTGTATTTAAGGTTTAATACCAGAATAGGAAAACACAGCGTCTGTAGGAGACTAAAGGTGTATTTAAGGTTTAATACCAGCGTAGGAAAACAGTGTCCGCAGGAGACTAAAGGTGTGTTCAATGTCCGCAGGAGGGGTGAAGCTCGGTCTCGGTGACTTCATCTTCTACAGCGTTCTGGTTGGGAAAGCTGCAGCGACCGGTGGAGACTGGAACACAACGCTCGCCTGCTTCGTCGCTATTCTCATCGTAAGTTCTCAAACGTCCTCCATGTTTCCACGTAAGGAAATCTAACGTCTACCTGTGATTCTTCTTCTGTGGTCTGAACGACGGCGTCCTTCTGTGTGATGACTTTGCTTTATTTACTTCCCCTCAATAAACAGTTTTAAGCTTTATTGAGGGGAATAAAAGTGTTATGAAAACATACCTGTACATGTAATGGTAACACACCTGTCCTCTCAGGGCCTGTAGTAACACACCTGTAGTAACACACCTGTCCTCTCAGGGCCTGTAGTAACACACCTGTCCTCTCAGGGTCTGTAGTAACACACCTGTGGTAACACACCTGTAGTAACACACCTGTAATGGTAACACACCTGTCCTCTCAGGGTCTGTAGTAACACACCTGTTGTAACACACCTGTCCTCTCAGGGTCTGTAGTAACACACCTGTGGTAACACACCTGTCCTCTCAGGGTCTGTAGTAACACACCTGTCCTCTCAGGGTCTGTAGTAACACACCTGTTGTAACACACCTGTCCTCTCAGGGTCTGTAGTAACACACCTGTGGTAACACACCTGTCCTCTCAGGGTCTGTAGTAACACACCTGTGGTAACACACCTGTTGTAACACACCTGTCCTCTCAGGGTCTGTGGTAACACACCTGTAATGGTAACACACCTGTCCTCTCAGGGTCTGTAGTAACACACCTGTGGTAACACACCTGTCCTCTCAGGGTCTGTGGTAACACACCTGTTGTAACACACCTGTCCTCTCAGGGTCTGTGGTAACACACCTGTCCTCTCAGGGTCTGTAGTAATACACCTGTAATGGTAACACACCTGTCCTCTCAGGGTCTGTGGTAACACACCTGTTGTAACACACCTGTCCTCTCAGGGTCTGTGGTAACACACCTGTCCTCTCAGGGTCTGTGGTAACACACCTGTAGTAACACACCTGTCCTCTCAGGGTCTGTAGTAACACACCTGTAATGGTAACACACCTGTCCTCTCAGGGTCTGTGGTAACACACCTGTAATGGTAACACACCTGTCCTCTCAGGGTCTGTGGTAACACACCTGTAATGGTAACACACCTGTTCTCTCAGGGTCTGTGGTAACACACCTGTAATGGTAACACACCTGTTCTCTCAGGGTCTGTAGTAACACACCCGTGGTAACACACCTGTCCTCTCAGGGTCTGTGGTAACACACCTGTAATGGTAACACATCTGTCCTCTCAGGGTCTGTAGTAACACACCTGTTGTAACACACCTGTCCTCTCAGGGTCTGTGGTAACACACCTGTAATGGTAACACACCTGTCCTCTCAGGGTCTGTGGTAACACACCTGTCCTCAACACACCTGTAGTAACACACCTGTCCTCTCAGGGTCTGTGGTAACACACCTGTCCTCAACACACCTGTAGTAACACACCTGTCCTCTCAGGGTCTGTGGTAACACACCTGTCCTCTCAGGGTCTGTGGTAACACACCTGTTGTAACACACCTGTCCTCTCAGGGTCTGTGGTAACACACCTGTCCTCTCAGGGTCTGTGGTAACACACCTGTAATGGTAACACACCTGTTCTCTCAGGGTCTGTGGTAACACACCTGTAATGGTAACACACCTGTTCTCTCAGGGTCTGTAGTAACACACCCGTGGTAACACACCTGTCCTCTCAGGGTCTGTGGTAACACACCTGTAATGGTAACACATCTGTCCTCTCAGGGTCTGTAGTAACACACCTGTTGTAACACACCTGTCCTCTCAGGGTCTGTGGTAACACACCTGTAATGGTAACACACCTGTCCTCTCAGGGTCTGTGGTAACACACCTGTCCTCAACACACCTGTAGTAACACACCTGTCCTCTCAGGGTCTGTGGTAACACACCTGTCCTCAACACACCTGTAGTAACACACCTGTCCTCTCAGGGTCTGTGGTAACACACCTGTCCTCTCAGGGTCTGTGGTAACACACCTGTCCTCTCAGGGTCTGTGGTAACACACCTGTCCTCAACACACCTGTAGTAACACACCTGTCCTCTCAGGGTCTGTGGTAACACACCTGTAATGGTAACACACCTGTCCTCTCAGGGTCTGTGGTAACACACCTGTAGTAACACACCTGTCCTCTCAGGGTCTGTGGTAACACACCTGTCCTCAACACACCTGTAGTAACACACCTGTCCTCTCAGGGTCTGTGGTAACACACCTGTAATGGTAACACACCTGTCCTCTCAGGGTCTGTGGTAACACACCTGTCCTCTCAGGGTCTGTGGTAACACACCTGTCCTCTCAGGGTCTGTAGTAACACACCTGTCCTCTCAGGGTCTGTGGTAACACACCTGTTCTCTCAGGGTCTGTGGTAACACACCTGTTGTAACACACCTGTTCTCTCAGGGTCTGTGGTAACACACCTGTAATGGTAACACACCTGTCCTCTCAGGGTCTGTGGTAACACACCTGTAGTAACACACCTGTCCTCTCAGGGTCTGTGGTAACACACCTGTAGTAACACACCTGTCCTCTCGGGGTCTGTGGTAACACACCTGTAATGGTAACACACCTGTCCTCTCAGGGTCTGTGGTAACACACCTGTAATGGTAACACACCTGTCCTCTCAGGGTCTGTGGTAACACACCTGTAATGGTAACACACCTATAATGGTAACACACCTGTCCTCTCAGGGTCTGTGGTAACACACCTGTAGTAACACACCTGTAATGGTAACACATCTGTCCTCTCAGGGTCTGTAGTAACACCTGTTGTAACACACCTGTTCTCTCAGGGTCTGTGGTAACACACCTGTAGTAACACACCTGTTCTCTCAGGGTCTGTGGTAACACACCTGTAGTAATACACCTGTCCTCTCAGGGTCTGTGGTAACACACCTGTAATGGTAACACATCTGTCCTCTCAGGGTCTGTAGTAACACACCTGTAGTAACACACCTGTCCTCTCAGGGTCTGTGGTAACACACCTGTCCTCTCAGGGTCTGTGGTAACACACCTGTCCTCAACACACCTGTAGTAACACACCTGTCCTCTCAGGGTCTGTGGTAACACACCTGTCCTCTCAGGGTCTGTGGTAACACACCTGTCCTCTCAGGGTCTGTGGTAACACACCTGTCCTCTCAGGGTCTGTGGTAACACACCTGTCCTCAACACACCTGTGGTAACACACCTGTCCTCTCAGGGTCTGTGGTAACACACCTGTAATGGTAACACACCTGTCCTCTCAGGGTCTGTGGTAACACACCTGTAATGGTAACACACCTGTCCTCTCAGGGTCTGTGGTAACACACCTGTCCTCAACACACCTGTAGTAACACACCTGTCCTCTCAGGGTCTGTGGTAACACACCTGTAATGGTAACACACCTGTCCTCAACACACCTGTAGTAACACACCTGTCCTCTCAGGGTCTGTGGTAACACACCTGTCCTCAACACACCTGTAGTAACACACCTGTCCTCTCAGGGTCTGTGGTAACACACCTGTAATGGTAACACACCTGTCCTCGCAGGGTCTGTAGTAACACACCTGTCCTCTCAGGGTCTGTGGTAACACACCTGTTGTAACACACCTGTTCTCTCAGGGTCTGTGGTAACACACCTGTAATGGTAACACACCTGTTCTCTCAGGGTCTGTGGTAACACACCTGTAATGGTAACACACCTGTCCTCTCAGGGTCTGTGGTAACACACCTGTAGTAACACACCTGTCCTCTCAGGGTCTGTGGTAACACACCTGTCCTCTCAGGGTCTGTGGTAACACACATGTAGTAACACACCTGTCCTCTCAGGGTCTGTGGTAACACACCTGTAATGGTAACACACCTGTCCTCTCAGGGTCTGTGGTAACACACCTGTAGTAACACACCTGTCCTCTCAGGGTCTGTGGTAACACACCTGTAGTAACACACCTGTCCTCTCAGGGTCTGTAGTAACACACCTGTCCTCTCAGGGTCTGTGGTAACACACCTGTAGTAACACACCTGTCCTCTCAGGGTCTGTAGTAACACACCTGTCCTCTCAGGGTCTGTGGTAACACACCTGTAGTAACACACCTGTCCTCTCAGGGTCTGTGGTAACACACCTGTAGTAACACACCTGTCCTCTCAGGGTCTGTGGTAACACACCTGTAGTAACACACCTGTCCTCTCAGGGTCTGTAGTAACACACCTGTCCTCTCAGGGTCTGTAGTAACACACCTGTCCTCTCAGGGTCTGTGGTAACACACCTGTCCTCTCAGGGTCTGTAGTAACACACCTGTCCTCTCAGGGTCTGTGGTAACACTCCTGTAGTAACACACCTGTCCTCTCAGGGTCTGTGGTAACACACCTGTAGTAACACACCTGTCCTCTCAGGGTCTGTAGTAACACACCTGTAGTAACACACCTGTCCTCTCAGGGTCTGTGGTAACACACCTGTAGTAACACACCTGTCCTCTCAGGGTCTGTGCCTGACGCTGCTGCTGTTGGCCATCTTTAAGAAGGCTCTGCCGGCGCTGCCCATCTCCATCACCTTCGGCCTGGTCTTCTACTTCTCCACCGACTTCCTGGTCCAGCCCTTCATGGACAACCTGGCCAATCACCAGTTCTACATCTGAGAGGAAGCCCCGCCCACCTCACCTGCCGCCTCCTCGTCTTCATCGTCGTCTTCGTCATCTCATCAGAGACTGCTCCCCGTCTTTAAAAGTCTGTTTGGGGAACTCGATGCGTTCACTGAACCACAGGAAGTGATGTCACGCAGACTGAGGACAGGTGACCCGTGACGGCTGCGTGTGATAGGCCGACGCTCTCGTCAGTCGACTAACAACCTGTAAAGCTTCTCTTGCCCCTGTCCTGATTGGCTGTGCGTCATGTGACCTGACGCAGGTGTTTCACTGCAACACTAAACCGGCTGATTGTGATTGGTTGGTCTGGGATCTGGTTTATAGAATAAACATGTAATCAATCATTTGTAAGGAACCACGACGTGACCCTTTAATATTCCTTATGCGTGTATAAATATTACTAGGGTGTGTTCCTCCTATCAGAGAGCATCCTTTCCCTTCAGCCCCTCCCTCTGCTTCTGTGTGAAACTCAAACATCTCTCACATTTATCCTCCGCACATTTTGTAAAAACCTTTGAGAATTCCTCAAACAGAATTCCAGGTTTGGAGTCGACCAATGAAATGATCCCGTTCTCTTTACTTCTTTCTTTGGTTCTGTTGGAATAAAAATACTTATACCTGAGAACCAGGAGAAGCTTTTCTTCTTCAGAGATGAAATATGAACGTCGGTTTGTGTGAAAATATAACTTTTATAGTATTTTATGATATTTTATAGACTAGTGTAGTGTAATGTACATAATCATCATTGATCAATAAAGTTATACAAACATGAGCTGGGATCTACTTTGGTTCAGGATCTCAAGGACACACGGGGATCGAACCTACGATCTGACTGAAGGTCGACCGCTGCGACCTCCTGGATCCACTGGGACCTCCTGGATCCACTGGGACCTCCTGGATCCACTGGGACCTCCTGGTTTCAATGCCACTAGTTACCTGGTTTCAATGCCACTAGTTACCTGGTTTCAATGCCACTAGTTACCTGGTTTCAATGCCACTAGTTACCTGGTTTCAATGCCACTAGTTAACTACTAGTCAACTGGTTTCAATGCCACTAGTTACCTGGTTTCAATGCCACTAGTTAACTGGTTTCAATGCCACTAGTTAACTACTAGTCAACTGGTTTCAATGCCACTAGTTACCTGGTTTCAATGCCACTAGTTAACTGGTTTCAATGCCACTAGTTAACTGGTTTCAATGCCACTAGTTAACTACTAGTCAACTGGTTTCAATGCCACTAGTTAACTGGTTTCAATGCCACTAGTTAACTACTAGTCAACTGGTTTCAATGCCACTAGTTAACTGGTTTCAATGCCACTAGTTACCTGGTTTCAATGCCACTAGTTAACTACTAGTTAACTGGTTTCAATGCCACTAGTTAACTACTAGTCAACTGGTTTCAATGCCACTAGTTAACTACTAGTCAACTGGTTTCAATGCCACTAGTTAACTACTAGTCAACTGGTTTCAATGCCACTAGTCAACTGGTTTCAATGCCACTAGTTAACTGGTTTCAATGCCACTAGTTAACTACTAGTCAACTGGTTTCAATGCCACTAGTTAACTGGTTTCAATGCCACTAGTTACCTGGTTTCAATGCCACTAGTTACCTGGTTTCAATGCCACTAGTTAACTACTAGTCAACTGGTTTCAATGCCACTAGTTACCTGGTTTCAATGCCACTAGTTAACTGGTTTCAATGCCACTAGTTAACTACTAGTCAACTGGTTTCAATGCCACTAGTTACCTGGTTTCAATGCCACTAGTTAACTGGTTTCAATGCCACTAGTTAACTGGTTTCAATGCCACTAGTTAACTACTAGTCAACTGGTTTCAATGCCACTAGTTAACTGGTTTCAATGCCACTAGTTAACTACTAGTCAACTGGTTTCAATGCCACTAGTTAACTGGTTTCAATGCCACTAGTTACCTGGTTTCAATGCCACTAGTTAACTACTAGTTAACTGGTTTCAATGCCACTAGTTAACTACTAGTCAACTGGTTTCAATGCCACTAGTTAACTACTAGTCAACTGGTTTCAATGCCACTAGTTAACTACTAGTCAACTGGTTTCAATGCCACTAGTCAACTGGTTTCAATGCCACTAGTTAACTGGTTTCAATGCCACTAGTTAACTACTAGTCAACTGGTTTCAATGCCACTAGTTAACTGGTTTCAATGCCACTAGTTACCTGGTTTCAATGCCACTAGTTAACTACTAGTTAACTGGTTTCAATGCCACTAGTTAACTACTAGTCAACTGGTTTCAATGCCACTAGTTAACTACTAGTCAACTGGTTTCAATGCCACTAGTCAACTACTAGTCAACTGGTTTCAATGCCACTAGTCAACTGGTTTCAATGCCACTAGTCAACTACTAGTTAACTGGTTTCAATGCCACTAGTCAACTACTAGTTAACTGGTTTCAATGCCACTAGTCAACTGGTTTCAATGCCACTAGTCAACTACTAGTTAACTGGTGTCAATGCCACTAGTCAACTGGTTTCAATGCCACTAGTCAACTGGTTTCAATGCCACTAGTTAACTACTAGTCAACTGGTTTCAATGCCACTAGTCAACTGGTTTCAATGCCACTAGTCAACTGGTTTCAATGCCACTAGTCAACTGGTTTCAATGCCACTAGTTAACTACTAGTCAACTGGTTTCAATGCCACTAGTCAACTACTAGTTAACTGGTTTCAATGCCACTAGTCAACTACTAGTTAACTGGTTTCAATGCCACTAGTCAACTACTAGTTAACTGGTTTCAATGCCACTAGTCAACTGGTTTCAATGCCACTAGTCAACTACTAGTTAACTGGTTTCAATGCCACTAGTCAACTGGTTTCAATGCCACTAGTCAACTGGTTTCAATGCCACTAGTTAACTACTAGTCAACTGGTTTCAATGCCACTAGTCAACTGGTTTCAATGCCACTAGTTAACTACTAGTCAACTGGTTTCAATGCCACTAGTCAACTACTAGTTAACTGGTTTCAATGCCACTAGTCAACTACTAGTTAACTGGTTTCAATGCCACTAGTCAACTACTAGTTAACTGGTTTCAATGCCACTAGTCAACTGGTTTCAATGCCACTAGTCAACTACTAGTTAACTGGTTTCAATGCCACTAGTCAACTACTAGTCAACTGGTTTCAATGCCACTAGTCAACTGGTTTCAATGCCACTAGTCAACTACTAGTTAACTGGTTTCAATGCCACTAGTCAACTGGTTTCAATGCCACTAGTCAACTGGTTTCAATGCCACTAGTTAACTACTAGTCAACTGGTTTCAATGCCACTAGTTAACTACTAGTCAACTGGTTTCAATGCCACTAGTTAACTACTAGTTAACTGGTTTCAATGCCACTAGTTAACTACTAGTCAACTGGTTTCAATGCCACTAGTTAACTACTAGTCAACTGGTTTCAATGCCACTAGTTAACTACTAGTCAACTGGTTTCAATGCCACTAGTCAACTACTAGTCAACTGGTTTCAATGCCACTAGTCAACTACTAGTTAACTGGTTTCAATGCCACTAGTCAACTACTAGTTAACTGGTTTCAATGCCACTAGTCAACTGGTTTCAATGCCACTAGTCAACTACTAGTTAACTGGTTTCAATGCCACTAGTCAACTGGTTTCAATGCCACTAGTCAACTGGTTTCAATGCCACTAGTCAACTGGTTTCAATGCCACTAGTCAACTGGTTTCAATGCCACTAGTTAACTACTAGTCAACTGGTTTCAATGCCACTAGTCAACTACTAGTTAACTGGTTTCAATGCCACTAGTCAACTACTAGTTAACTGGTTTCAATGCCACTAGTCAACTACTAGTTAACTGGTTTCAATGCCACTAGTCAACTACTAGTTAACTGGTTTCAATGCCACTAGTCAACTGGTTTCAATGCCACTAGTCAACTACTAGTTAACTGGTTTCAATGCCACTAGTCAACTACTAGTCAACTGGTTTCAATGCCACTAGTCAACTGGTTTCAATGCCACTAGTCAACTACTAGTTAACTGGTTTCAATGCCACTAGTCAACTGGTTTCAATGCCACTAGTCAACTGGTTTCAATGCCACTAGTTAACTACTAGTCAACTGGTTTCAATGCCACTAGTCAACTGGTTTCAATGCCACTAGTCAACTGGTTTCAATGCCACTAGTCAACTGGTTTCAATGCCACTAGTTAACTACTAGTCAACTGGTTTCAATGCCACTAGTCAACTGGTTTCAATGCCACTAGTTAACTACTAGTTAACTGGTTTCAATGCCACTAGTCAACTGGTTTCAATGCCACTAGTTTCAATGCCACTAGTCAACTGGTTTCAATGCCACTAGTTAACTACTAGTTAACTGGTTTCAATGCCACTAGTTAACTACTAGTCAACTGGTTTCAATGCCACTAGTTAACTGGTTTCAATGCCACTAGTTAACTACTAGTCAACTGGTTTCAATGCCACTAGTCAACTGGTTTCAATGCCACTAGTTAACTACTAGTCAACTGGTTTCAATGCCACTAGTTAACTACTAGTTAACTGGTTTCAATGCCACTAGTCAACTGGTTTCAATGCCACTAGTCAACTACTAGTCAACTGGTTTCAATGCCACTAGTCAACTGGTTTCAATGCCACTAGTCAACTGGTTTCAATGCCACTAGTTAACTACTAGTCAACTGGTTTCAATGCCACTAGTTAACTGGTTTCAATGCCACTAGTTAACTACTAGTCAACTGGTTTCAATGCCACTAGTCAACTGGTTTCAATGCCACTAGTCAACTGGTTTCAATGCCACTAGTTAACTACTAGTCAACTGGTTTCAATGCCACTAGTTAACTACTAGTTAACTGGTTTCAATGCCACTAGTCAACTGGTTTCAATGCCACTAGTTAACTGGTTTCAATGCCACTAGTCAACTGGTTTCAATGCCACTAGTTAACTACTAGTCAACTGGTTTCAATGCCACTAGTTTCAATGCCACTAGTCAACTGGTTTCAATGCCACTAGTCAACTGGTTTCAATGCCACTAGTTAACTACTAGTTAACTGGTTTCAATGCCACTAGTTAACTGGTTTCAATGCCACTAGTTAACTACTAGTTAACTGGTTTCAATGCCACTAGTCAACTGGTTTCAATGCCACTAGTCAACTGGTTTCAATGCCACTAGTCAACTGGTTTCAATGCCACTAGTCAACTGGTTTCAATGCCACTAGTTAACTACTAGTTAACTGGTTTCAATGCCACTAGTCAACTGGTTTCAATGCCACTAGTCAACTGGTTTCAATGCCACTAGTCAACTGGTTTCAATGCCACTAGTCAACTGGTTTCAATGCCACTAGTTAACTACTAGTCAACTGGTTTCAATGCCACTAGTTTCAATGCCACTAGTCAACTGGTTTCAATGCCACTAGTCAACTGGTTTCAATGCCACTAGTTAACTACTAGTCAACTGGTTTCAATGCCACTAGTCAACTGGTTTCAATGCCACTAGTTAACTACTAGTCAACTGGTTTCAATGCCACTAGTTAACTACTAGTCAACTGGTTTCAATGCCACTAGTTAACTACTAGTTAACTGGTTTCAATGCCACTAGTTAACTACTAGTTAACTGGTTTCAATGCCACTAGTTAACTACTAGTTAACTGGTTTCAATGCCACTAGTTAACTGGTTTCAATGCCACTAGTTAACTACTAGTCAACTGGTTTCAATGCCACTAGTTAACTACTAGTTAACTGGTTTCAATGCCACTAGTTAACTACTAGTTAACTGGTTTCAATGCCTCTAGTCAACTACTAGTTAACTGGTTTCAATGCCTCTAGTCAACTACTAGTTAACTGGTTTCAATGCCTCTAGTCAACTGGTTTCAATGCCACTAGTTAACTGGTTTCAATGCCACTAGTTAACTACTAGTTAACTGGTTTCAATGCCACTAGTTAACTACTAGTTAACTGGTTTCAATGCCTCTAGTTAACTGGTTTCAATGCCACTAGTTAACTGGTTAAAGCAGATGGTCGACAGGTCAAAAGTGTCAGTAAACAAACCAGCAGCACTTATCAACATGTTGATTAATAATAACTATTTGTTCTGAATGGAAATATGACTCAAAAGGTTGCTAGTCATACATTTCAGATTCTATTTGAATAGATTTAACTTTGAACAAAAGATGAATAAAGCCCCAAAGAGCAGCTCCTCTTTCACGTCAACATGTTTATTCTGGATAATAATAAAAAAACAACAGTGTAGCAGTTTATGAACAAACTGAATGGAATGACTTCGGTTTAGTTCCTCTCTTCAAACTGGGATTTGTTCTTCAGCAGGAACGCCGCCAGGTACTCGATGGGGTTGGGAGGTCTGGAGGACGCAGAGAAACACTTGATTTAACCAACGAGTAGCAGCGAGAGCCGACTGAAGACTTCTGCAACGAGCTGCAGTCACACGGGAATATTCAGGTTAGGCCCTCTGACGAAAAGACCACATCCCTACCAAGCCGTTTCCTCCAGCAGCCAAGACTGCCTCTAGTCTGCCTCTAGTCTGCCTCTAGACTGCCTCTAGTCTGCCTCTAGTCTGCCTCTAGTCTGCCTCTAGTCTGCCTCTAGTCTGCCTCTAGTCTGCCTCTAGTCTGCCTCTAGTCTGCCTCTAGACTGCCTCTAGACTGCCTCTAGACTGCCTCTAGACTGCCTCTAGACTGCCTCTAGACTGCCTCTAGTCTGCCTCTAGACTGCCTCTAGACTGCCTCTAGACTGCCTCTAGACTGCCTCTAGACTGCCTCTAGACTGCCTCAAGTCTATCACACACACACACACACACACGTCTACACAAGTCGGTCACAAGTCTACCCGGCGGTCAGATCTCTAAAGAACGACCCTGAAGCAGGAGGGTCATCATCGGATCACACTTCTTCACCTGGAATAAAACCTACTTCTGCCGTGTGTTTGATCCGGAACAAACTCAATGCCGAACCAGAGAGAACGTTCTAACGTTGGTTCCTTCGTCAGAGGAACATCAGCTGGAAGTAAAAATGGACTCTTGGCTGAAGTGAAAGCGGGTCCCACCTGTCCTTGGCGAGCAGCGACAGACCCTGCAGCAGGATGGGGACCACGGTCTGGTCCAGGTAGGCTCGGGTCGGCAGCGCCTGCAGGTCCACCTTCTGCTTCGAGATCTTCTCCGAGCCCGCCTTCTCGTTCTCCACCGCCCTCTGAGGAGCAGCAAAGCATGCTGGGAGTCAGCCTTTCACCCCCCTACACAGAGTGTGAGTGTGTGTGTGTGTGTGTGTGTTACCTGGATGTTTTCCGTCAGACCGTACTCTGCGTGAGGGTTTTCAGACACCTGCAGGAGAACTCATTCATTATCAATCAAACAGTAACTAAGTACTTTTACTCAAGTACTACTACATACTTGTACTTTACTTCAGTATTTCAATCTTCTGAAACTTCACTACATCTCAAGAGTACATATTGTACAACATTTATCCAACAGCTTTAGTGATTTAAAGTGATGTATTAATGCAATAATATTACTGTTGGTACTTTGAGTATTCTATGATAATACTTTGTGCTTCTACTTGACTAAATGATTGAGTACTTCAGCTGTAACGCAGCCAGAGGCCTGCTAGGCTAACCGTCTTTGTGCTAAGCTAGGCTAACAGTTTCCCCATGTTTCCATTCTTTGTGCTAAGCTAAGCCAACAGTTTCCCCCTTATTCCAGTATTTGTGCTAAGCTAGGCTAACAGTTTCCATTCTTTGTGCTAAGCTAAGCCAACAGTTTCCCCCTTATTCCAGTATTTGTGCTAAGCTAGGCTAACAGTTTCCCCATGTTTCCATTCTTTGTGCTAAGCTAAGCCAATTGTTTCCCCCTTATTCCAGTATTTGTGCTAAGCTAGGCTAACAGTTTCCCCATGTTTCCATTCTTTGTGCTAAGCTAAGCCAACAGTTTCCCCCTTCTTCCAGTATTTGTGCTAAGCTAGGCTAACTGTTTCCCCCTGCTTCCAGTCTTTGTGCTAAGCTAGGCTAACCACGTCCTGACCTCAGTCTGTACAGGACTGAGAAGAAACATCTGACGGTACCGTCTGGACTGTGTGGTACAGTGTGGTACTCTGTGGTACTCTGTGGTACTCTGTGGTACTCACAGGAGTGTGTCCCTCCATGGACTGATCTGCGTCCGTGTGATCTGAAAGACAAACGACACGGTTTTCAGTTTCTGTCGAACTGCTGTTAAAAACGTCTAGAGACGATCTTTAGTCGTCAACGTCTAGAGACGATCTTTATCAACGTCTAGAGACGATCTTTAGTCGTCAACGTCTAGAGACGATCTTTAGTCGTCAACGTCTAGAGACGATCTTTAGTCGTCAACGTCTAGAGACGATCTTTAGTCGTCAACGTCTAGAGACGATCTTTAGTCGTCAACGTCTAGAGACGATCTTTAGTCGTCAACGTCTAGAGACGATCTTTAGTCGTCAACGTCTAGAGACGATCTTTAGTCGTCAACGTCTAGAGACGATCTTTAGTCGTCAACGTCTAGAGACGATCTTTAGTCGTCAACGTCTAGAGACGATCTTTAGTCGTCAACGTCTAGAGACGATCTTTAGTCGTCAACGTCTAGAGACGATCTTTAGTCGTCAACGTCTAGAGACGATCTTTAGTCGTCAACGTCTAGAGACGATCTTTAGTCGTCAACGTCTAGAGACGATCTTTAGTCGTCAACGTCTAGAGACGATCTTTAGTCGTCAACGTCTAGACGATCTTTAGTCGTCAACGTCTAGAGACGATCTTTAGTCGTCAACGTCTAGAGACGATCTTTAGTCGTCAACGTCTAGAGACGATCTTTAGTCGTCAACGTCTAGAGACGATCTTTAGTCGTCAACGTCTAGACGATCTTTAGTCGTCAACGTCTAGAGACGATCTTTAGTCGTCAACGTCTAGAGACGATCTTTAGTCGTCAACGTCTAGAGACGATCTTTAGTCGTCAACGTCTAGAGACGATCTTTAGTCGTCAACGTCTAGACGATCTTTAGTCGTCAACGTCTAGAGACGATCTTTAGTCGTCAACGTCTAGAGACGATCTTTAGTCGTCAACGTCTAGAGACGATCTTTAGTCGTCAACGTCTAGAGACGATCTTTAGTCGTCAACGTCTAGAGACGATCTTTAGTCGTCAACGTCTAGAGACGATCTTTAGTCGTCAACGTCTAGACGATCTTTAGTCGTCAACGTCTAGACGATCTTTAGTCGTCAACGTCTAGAGACGATCTTTAGTCGTCAACGTCTAGAGACGATCTTTAGTCGTCAACGTCTAGAGACGATCTTTAGTCATCAACGTCTAGAGACGATCTTTAGTCATCAACGTCTAGAGACGATCTTTAGTCATCAACGTCTAGAGACGATCTTTAGTCATCAACGTCTAGACGATCTTTAGTCATCAACGTCTAGAGACGATCTTTAGTCGTCAACGTCTAGACGATCTTTAGTCGTCAACGTCTAGACGATCTTTAGTCATCAACGTCTAGACGATCTTTAGTCATCAACGTCTAGAGACGATCTTTAGTCATCAACGTCTAGACGATCTTTAGTCATCAACGTCTAGACGATCTTTAGTCATCAACGTCTAGAGACGATCTTTAGTCGTCAACGTCTAGAGACGATCTTTAGTCGTCAACGTCTAGAGACGATCTTTAGTCGTCAACGTCTAGAGACGATCTTTAGTCGTCAACGTCTAGAGACGATCTTTAGTCATCAACGTCTAGAGACGATCTTTAGTCATCAACGTCTAGACGATCTTTAGTCATCAACGTCTAGAGACGATCTTTAGTCATCAACGTCTAGAGACGATCTTTAGTCGTCAACGTCTAGAGACGATCTTTAGTCGTCAACGTCTAGAGACGATCTTTAGTCGTCAACGTCTAGAGACGATCTTTAGTCGTCAACGTCTAGAGACGATCTTTAGTCATCAACGTCTAGAGACGATCTTTAGTCGTCAACGTCTAGAGACGATCTTTAGTCGTCAACGTCTAGAGACGATCTTTAGTCGTCAACGTCTAGAGACGATCTTTAGTCGTCAACGTCTAGAGACGATCTTTAGTCGTCAACGTCTAGAGACGATCTTTAGTCGTCAACGTCTAGAGACGATCTTTAGTCGTCAACGTCTAGAGACGATCTTTAGTCATCAACGTCTAGAGACGATCTTTAGTCATCAACGTCTAGAGACGATCTTTATCAACGTCTAGACGATCTTTAGTCGTCAACGTCTAGAGACGATCTTTAGTCATCAACGTCTAGAGACGATCTTTAGTCGTCAACGTCTAGACGATCTTTAGTCGTCAACGTCTAGACGATCTTTAGTCATCAACGTCTAGACGATCTTTAGTCATCAACGTCTAGACGATCTTTAGTCATCAACGTCTAGAGACGATCTTTAGTCGTCAACGTCTAGACGATCTTTAGTCATCAACGTCTAGACGATCTTTAGTCATCAACGTCTAGAGACGATCTTTAGTCATCAACGTCTAGAGACGATCTTTAGTCGTCAACGTCTAGACGATCTTTAGTCGTCAACGTCTAGACGATCTTTAGTCATCAACGTCTAGACGATCTTTAGTCATCAACGTCTAGACGATCTTTAGTCATCAACGTCTAGAGACGATCTTTAGTCGTCAACGTCTAGACGATCTTTAGTCATCAACGTCTAGACGATCTTTAGTCATCAACGTCTAGAGACGATCTTTAGTCATCAACGTCTAGAGACGATCTTTAGTCGTCAACGTCTAGACGATCTTTAGTCGTCAACGTCTAGACGATCTTTAGTCATCAACGTCTAGAGACGATCTTTAGTCGTCAACGTCTAGAGACGATCTTTAGTCGTCAACGTCTAGAGACGATCTTTAGTCATCAACGTCTAGAGACGATCTTTATCAACGTCTAGAGACGATCTTTAGTCATCAACGTCTAGAGACGATCTTTATCAACGTCTAGAGACGATCTTTAGTCATCAACGTCTAGAGACGATCTTTATCAACGTCTAGAGACGATCTTTAGTCATCAACGTCTAGAGACGATCTTTATCAACGTCTAGATGATCTTTATCAACGTCTAGACGATCTTTATCAACGCCTAGAGACGATCTGTGGTTCTCTGTCCAGCAGGAGATACATTATAGAAGATCTGAAGTTTATAAACTAAACTTGGTGCAGAGGCACAACATGTTGATGGTTTAGAAACACAGGATACTTCTTATAGTCGTGTTATTCTACGATCAGAGGCTGGTGGAGGAGCCGCTCCGCGTCCTGAAGCTGCTGGAGTCTGAATGGAGTCTGGGCAAAGAAACCCTCAGGTGATGTCATCTTTAAATGAAACATGGCCGCGTCGCTCAACACATCCTACGGTCTGTGGCGGACCTTTAGTTCGGGATGGATTACATGCAGGTTTCTGACCGCGGCTCACAGGAGGCTCCTCTCTGCACGTGTTACGGTTTAACAGGCGCCCGTGTTACCTGGTGACGTTCATCCGCCCGCGTCGTTGTTGTCGTAGTTACAGACAGCTGAAAACAGGAAGAAAGCACGTAGCTGCCCTCGTGAATGCCGCTTCATTGAAGTTGTACGTGATATATTATTATGTATATGAGAGGGTTTGACACTGTTTAAGGATCATTCTCGATACCACTGTCGTAACTACAACAACAACGGTCGGATGAAAGTCACCAGTTAACACGGCCGCATGTTAACCCGTAACACCGGGCAGCGGCTCGACCCGGGTCCGACTTCCTGCTGGAGACCCTGAAGAAACCACTGGCGCTCCCGGTGCTTCATAGACAGTCGCATATTAAACACCGGGTCTGCAACGGGACTCGCAGGCTCGCTTATTCCAGTTTGTGCGTCCGGACCGGACCTCGGAGAGATTTCTCTGCTTCAGGGACCGTCCGCGCGGCGCTGAGGCAGCTGCCCGGGAGGCGCGCCTCGTTACCGGGCAGAACCCGCCGAATACACCGGGAGACGCGCGGTGGAGGAACAAAGGCGGTAAAAACGCGCTGAATGGTCAACAATACACTCACCGTCCGCCATGTTTGTTGTGGAGTTGAACGTGAGCCGTCTGGAGGACGGAGAGGCTTCTTCTTCTGCTGCTTCTTCTTCTGCTGCTTCTCTTCTTCTTCTTCTTCTTCTGCTGCTGCTGCTGCTGCGTTCGCGCTCTTTGGCGCTTTGCCGCCACCTGCTGCTGCGGAGGGAGAACACCACAACAACAACAACAAATACCACAGCAACTTATACTTTATCCTCGATTATGAATGAAGTATTATTATATGAATAAAGTATTATTAGATAAATAAAGATGAAGAAAGTATTATTAGATAAATAAAGATGAATAAAGTATTATTAGATGAATAAATAAAGTATTATTAGATAAATAAAGATGAATAAAGTATTATTATATGAATAAAGTATAATTATTATGAATAAATAAAGTATTATTATATGAATAAAGTATTATTAGATAAATACAGATGAATAAAGTATTATTATATGAATAAAGTATTATTAGATAAATAAAGTATTATTAGATAAATAAAGTATTATTAGATAAATAAAGATGAATAAAGTATTATTATATGAATAAAGTATTATTATATGAATAAAGTATTATTAGATTAATAAAGTATTATTAGATAAATAAAGTATTATTAGATAAATAAAGATGAATAAAGTATTATTATATGAATAAAGTATTATTAGATAAATACAGATGAATAAAGTATTATTATATGAATAAAGTATTATTAGATAAATAAAGTATTATTAGATAAATAAAGATGAATAAAGTATTATTAGATGAATAAATAAAGTATTATTAGATAAATAAAGATGAATAAAGTATTATTAGATGAATAAAGTATAATTATTATGAATAAATAAAGTATTATTAGATGAATAAAGTATTATTAGATAAATAAAGATGAATAAAGTACTATTATATAAATACAGTAATATTATATGAATAAAGATGAATACAGTATTATTATTCAATTTCAATCAAATTCAGTTTATTTTATATAGCCCAACATCACAAATACAAGTTTGCCTCGGAGGGCTTTACAATCTGTAACATAACATCCTGTCCCGGGACCTCACATCGGATCAGGAACAACTCCCCTAAAGAGATAGTAAAAACCCTTTCACAGGGGAAAAAGGGAAGAAACCTGAGGGAGAGCAACAGAGGAGGATCCCTCTCCTGATGGACAGAAGCAATAGATGTCATGTGACCAGAATGAATAGCGTAGTTACAGCACATTACATGAATATGACAGAAAGTATTCATATAATGAGTATTAGGCATGGTCCATGATCCTGATAACCATGAAGCAGAAGGAGGTAGAGAGGGGGGGGGCATCAGCAGGGCCATGGCAGCGGGTAAGACCGGTTCCATCAGCAGGGCCATGGCAGCAGGCAGGACCGGTTCCATCAGCAGGGCCATGGCAGCAGGCAGGACCGGTTCCAGGCCGGTTCCATCAGCAGGGCCATCTTCTGGGTTCTGTACTTCAGGGTTCTGTACTTCTGGGTTCTGTACTTCTGGGTTCTTTACTTCTGGGTTCTGTACTTCAGGGTTCTGTACTTCTGGTTTCTGTACTTCTGGGTTCTTTACTTCTGGGTTCTGTACTTCAGGGTTCTTTACTTCTGGGTTCTTTACTTCTGGGTTCTGTACTTCTGGGTTCTTTACTTCTGGGTTCTGTACTTCAGGGTTCTGTACTTCTGGGTTCTTTACTTCTGGGTTCTGTACTTCTGGGTTCTGTACTTCTCGTGAGTGTTTCCGGTTTGTGTGGACGTCCTTCAAAATAAAAGCATCGCGGATTAAACCTTATTGATATGATATTGTGTTTGAGTCTTCAGATCCTTTTAATCACTTCCACCATTTTTTATTG
This sequence comes from Myoxocephalus aenaeus, assembly GCA_038501785.1. NCBI lineage: Eukaryota > Metazoa > Chordata > Actinopteri > Perciformes > Cottidae > Myoxocephalus > Myoxocephalus aenaeus. The sequence goes on from JBAMJR010000328.1 coordinate 191,629, forward strand.
GATAAAATCAGTAAAACACAGACGAGAAGGTTTAACCTTTTGAAAACCGTAGGACCATATTTGGTTCTTTTTTTACTTCTCTTTTTTTGTTCCCCGTGTTCAAGTAGTCGTATGAACCCCATTGAGTTATATTACTTGTATTATTTTATATCATTTTTTTCAGAATTTCTTTGTGAAAAAAAAAAATATTTTTAATAAAATTACTTTTATACCATATTTTGATCATAACTATGAACATCCAGCATGATCTAAGCAAGATTTCTCAAACATGCGGTTTGGAGCGGTCACCGACTTGTACAAACTGTAAGGTTCAGACCCTTACCAACAGCCCACATACTAATAAGACACCTTTTTGGAAAGATTATGACCTAAATAATCGGAATATGCAAAAAAACAAAGCCTATGGGGTGTTGGCACCTATTTTTAGTAAAAAAAAACTGTGTCGTTCGGTTGAATCACTGTTTCTATGTGAAAGCCTTCTCTCACCGAGAGCTTCCTGATCTTTAAATTTGCATAAGCCTTCCCTCTTGCGCTGTGACGTGGTTTTACAAAGGTGGGGGCTACAGGAAGAGCACAGCACACAGAAGTGTGGAGAGGGAGCGATTTCTTCACAACTCTTTGCCGTTTTGTGTTCTTTCAGGTACTTCTAGGTGGTTCGTTTTGGCCACCGCGGTATGTGATGTAGGGTCGTTGGAGATTACGTAAATACTCAAATTTAACGGTTACTTTAATTATTTTCTGCAACATATTTATGTTCTCACAAGGGCTGCGGTATTTTAAGCACTTTAAATTAAGTTAAACAACGCTGTGGTTCCGGAGATAATTAAGAAAACGTTAAAAACATTTTTTGAAGATTTTCGCGTCCGATAATAGGCGCAGGACGGCGACATTAAGAATTGGTTAAATGACAACAAAATAATTTTAGCGTGGTCCATCTTTTCATCCCGTAGTTCACTTTGTTCGTGGGAACTTCCTTTGTATTGTATTTCATTTTTTAAAAGGAGGAATATGTTGATCATCATATTACTGAAAACCAAATGAATCGATTGGGGGTCAGATTGAAGAAGCGTCGTGAGTCCAATCGATCCTGATCGTCTTTCCACAGGTGGTGGATCCAAACGTAGAGTACAGCACACACACACACACACACACACACACACACACACACACACACACACACACACACACACACACACATACATACATAAAAGTAGTAAAAGTATCACATGAAGTTAAAGTAGCCAAAGTAGAAGAACATATGACGACAGTAGAGTTCTCATCCCTTTATTCTAGAACTTCACATCATCATCATGTTGTGGATCTTATTGGATCTTATTGGATCTTATTGGATCTTATTGGATCTTATTGGATCTTATTTTGTGTTCCAGAAGCTTCAGAGAGGTCAGCGGTCGTCATGGTCACAGGATGAAAGGAAGGAGAGCCTTCCTGGAGCGAGGGTAGTCCTCAAACCTCTGCTGGTAGTCTCTGCAAGACCGGCAAGACTGTTAGACCTGATCCCCATGGAGAGCTAAACAAGACCGTTAGACCTGATCCCCATGGAGACCTAAACAAGACTGTTAGACCTGATCCCCATGGAGACCTAAACAAGACTGGTAGACCTGATCCCCATGGAGACCTAAACAAGACTGTTAGACCTGATCCCCATGGAGACCTAAACAAGACCGTTAGACCTGATCCCCATGGAGACCTAAACAAGACCGTTAGACCTGATCCCCATGGAGAGCTAAACAAGACTGTTAGACCTGATCCCCATGGAGACCTAAACAAGACTGGTAGACCTGATCCCCATGGAGAGCTAAACAAGACTGGTAGACCTGATCCCCATGGAGACCTAAACAAGACCATTAGACCTGATCCCCATGGAGAGCTAAACAAGACCGTTAGACCTGATCCCCATGGAGAGCTAAACAAGACTGTTAGACCTGATCCCCATGGAGAGCTAAACAAGACTGGTAGACCTGATCCCCATGGAGAGCTAAACAAGACTGGTAGACCTGATCCCCATGGAGACCTAAACAAGACCATTAGACCTGATCCCCATGGAGAGCTAAACAAGACTGGTAGACCTGATCCCCATGGAGAGCTAAACAAGACTGGTAGACCTGATCCCCATGGAGAGCTAAACAAGACTGGTAGACCTGATCCCCATGGAGACCTAAACAAGACCGTTAGACCTGATCCCCATGGAGAGCTAAACAAGACTGGTAGACCTGATCCCCATGGAGAGCTAAACAAGACCGTTAGACCTGATCCCCATGGAGACCTAAACAAGACTGTTAGACCTGATCCCCATGGAGACCTAAACAAGACTGTTAGACCTGATCCCCATGGAGAGCTAAACAAGACTGGTAGACCTGATCCCCATGGAGACCTAAACAAGACTGGTAGACCTGATCCCCATGGAGAGCTAAACAAGACTGGTAGACCTGATCCCCATGGAGACCTAAACAAGACCGTTAGACCTGATCCCCATGGAGAGCTAAACAAGACTGGTAGACCTGATCCCCATGGAGAGCTAAACAAGACCGTTAGACCTGATCCCCATGGAGAGCTAAACAAGACTGGTAGACCTGATCCCCATGGAGAGCTAAACAAGACTGTTAGACCTGATCCCCATGGAGACCTAAACAAGACCATTAGACCTGATCCCCATGGAGAGCTAAACAAGACCGTTAGACCTGATCCCCATGGAGAGCTAAACAAGACTGTTAGACCTGATCCCCATGGAGAGCTAAACAAGACTGGTAGACCTGATCCCCATGGAGAGCTAAACAAGACTGGTAGACCTGATCCCCATGGAGACCTAAACAAGACCATTAGACCTGATCCCCATGGAGAGCTAAACAAGACCGTTAGACCTGATCCCCATGGAGAGCTAAACAAGACTGGTAGACCTGATCCCCATGGAGAGCTAAACAAGACGTAGACCTGATCCCCATGGAGAGCTAAACAAGACTGTTAGACCTGATCCCCATGGAGAGCTAAACAAGACTGGTAGACCTGATCCCCATGGAGAGCTAAACAAGACTGGTAGACCTGATCCCCATGGAGAGCTAAACAAGACCGTTAGACCTGATCCCCATGGAGAGCTAAACAAGACCGTTAGACCTGATCCCCATGGAGAGCTAAACAAGACTGTTAGACCTGATCCCCATGGAGACCTAAACAAGACCGTTAGACCTGATCCCCATGGAGAGCTAAACAAGACCGTTAGACCTGATCCCCATGGAGAGCTAAACAAGACTGTTAGACCTGATCCCCATGGAGAGCTAAACAAGACCGTTAGACCTGATCCCCATGGAGAGCTAAACAAGACTGGTAGACCTGATCCCCATGGAGACCTAAACAAGACTGTTAGACCTGATCCCCATGGAGACCTAAACAAGACCGTTAGACCTGATCCCCATGGAGAGCTAAACAAGACTGGTAGACCTGATCCCCATGGAGAGCTAAACAAGACTGTTAGACCTGATCCCCATGGAGAGCTAAACAAGACTGGTAGACCTGATCCCCATGGAGAGCTAAACAAGACTGGTAGACCTGATCCCCATGGAGACCTAAACAAGACTGTTAGACCTGATCCCCATGGAGAGCTAAACAAGACTGGTAGACCTGATCCCCATGGAGACCTAAACAAGACTGGTAGACCTGATCCCCATGGAGACCTAAACAAGACTGGTAGACCTGATCCCCATGGAGACCTAAACAAGACCGTTAGACCTGATCCCCATGGAGAGCTAAACAAGACTGGTAGACCTGATCCCCATGGAGACCTAAACAAGACCATTAGACCTGATCCCCATGGAGAGCTAAACAAGACCGTTAGACCTGATCCCCATGGAGACCTAAACAAGACTGTTAGACCTGATCCCCATGGAGAGCTAAACAAGACTGGTAGACCTGATCCCCATGGAGAGCTAAACAAGACCGTTAGACCTGATCCCCATGGAGAGCTAAACAAGACCGTTAGACCTGATCCCCATGGAGAGCTAAACAAGACTGGTAGACCTGATCCCCATGGAGAGCTAAACAAGACCGTTAGACCTGATCCCCATGGAGAGCTAAACAAGACTGGTAGACCTGATCCCCATGGAGACCTAAACAAGACCATTAGACCTGATCCCCATGGAGAGCTAAACAAGACCGTTAGACCTGATCCCCATGGAGACCTAAACAAGACTGTTAGACCTGATCCCCATGGAGAGCTAAACAAGACTGTTAGACCTGATCCCCATGGAGACCTAAACAAGACTGGTAGACCTGATCCCCATGGAGAGCTAAACAAGACCGTTAGACCTGATCCCCATGGAGAGCTAAACAAGACTGGTAGACCTGATCCCCATGGAGACCTAAACAAGACCATTAGACCTGATCCCCATGGAGAGCTAAACAAGACCGTTAGACCTGATCCCCATGGAGACCTAAACAAGACTGTTAGACCTGATCCCCATGGAGAGCTAAACAAGACTGGTAGACCTGATCCCCATGGAGACCTAAACAAGACTGGTAGACCTGATCCCCATGGAGAGCTAAACAAGACTGGTAGACCTGATCCCCATGGAGAGCTAAACAAGACCGTTAGACCTGATCCCCATGGAGAGCTAAACAAGACTGGTAGACCTGATCCCCATGGAGAGCTAAACAAGACTGTTAGACCTGATCCCCATGGAGACCTAAACAAGACTGGTAGACCTGATCCCCATGGAGAGCTAAACAAGACTGGTAGACCTGATCCCCATGGAGAGCTAAACAAGACCGTTAGACCTGATCCCCATGGAGACCTAAACAACACTGTTAGACCTGATCCCCATGGAGAGCTAAACAAGACTGGTAGACCTGATCCCCATGGAGAACAACTAAACAAGACGGTTAGATCTGAGTGCCTCAAACCCGGACTCAGAGAGACCCGGACTCAGACAGACCCGGACTCAGACCCGGTGGTAACGTACCTGTGGTGCTGGCAGGCTCGGGGCCCGATGGAGCACACGGTGAAGAAAGCGAAGGCCGTGGTGGGCAAAGACCACGAGGCTAAAGCATAACCGCACCACTCCAGGATCTCTCCGAAGAAGTTGGCCCCGGACACAAACTCAAACATTCCCCCTGAGACAAAAGTAGAGGTCCAAGTATTACAAGTGAAAAGATTCTGGTGTCGATAAAGAAGTCTGGGACTTTATTAATCCTGAAGATAAATAGTTATGACGACACAAAGAGAAATCCAGTGATGAACCAGTCCAGCAGAGAAGCTCTTCAGTGGGTTGAAAGTAATCTAGACTAGTGAGAACCAGGATCTAGTGAGAACCAGGATCTAGTGTGAATCAGGATCTTAAGATAACCAGGATCTAGTGTGAATCAGGATCTAATGACAACCAGGATCTAGTGTGAACCAGGATCTAGAGTGAACCAGGATCTAGTGTGAATCAGGATCTAATGACAACCAGGATCTAGTGTGAACCAGGATCTAGAGTGAACCAGGATCTAGTGTGAATCAGGATCTTAAGATAACCAGGATCTAGTGTGAATCAGGATCTAATGACAACCAGGATCTAGTGTGAACCAGGATCTAGAGTGAACCAGGATCTAGAGTGAATCAGGATCTTAAGATAACCAGGATCTAGTGAGAACCAGGATCTAGTGAGAATCAGGATCTAGTGAGAACCAGGATCTAGAGTGAATCAGGATCTTAAGGAGGAGGACACTTTGAAACTTTTGTCCATATTGGACAACCCGGACCACCCTCTCCACCACTACTGCAGGGTCAGCAGCTCTTTCTCCAAGAGATTCCTCACGCTCCGCTGCAACAAGGACCGCTACAGGAGAACTTTCCTGCCTACGGCGTTATGTCTCTACAATAAGACACTGCTTGCCTGATCCGAGATATTTTTATTTTTATTATTGTATATATCTTTATCTTTCATCTTTCATCCTGCTGTTTTTATATATTTATCTTTGTTGTAAGTTGCTGCTACCCCGACAATGAAAGTATATATTCATTCATTCATTCATTCAAGATAACCAGGATCTAGTGTGAATCAGGATCTAGTGTGAATCAGGATCTAGTGTGAATCAGGATCTAGTGTGAATCAGGATCTAGTGTGAACCAGGATCTGCGGTACCGTAGGGGATCTTGTAGACGGTCTCTCCAGGTCTTCTCAGGCTCCGCAGGATGTGGTCACTGTGGATGTTGATTATCATTCCAACCACGAAGAGAAGAAAACCTTCAAAGAGATCAAACAACGATCATCTAAAGATCTAGAGGAGTAAAGAGATCAAACAACGATCATCTAAAGATCTAGAGGAGTAAAGAGATCAAACAACGATCATCTAAAGATCTAGAGGAGTAAAGAGATCAAACAACGATCATCTAAAGATCTAGAGGAGTAACAAGATCAAACAGCGATCATCTAAAGATATAGAGGAGTAACAAGATCAAAGGGTCAAACCAACAACGATCATCTAAAGATCTAGAGGAGTAAAGAGATCAAACAACGATCATCTAAAGATCTAGAGGAGTAAAGAGATCAAACAACGATCATCTAAAGATCTAGAGGAGTAAAGAGATCAAACAACGATCATCTAAAGATCTAGAGGAGTATGAGATCAAACAACGATCATCTAAAGATCTAGAGGAGTAAAGAGATCAAACAACGATCATCTAAAGATCTAGAGGAGTAAAGAGATCAAACAACGATCATCTAAAGATATAGAGGAGTAACAAGATCAAAGGGTCAAACCAACAACGATCATCTAAAGATCTAGAGGAGTAAAGAGATCAAACAACGATCATCTAAAGATCTAGAGGAGTAAAGAGATCAAACAACGATCATCTAAAGATCTAGAGGAGTAACAAGATCAAAGGGTCAAACCAACAACGATCATCTAAAGATCTAGAGGAGTAAAGAGATCAAAGGTTCATCATCAATGTGCTCTGAGTTTAGAATGTAATCCTTTTGAAAACATGTTGACGTCTGTGAAGTTGAAGTGGTTCTAAAGGAATGAAGAGTTTTGTTGAGTTCCACCTCACTCCTTTAAAGAAGGTTCAACTACGATTCCCATGATGCATTTCACCGGCATCACAGAGCTCATACTACCGTTTCTTCATCAGTTTGAGTTTCACATTCTGTTTTTTTTCTCCCCGAGGTGCTGAGGCTCATGGGTATTGTAGTGTTTGTTGCGACGCACCTGCAGCCAGGCGGGCGTCCCTCAGCCAGGTGTGTTCAAACTGGGCGCAGTGCAGCAGGTGGTGTCCCTGCAGGAAGCCGTTCAGCGAGCAGAAGATGGCGGCAGAGAGCACGATGGGCAGCGGCACGGGGCGTCCTCGGGTCAGGAAGGCGTAGACGAAGCTCCTGAGGAACAGTCTTTGATCTCAGAACCTTTCAACAGACGCCACTGATACACTGATTAATGTGTTGATGATGAATGTTAGTGATAAACTGAAGGATGAAGTGTTCCTTTATGTGTTGATGATGAATGTTAGTGATAAACTGAAGGATGAAGTGTTCCTTTATGTGTTGATGATGAATGTTAGTGATAAACTGAAGGATGAAGTGTTCCTTTATGTGTTGATGATGAATGTTAGTGATAAACTGAAGGATGAAGTGTTCCTTTATGTGTTGATGGTGAATGTTAGTGATAAACTGAAGGATGAAGTGTTCCTTTATGTGTTGATGATGAATGTTAGTGATAAACTGAAGGATGAAGTGTTCCTTTATGTGTTGATGATGAATGTTAGTGATAAACTGAAGGATGAAGTGTTCCTTTATGTGTTGATGATGAATGTTAGTGATAAACTGAAGGATGAAGTGTTCCTTTATGTGTTGAATGTTAGTGATAAACTGAAGGATGAAGTGTTCCTTTATGTGTTGATGATGAATGTTAGTAATAAACTGAAGGATGAAGTGTTCCTTTATGTGTTGATGATGAATGTTAGTGATAAACTGAAGGATGAAGTGTTCCTTTATGTGTTGATGAATGTTTATGATAAACTGAAGGATGAAGTGTTCCTTTATGTGTTGAATGTTAGTGATAAACTGAAGGATGAAGTGTTCCTTTATGTGTTGATGATGAATGTTTATGATAAACTGAAGGATGAAGTGTTCCTTTATGTGTTGAATGTTTGTGATAAACTGAAGGATGAAGTGTTCCTTTATGTGTTGAATGTTAGTGATAAACTGAAGGATGAAGTGTTCCTTTATGTGTTGAATGTTTATGATAAACTGAAGGATGAAGTGTTCCTTTATGTGTTGGATGTTAGTAATAAACTGAAGGATGAAGTGTTCCTTTACGTGTTGATGAATGTTTATGATAAACTGAAGGATGAAGTTGTGGTGAATGTGACTTCATAATTCACTTGTTCTTAGGTGGTTCTACAGTTATGCAGTTATTTAAGATAACCGTTCCGGGATCGCGGTCCCTTTAAGAGTTCGGCTGTGGTTGATGACGTGGTGCCCCGCTGCTTGTTAAGAGTGGGGCAGCGCCATCTTGTTTGTTATTGTTTTTGCGGTGTGAAATAAACGAGACACACTTGTGTACTCAACTTGAGGAATTGCCTTCTGATGTTAAATGCAACTTCCACAAAGTGTTCCTTTATGTGTTGAATGTTAGTGATAAACTGAAGGATGAAGTGTTCCTTTATGTGTTGAATGTTAGTGATAAACTGAAGGATGAAGTGTTCCTTTATGTGTTGAATGTTAGTGATAAACTGAAGGATGAAGTGTTCCTTTATGTGTTGAATGTTTGTGATAAACTGAAGGATGAAGTGTTCCTTTATGTGTTGAATGTTAGTGATAAACTGAAGGATGAAGTGTTCCTTTATGTGATGAATGTTAGTGATAAACTGAAGGATGAAGTGTTCCTTTTTGTGTTGAATGTTTATGATAAACTGAAGGATGAAGTGTTCCTTTATGTGTTGAATGTTTGTGATAAACTGAAGGATGAAGTGTTCCTTTATGTGTTGAATGTTAGTGATAAACTGAAGGATGAAGTGTTCCTTTATGTGTTGATGATGAATGTTAGTGATAAACTGAAGGATGAAGTGTTCCTTTATGTGTTGATGATGAATGTTAGTGATAAACTGAAGGATGAAGTGTTCCTTTATGTGTTGAATGTTAGTGATAAACTGAAGGATGAAGTGTTCCTTTATGTGTTGAATGTTTGTGATAAACTGAAGGATGAAGTGTTCCTTTATGTGTTGAATGTTAGTGATAAACTGAAGGATGAAGTGTTCCTTTATGTGATGAATGTTAGTGATAAACTGAAGGATGAAGTGTTCCTTTTTGTGTTGAATGTTTATGATAAACTGAAGGATGAAGTGTTCCTTTATGTGTTGAATGTTTGTGATAAACTGAAGGATGAAGTGTTCCTTTATGTGTTGAATGTTAGTGATAAACTGAAGGATGAAGTGTTCCTTTATGTGTTGATGATGAATGTTAGTGATAAACTGAAGGATGAAGTGTTCCTTTATGTGTTGATGATGAATGTTAGTGATAAACTGAAGGATGAAGTGTTCCTTTATGTGTTGAATCTTAGTGATAAACTGAAGGATGAAGTGTTCCTTTATGTGTTGATGATGAATGTTAGTGATAAACTGAAGGATGAAGTGTTCCTTTATGTGTTGAATGTTAGTGATAAACTGAAGGATGAAGTGTTCCTTTATGTGTTGATGATGAATGTTAGTGATAAACTGAAGGATGAAGTGTTCCTTTATGTGTTGATGATGAATGTTAGTGATAAACTGAAGGATGAAGTGTTCCTTTATGTGTTGATGAATGTTTATGATAAACTGAAGGATGAAGTGTTCCTTTATGTGTTGATGAATGTTAGTGATAAACTGAAGGATGAAGTGTTCCTTTATGTGTTGATGAATGTTTATGATAAACTAAAGGATGAAGTGTTCCTTTACGTGTTGATGAATGTTTATGATAAACTGAAGGATGAAGTGTTCCTTTATGTGTTGAATGTTAGTGATAAACTGAAGGATGAAGTGTTCCTTTATGTGTTGAATGTTTATGATAAACTGAAGGATGAAGTGTTCCTTTATGTGATGAATGTTTGTGATAAACTGAAGGATGAAGTGTTCCTTTACGTGTTGAATGTTAGTGATAAACTGAAGGATGAAGTGTTCCTTTATGTGTTGAATGTTAGTGATAAACTGAAGGATGAAGTGTTCCTTTATGTGTTGAATGTTTGTGATAAACTGAAGGATGAAGTGTTCCTTTATGTGTTGATGATGAATGTTAGTGATAAACTGAAGGATGAAGTGTTCCTTTATGTGTTGATGATGGATGTTAGTGATAAACTGAAGGATGAAGTGTTCCTTCATGTGTTGATGAATGTTAGTGATAAACTGAAGGATGAAGTGTTCCTTTATGTGTTGAATGTTAGTGATAAACTGAAGGATGAAGTGTTCCTTTATGTGTTGATGATGAATGTTAGTGATAAACTGAAGGATGAAGTGTTCCTTTATGTGTTGAATGTTAGTGATAAACTGAAGGATGAAGTGTTCCTTTATGTGTTGAATGTTAGTGATAAACTGAAGGATGAAGTGTTCCTTTATGTGTTGATGATGAATGTTAGTGATAAACTGAAGGATGAAGTGTTCCTTTACGTGTTGATGAATGTTTATGATAAACTGAAGGATGAAGTGTTCCTTTATGTGTTGAATGTTTATGATAAACTGAAGGATGAAGTGTTCCTTTATGTGTTGATGAATGTTAGTGATAAACTGAAGGATGAAGTGTTCCTTTATGTGTTGATGAATGTTTATGATAAACTAAAGGATGAAGTGTTCCTTTACGTGTTGATGAATGTTTATGATAAACTGAAGGATGAAGTGTTCCTTTATGTGTTGATGAATGTTAGTGATAAACTGAAGGATGAAGTGTTCCTTTATGTGTTGATGAATGTTTATGATAAACTGAAGGATGAAGTGTTCCTTTATGTGTTGATGAATGTTAGTGATAAACTCAAGGATGAAGTGTTCCTTTACGTGTTGATGAATGTTTATGATAAACTGAAGGATGAAGTGTTCCTTTATGTGTTGAATGTTTATGATAAACTGAAGGATGAAGTGTTCCTTTATGTGTTGAATGTTAGTGATAAACTGAAGGATGAAGTGTTCCTTTATGTGTTGATGATGAATGTTAGTGATAAACTGAAGGATGAAGTGTTCCTTTATGTGTTGATGAATGTTAGTGATAAACTGAAGGATGAAGTGTTCCTTTATGTGTTGATGAATGTTTATGATAAACTAAAGGATGAAGTGTTCCTTTACGTGTTGATGAATGTTTATGATAAACTGAAGGATGAAGTGTTCCTTTATGTGTTGATGAATGTTAGTGATAAACTGAAGGATGAAGTGTTCCTTTATGTGTTGATGATGAATGTTAGTGATAAACTGAAGGATGAAGTGTTCCTTTATGTGTTGATGAATGTTAGTGATAAACTGAAGGATGAAGTGTTCCTTTATGTGTTGATGAATGTTTATGATAAACTAAAGGATGAAGTGTTCCTTTACGTGTTGATGAATGTTTATGATAAACTGAAGGATGAAGTGTTCCTTTATGTGATGATGAATGTTTATGATAAACTGAAGGATGAAGTGTTCCTTTATGTGTTGATGAATGTTAGTGATAAACTGAAGGATGAAGTGTTCCTTTACGTGTTGATGAATGTTTATGATAAACTGAAGGATGAAGTGTTCCTTTATGTGTTGAATGTTTATGATAAACTGAAGGATGAAGTGTTCCTTTATATTGATGATGAATGTTCATAAATACAACAAACTAGTTTTTTGTACATATAATATAACTATATACACAACTTTATAAGCTTTGATATCAAACAGCTTTTGCGGCTCCAGACACTTTTTTTGGGTGGAAAATAGAGAAAATGGCTCTTTGGATAGAAAAGGTTGCTAACCCCTAACTATGCAGTTAACTGTATAGCAGTTTACTATACAGTTAACTATGCAGTTAACTGTATGACTGTATACAGTTAACTGTATACAGTCATACAGTTAACTATACAGTTAACTGTATAACTGTATACAGTCATACAGTTAACTGCTATGTTAATGACAGCCAGAAGAGAAGCCCAACAGAGGGTGACCTGTGGAAGTAGTGCAGCATGAAGGTGCAGAGCAGCAGCGTCCTCCCGGTGCGGTCCCCTCTCCTCTCCGGCTCCCCGGTGAGCAGCAGCAGCAGCGGAAGCAGGAAGGCCGGCACCTCCTGCAGGAACCAGGCCAGCCGGGCCGGCAGGGAGCGGCCCTCCGCCGGCAGGTAGCGGCCCTCCGCCGGCAGGTAGCGGCCCTCCGCCGGCAGGGAGCGGCCCTCCGCCGGCAGGGAGCGGCCCTCCGCCGGCAGGGAGCGGCCCTCCGCCGGCAGGTAGCGGCCCTCCGCCGGCAGGTAGCGGCCCTCCGCCGGCAGGGAGCGGCCCTCCGCCGGCAGGTAGCGGCCGTACTGCGCGTGTCCCCGGCGGGTCTGGTGCAGCAGGAAGGCGGCGCCGCCGACGAGCAGCGCCCAGCTCAGCGAGAGCACGGCGGCGTCCTGGCACTCCATCAGCCGCACGAGGACGGATCCCTGCGCGCTCCGTGTTCCTTTGTTTTATGGTTCCTTCGTTTTCTGTTTCAACCCAAAACTTTTTTGTCTGCATCCAAAATCGAAAAAAAAAAAGAGAAACCAGACTAAATACGAGCCGTTTTGGGAGGGACTACTTTCTGCCAGAGGAACGCCTCAGTGACGCGTGGATGAACATGAGGGATGCGCTGCTGCTGCTGCGGGGATCGAACCTGTGACCTTTACCTTCCACACAACCCGAGGGCCGCATGTCTACCGGCAGCATGAGGTCGAATGAATCTTACATGCTATTATATTATATGTTATAGAATATATTAATAAAAAAATACATATATATTATTAAAAAAAGAATAAATAATATGTTGAATATTATATATTATATTGAGTTTTATTCATCCATAAATAAGCAGAAGGAATCTTCAAACATACATGGAACTACACGTGAGCAACACGTGAACTACACGTGAACTACACGTGAACAACACATTAATAACACATGAACTACACGTGAATAACATGTGAACAACACGTGAATAACATGTGAATAACACGTGAATAACACGTGAACTACACGTGAATAACATGTGAACTACACATGAATAACATGTGAACAACACGTGAATAACATGTGAACAACACGTGAATAACATGTGAACAACACGTGAATAACATGTGAACTACACATGAATAACATGTGAACTACACGTGAATAACATGTGAACAACACGTGAATAACATGTGAACAACACGTGAATAACATGTGAACTACACATGAATAACATGTGAACTACACGTGAATAACATGTGAACAACACGTGAATAACATGTGAACAACACGTGAATAACATGTGAACAACACGTGAATAACATGTGAACAACACGTGAATAACACGTGAACAACACGTGAATAACACGTGAACAACACGTGAATAACATGTGAACAACACGTGAATAACATGTGAACAACACGTGAATAACATGTGAACAACACGTGAATAACATGTGAACAACACGTGAATAACACGTGAACTACACGTGAATAACATGTGAACTACACATGAATAACATGTGAACAACACGTGAATAACATGTGAACAACACGTGAATAACATGTGAACAACACGTGAATAACATGTGAACTACACGTGAATAACATGTGAACTACACGTGAATAACATGTGAACAACACGTGAATAACATGTGAACAACACGTGAATAACATGTGAACTACACATGAATAACATGTGAACTACACATGAATAACATGTGAACAACACGTGAATAACATGTGAACAACACGTGAATAACATGTGAACTACACATGAATAACATGTGAACTACACATGAATAACATGTGAACTACACGTGAATAACACGTGAACTACACGTGAATAACATGTGAACTACACATGAATAACATGTGAACTACACATGAATAACATGTGAACTACACATGAATAACATGTGAACAAGACATGAATAACATGTGAACTACACATGAATAACATGTGAACTACACATGAATAACATGTGAACAAGACATGAATAACACGTGAACAACACGTGAATAACACGTGAACAACACGTGAATAACAGCATTACCGTAATATACCATAATGTACCGTAATCCACATAACATAGTAATCTAATAACATAATAATTTACTTTATAGTTTCCATTTTTTTATTCAATATAATAATAATAATAATAATTATTATTATTATTATTATTATTATTATTATTATTACTGTATACAAAACTACATAATGTGAAATTAAAGAATTTTTTTTTAAATTTCAGTTAATTATTTGTATCTTTCTTTTTATCGTACGTATTAGTACACCTGGAAAATATGTTATTATGCTTTTGATTATTATAAATATATACGTGTATTCTCTGAATAAAAATAAATAATGGAAAAATAAGAATAAAATGTAAAAAAATAAATAAATAATAGAACTCTGACAGAGGGCTCTTATTGTGAAGGGCCCCGGCGGCGGCCGCTGTGCGCCCCCTGTCGGCGGGTCCGTGCAGCAGCAGCAGCAGCAGCAGCTCCGTTCCGTCTCTGTTCCCGGAGAGACCGCCTCCATTTTAACCCCGACACCCGGCGCAGGAGCAGCGGCCCGCGGCGGACTCAGCGGCCGGCGGAGGGACACGTTTCTGCAGCGGGATTCTCCCACCGAACCCCCGCAGGGGAGGCTCTAGTTCCCCGGGTCTGAATCCGCCTTTTCTCTCTCGGATGGCGGCGCTGCGGCAGCACGCAGCCGGGGCGGCGCGGCACCTGTGAGGTTTAACGAGCTCTGCGTTCTGCGGGGAATTGGTCCCGATTTAGCGGCGCAGAGGAGGAGCGGCTTCTGGTGGTCAGGTACCGGCTTTATTCTAATTGGGCTTATTTATTACGGGGCTTTGGTTTATCATAAGACGGCTTTGTCTGATCTCCTCCGCGGGTTGATTAGCGGCGCGCAGGCCGCTGCTGCAGCCTCACCGGGCGGCCTGGCAGCGCTGCTTCTACCGGGACCGCGTCCACCTGCCTCCGGACGGCTCGGGCTGTGAGGGGTATATAAATATAATATATGATATAAAGTGCACGCAGAGGACTGTCCGTCTGTCCGCAGCGGTGATAGGAGCTCCCCTCTGACTGACCGACGCTCTCTGGAGCTCAAACGCGGCTCTCTGGTTGACTCCAGGAGGCTCGCTGGGGCCGGACTGCCGCTGCAGAGGGCCGCTGCTTGACCCGGAGAGAGAGACAGCGTCAACACACTGTAACATATTGTAACACACACAGGGGGATGAGTGTCGTCCCGTAACCGCAAGGTAGCCGGTTCGATCCCCAGTCCCTCCATAGCTCACATGCCTCATGTCCCTGAGCAAGACACTGAACCCCTAACTGCTCCCCGGGCGCCTCACAGGCTGCCCACTGCTCCCTATCCAGGGATGGGTCACATGCAGAGAAGAATTTACCCAAGGGGATTAATAAAGTGCATGTTTCTGTTTTTTCTTTTTCTTTTTAACACACACACACTGTAACACACACACTGTAACACACTGTAACACACACACACAATAACACACACACTGTAACACACTGTAACACATACTGTAACACACACACTGTAACACATACTGTAAAACACACTGTGACACACACTGTAACACATACTGTAACACACTGTATCATACTGTAACACACACACTGTAACACACTGTAACATACTGTAACACACACTGTAACACACTGTAACATACTGTAACACACACACTGTAACACATACTGTAACACACACTGTAACACACACTGACACACACTGTAACACATACTGTAACACACTGTATCACACACACTGTAACACACACTATAACATACTGTAACACACGCACACACTGTAACACACTGTAACATATTGTAACGCACACTAACACATACTGTAACACACACTAACACGTAGTAACACACACTGCAACACACACTGTAACACACACACACACACACACACACTGTAACAGACATACTGTAACACACTGTAACATACTGTAACACACACTAACACGTAGTAACACACATTGCAACACGCACTGTAACACACACACACACACACACACACTGTAACAGACATACTGTAACACACTGTAACATATTGTAATGCACACTAACACATACTGTAACACACACACACTGTAACACACACACTGTAACAACTGGCAACTGTGGATCAGTGGTTTGCATGCCCGTCATTCAATCAGAGGATCGGTGGTTCGATCCTCGGCTCAGCTAGTCCATGTCGTCGTGTCCTTGAGACACTTATCCCCTAATTGCTCCCCGTTGCTGTGACTACGCTGCAGAGAAGAAAGTCGCTTTGGGTAAAAGCGTCAACTAAATGAAATGTAATGTAACACACACTGTAACAAACGCATACTGTAACACATATTGTAACAAACACACACTGTAACACATTGTAACAAACACACACTGTAACACATATTGTAACAAACACATACTGTAACACATATTGTAACAAACACACACTGTAACACATATTGTAACAAACGCATACTGTAACACATATTGTAACAAACACACACTGTAACACATTGTAACAAACACACACTGTAACACATATTGTAACAAACACACACTGTAACACATATTGTAACAAACGCATACTGTAACAGATATTGTAACACATATTGTAACAAACGCACACTGTAACACATACTGTAACAAACGCATACTGTAACACATATTGTAACACATATTGTAACACATATTGTAACAAACGCATACTGTAACAGATATTGTAACACATATTGTAACAAACGCACACTGTAACACATACTGTAACAAACGCATACTGTAACACATATTGTAACACATATTGTAACACATATTGTAACAAACGCACACTGTAACACATACTGTAACAAACGCATACTGTAACACATATTGTAACAAACGCACACTGTAACATACTGTAACACATATTGTAACAAACGCATACTGTAACACATATTGTAACACATATTGTAACAAACACACACTGTAACACACACTGTAACAAACGCATACTGTAACACATACTGTAACACATATTGTAACAAACACACACTGTAACACACACTGTAACAAACGCATACTGTAACACATATTGTAACAAACACACTGTAACACACACTGTAACAAACACATACTGTAACACATATTGTAACAAATGCACACTGTAACATATTGTAACAAACGCATACTGTAACACATATTGTAACAAACACACACTGTAACACACACTGTAACAAACGCATACTGTAACACATATTGTAACAGATATTGTAACACATATTGTAACAAACGCACACTGTAACACATATTGTAACAGATATTGTAACACATATTGTAACAAACGCACACTGTAACACATATTGTAACAAACGCACACTGTAACACACATTGTAACAAACGCACACTGTAACACATATTGTAACAGATATTGTAACACATATTGTAACAAACGCACACTGTAACACATACTGTAACAAACGCATACTGTAACACATATTGTAACACATATTGTAACAAACGCACACTGTAACACATATTGTAACAAACGCATACTGTAACACATATTGTAACAAACGCACACTGTAACACATATTGTAACAAACGCACACTGTAACACATATTGTAACAAACGCATACTGTAACACATATTGTAACACATATTGTAACAAACACACACTGTAACACATATTGTAACAGATATTGTAACACATATTGTAACAAACGCATACTGTAACACATATTGTAACACATATTGTAACAAACGCATACTGTAACACATATTGTAACACATATTGTAACAAACGCACACTGTAACACATGAACCAGTCCTAACTATAGACAAGTCCTAACTACAGACCTGAACCAGTCCTAACTACAGACCAGTCCTAACTATAGACCTGAACCAGTCCTAACTACAGACCAGTCCTAACTACAGACCTGAACCAGTCCTAACTACAGACCAGTCCTAACTACAGACCAGTCCTAACTATAGACCTGAACAAGTCCTAACTACAGACCAGTCCTAACTACAGACCAGTCCTAACTACAGATCAGTCCTAACTACAGACAAGTCCTAAATACAGACCTGTCCCAGTCCTAACTATAAGCCAGGCCTAACTATAAACCTGAACCAGTCCTAACTACAGACCAGTCCTAACTATAGACCTGAACCAGTCCTAACTACAGACCAGTCCTAACTACAGACAGTCCTAACTACAGACAGTCCTAACTACAGACAGTCCTAACTACAGATCAGTCCTAACTATAGACCTGAACCAGTCCTAACTACAGACCAGTCCTAACTACAGACCAGTCCTAACTACAGACAAGTCCTAACTACAGATCAGTCCTAACTATAGACCTGAACCAGTCCTAACTACAGACCAGTCCTAACTAGAAACAAGTCCTAAATACAGACCTGTCCCAGTCCTAACTATAAGCCAGGCCTAACTATAAACCTGAACCAGTCCTAACTACAGACCAGTCCTAACTACAGACCTGAACCAGTCCTAACTACAGACCAGTCCTAACTATAGACCTGAACCAGTCCTAACTACAGACCAGTCCTAACTACAGACCAGTCCTAACTACAGACCAGTCCTAACTAGAAACAAGTCCTAAATACAGACCTGTCCCAGTCCTAACTATAAGCCAGGCCTAACTATAAACCTGAACCAGTCCTAACTATAAGCCAGGCCTAACTATAAACCTGAACCAGTCCTAACTACAGACCAGTCCTAACTACAGACCTGAACCAGTCCTAACTACAGACCAGTCCTAACTACAGACCTGAACCAGTCCTAACTACAGACCAGTCCTAACTACAGACCTGAACCAGTCCTAACTATAAGCCAGGCCTAACTACAGACCTGAACCAGTCCTAACTACAGACCAGTCCTAACTACAGACCAGGCCTAACTACAGACCTGAACCAGTCCTAACTACAGACCAGTCCTAACTACAGACCAGTCCTAACTACAGACCTGTCCCAGTCCTAACTATAAGCCAGGCCTAACTATAAACCTGAACCAGTCCTAACTATAAGCCAGGCCTAACTATAAACCTGAACCAGTCCTAACTACAGACCAGTCCTAACTATAGACCTGAACCAGTCCTAACTACAGACCAGTCCTAACTACAGATCAGTCCTAACTACAGACCAGTCCTAACTAGAAACAAGTCCTAAATACAGACCTGTCCCAGTCCTAACTATAAGCCAGGCCTAACTATAAACCTGAACCAGTCCTAACTATAAGCCAGGCCTAACTATAAACCTGAACCAGTCCTAACTACAGACCAGTCCTAACTACAGACCTGAACCAGTCCTAACTACAGACCAGTCCTAACTACAGACCTGAACCAGTCCTAACTACAGACCAGTCCTAACTACAGACCTGAACCAGTCCTAACTATAAGCCAGGCCTAACTACAGACCTGAACCAGTCCTAACTACAGACCAGTCCTAACTACAGACCAGGCCTAACTACAGACCTGAACCAGTCCTAACTACAGACCAGTCCTAACTACAGACCAGTCCTAACTAGAAACAAGTCCTAAATACAGACCTGTCCCAGTCCTAACTATAAGCCAGGCCTAACTATAAACCTGAACCAGTCCTAACTATAAGCCAGGCCTAACTATAAACCTGAACCAGTCCTAACTACAGACCAGTCCTAACTACAGACCTGAACCAGTCCTAACTACAGACCAGTCCTAACTACAGACCTGAACCAGTCCTAACTATAAGCCAGGCCTAACTACAGACCTGAACCAGTCCTAACTACAGACCAGTACTAACTACAGATCAGTCCTAACTATAGACCTGAACAAGTCCTAACTACAGACCAGTCCTAACTACAGACCAGTCCTAACTACAGACCAGTCCTAACTACAGACCAGTCCTAACTAGAAACAAGTCCTAAATACAGACCTGTCCCAGTCCTAACTATAAGCCAGTCCTAACTACAAACCTGAACCAGTCCTAACTACAGACCAGTCCTAACTACAAACCTGAACCAGTCCTAACTACAGACCTGAACAAGTCCTAACTACAGATCAGTCCTAACTATAAACCTGAACCAGTCCTAACTACAGACCAGTCCTAACTACAAACCTGAACCAGTCCTAACTACAGACCTGAACAAGTCCTAACTACAGATCAGTCCTAACTATAAACCTGAACCAGTCCTAACTACAGACCTGAACCAGTCCTAACTACAGACCTGAACCAGTCCTAACTACAGATCAGTCCTAACTACAGACCTGAACCAGTCCTAACTATAAGCCAGGCCTAACTACAGACCTGAACCAGTCCTAACTACAGACCAGTCCTAACTAGAAACAAGTCCTAAATACAGACCTGTCCCAGTCCTAACTATAAGCCAGTCCTAACTACAAACCTGAACCAGTCCTAACTACAGACCAGTCCTAACTACAGATCAGTCCTAACTATAGACCTGAACAAGTCCTAACTACAGACCAGTCCTAACTACAGACCAGTCCTAACTACAGACCACTCCTAACTATAGACCTGAACAAGTCCTAACTACAGACCAGTCCTAACTACAGACCAGTCCTAACTACAGATCAGTCCTAACTACAGACCAGTCCTAACTACAGATCAGTCCTAACTACAGATCAGGCCTAACTACAGACCTGAACCAGTCCTAACTACAGACCAGTCCTAACTAGAAACAAGTCCTAAATACAGACCTGTCCCAGTCCTAAC